>JAGDQO010000473.1:1332500-1722414 GCA_018342035.1 Solanum appendiculatum
TTTACGGTCTACAAAGAGGAGAAGACTCTTTTTAAGAGAGCATTTTCTTCTCAATAACTTCGTAGAACTTTCTTAGCACTTGCTTCTATTTTTTCAAAGATTTATTTTTTTGAAAAAAAGAAGAAGAAGGAGGAGAAACACGAAATGTTGAACGTTGACCCCAAAATTTTATGGGGATTACAGTAGTAGAATAGTTTTTCAATAATATTTATTTTTTTGTCCCTGTTTTAGAAATTGTTTTAAATTAATCATTTTATGTTTAGATTTAGTGGATCGGGTTAAATAGTGCGGGTCAATAAAATGGTTAAATTGGGTAGCATTTTATTTTTAAAAAAATTGACTTAAAATAAAAGTTTCATGTCAATAAAATTAAATAAAAATTACCTAAAATGGTTAAGTGACTTTGTAAGTGAAATATTAATAAATAAGTGACTTTTAAGTAATAAAAAAATGACTTTCTAAGTGAATTATTTTTAATTGATTGATCGAGATATTAATTTGTGTATGAAGAGTGAAGACAAACATGTGAACATTAAAAGAAAAAAAAAAATTCTAAAAAAAGATTGACAGAAAATCATATACTTCGATCTCTCCGTTCACTTTTACTTGCCATTGTAGACTTTGCACATTCCTAAAATAATATATATATATCAAACGCCCATATTAATAGTTTTAGGTCTTGGAAATAATTTGAGTAATAAGTAATTAAGTTGAGGGTAAAATAGAAAAATCAAATTGTCTTTTCTTGATATGTTAAAAATGACTAATAAAAATAAAATCTTATTTTAAAAATTATAATGAACAAATAAAAATGAAGGAAAGAGTAGTTTGTTTTAGGTGAATTCAAGACCTCCATTCTCTGAAGATTATTCATCGAGTAATGGATAGAATTAAGAAACAAGAACATATTAGTAAAAGGAATTCATGAAAGATAGTCATGTATAATAACTTGTAAATCACATATGAAAAAGTGAATTGTATTGAGACAAATCCTGTGCAACGAACTCGATTAAAAAGGAACCAGATGGGAGAGATCCCCTATCATCCCTTTGAGATACCACATCCGATGCACCAACTCGGATCACACCCCATACACCAATTCAATTAGAAAGGATCAGGTGAGATTCAATGCCTAACCTCCCTTATAAGATATCTACACTATACGGATATTGATGGCAATTTTTGTTTTATGCAAAATAGGAATATTTTCTTGTCACAAAATTTATTCGTAGCAATGGATTGAATTATTAACATCATCAAAATGGTCCAGAGTACGTATGATTAGAAATAAATGTGGGGTAGAGCTGTTGATGCATGTGCCTGTGGTATCAATGAAGGGAGACAAATTCTAGTATGTGTCTCTCTAATACTTATCTCTTTGTGGGGAACGCAAAAGGAAGCTACTGTTTGTTATCCGTATCGAATCAATTTATGTTATACTATTTGATTTTAATATAAAATACATTATTTTTATATAAGTTTTCAAATTAAGTTACTTTAATTTTTAGAAATATAATAAAGTGTATTGTTATATCTATACACTCTTTTGATTTTAATGTCTCATTTGTATTTTATATTATCTTCTTTCTATATATTTTCAGTGGGTCATGTGAATCTAGAGGCTTTTTGTTTGTTTGTTATTTGTGAGAGGCTCATCAGCTCATGTTTAGCTTTTCTTATTCGATTTTTTTGTTTAGTGAAACAAACAAAGCAATTTGAAAAACAGGATTTGTAAATTATATATGAAGACTAACTAGCAACTATGTATGATCTTTTCTTGGATTTAAGGGAACTTCTCCATAAATTCTCAACGTTAAATTAACTTTTCATCGTTTATGCAATAATTGTGATCACGTCTAATTCTATTCTCGATATGAAAATAGTACAATTACGTGTAATAATAAACTCAATAAAGGCTAGGATCGATGTTACGAAAAGTGAGAGTTAAGAGTATTCAAGAGAATGTGAAATTACATTGGTCTCTTGGCCTGTCGGCCATAGTAACATGGATGATGAGGTGATTAACAGTAACATAAGTATGTAAGAGATTTTATTGCTTTCTTAAATTTAATTTTTTTTACTTTAACATAGTAATAAATAAAAAGGAATAGAGAAAAGAGATCAGAATTGATTTTGACTGGCGTAACACAATAGGTTCTAACTTCCTTTAATTTATTGCAATTATCCCACCTAATATTTGTTAGTGGTATATAGTTTTTTTTTTTCATTTGATGTTCAGTACCAGCATTGAATCTTGACTAATTTGGATTTGTGTGGCGTAGGGCCCTATTTTGGGGGTGGGAGAGGGGGGGGGGGTGGACGCTCCCTATCAAGAATTTTAATTAAAGGAGGAGCAACCCAATCCAATGTACCACATCCGTTGGTGGTGGTATATAGTTGCCTACAACTTATATTGTTTGGTAGAGAGAAAAGGCATAGATTCCCCCCTGAACTTATCCCGAAAAGTCTGTTACACGCTTAAACTATTATGACGACCTATTACACACCTTTACTACTTAAAAGTGAATTTATTTACCCCTGAAACTGATGTGGCAAAATAATTTAAAAAAAATAAAAATAGGCACGTCAAGTTTATTAAAGTAGAAATAAAAAATCAAAATTCAATTAAACCCTACCCCACCCTCCACATCTCTTCTTCTTCACAACCCACCCTCATCTTCTTCTTCACCCCCACCCATTTTCTGATCTAAAAACTAAGTTCATGAGGTTTCATGCCCGACTTGAACGAGAACCTAGAGACAAGAGCCTTCAATTTAGGAACAGACTCAAAATGGCCTTGATCAATGTTGCATCTACAACTTTCTGGTCATCCTTCCTTTCTTGAGGAAGCACGTTTTTCTCCTCTTTCTTTTAAGCAAAAATCTCTCTTTCTGCCTTTTTCGACTTCTTCTCAGCTTGCTTAACAAATTACTTATCATCTATCTAAGTATTATGGGTTTTGATTTGTGTTTGTTAACAAATAGTTTCTTAATGTCATCGGCGGGATAGAATGTTGGGGGTTTCTTAGCCGCCGCAGCTATGGCGGGCTTTTTTGAGTGAACGGGAGAATTTTCCACTCCATGAATCAGCTCCAGATTTCGATTAGTGTTCTTGGCGGCCATTGTTGAAATTTTCTTCTTTGTAATTTTGCTATGAAGAAAATATAATTATTAGAGAATTTTAATAATTAATTAAAGATTAATTAGTGTAAAATATAGTTAACAAAAAAAAGTTAATACTTATGTGGCAGCGAGTGTAATACACCACATATTGTGAGAGTGGTGTTACACGTCCGAGATAGTAAATAAATTCACTTTTAAGTAGTAAATATGTGTAATAGGTCGTCATAATAGTTTAAGCGTATAACTAACTTTTCGGAACAAGTTCAAGGGGGGAATCTAAGACTTTTCCCTTGTTTGGTATAAACAAATAGGAAAACTAGAAAATTCATCACTATTTGACTAAATGCAAAACATAAGATCTCAATAAAAGATACTACGTACAATTTTCAAAATTGACTTGCTGTTAGATTACACTCGTAAAACGTGTGGTCCAACAATAGAGAAATGGTAATCTTTTTCCATAGAAACTTCAATACCAAAATGTCAAAAGAAAAGTATAGTCAATATTGCCAAACATTAAATAAAAGGAGAGAAGAAAGAAAAAAAGAGAAATAAGTATTTTCATATTGTTCAAAGTAGTTGTCATGTTTCAAATCTTAAAATCAATTTGATTAATTTATAACGTTTGATTGAATTAGATCAATTCAATATTTTAGAAATAAAAAATATAAAAAGTACTATAAATTACAATTGTGCAAAATTCACATAATTTGACTCTCGAAAAGTAAAATATGATAACTAATTTGGGACAGAAAAAAAGAAGCATATGTACTCCCTTTTGTTCAAATTTACGTGACACTCTTTTCCTTTAAATTAATTTTTTAAAAATGACATATTCTTATATTTAATAATAACGCAACCTTAAATGCTCCAATTTACTTTTAATAAGATGATTTATATGTATACAACATTGTAAATTTCAATTTTGTTGAATATTTAAATACATTTCGTGTTTAATCAAATACCATCGCATAAATTAAAACGAGAGAAACCAAATATCATGTGCATGGGACACCCCTTACACACTTATATGATTTTTTTGAAAAAACAAAATCAAATGGTGGGATCCATTATGCACTGAATCCAGCCTTTGCCTTCTCAAAGAGTCACTTTCATAAACAAAGTCCCAAAGATTTGTAAAATCAAGAAAATCAACATAGAAAATCCTTAAGATTCTGATTTGATATCTTCATTCGTATCTCTCTTTCCCTTCTGTCAAATATTTTCCGTATCTTCTTGAAATCAACACCATATCCCCATTATCCCCATATATATTCACCTCACAAATCCACAAATCACATAACACAAATTCACAAATTCTTTTTTTTTTTTTTTTGCAAACAAATAGCAAACAACAATGGATGCTCAATTTCATGTTTTAGCTGTTGATGATTCTATTATTGATAGAAAACTCATTGAAAAACTTCTCAAGACTTCCTCTTATCAAGGTACTAAGTTCTTCTATTCAGTTGGTTGACTATCTGAACTAGATTTCATGTTGAATTAATTTAGATTGTTGTATTTTTTTCTAATATGTTTTTTTTTTGTTGCAGTTACTGTTGTGGATTCTGGAAGTAAGGCGTTGGAGTTTCTTGAAGTAAGAGAAGTGGGAGTGAATTTGATAATTACAGATTATAGTATGCCTGAAATGACTGGTTATGATTTGTTAAGGAAGGTTAAAGGATCATCTTATTTGAAGGATATTCCAGTTATAATTATGTCATCAGAAAATGTTCCATCAAGAATTAATAGGTGTTTGGAAGAAGGAGCTGAAGAGTTTTTTCTAAAGCCAGTTCAACAATCTGATGTTAATAGAATTAAGCCTCATTTGATGAAGGAAAAGCCAAATGCTCTTAAGAGAAAGGCTATGGTGGAATGCATTTCACCTGACAAAGCAAGAAAATACAGCAGCAACAACACTACTTTGTGTAGCATCTTTTTGCAGAACATTTGTGAGTGAAAAAGGAGGATGTTTCAAGTGGATCTGAGAGGAAAAAGCCATGGTTCGAGGGGAAAGAGGGAAAATTGTTTCGGAGAAAATTGGATAACATATTCAGTGTAATTTCATGACTGAAGTCTGAGTCTGAGAAGGGCGGCGTGTATGCAAACCACAACCAACCTATCTGGTAGATTGGTTGTTTCCGAGATGTTTGTATCAAACAATTGAATTCAAGGCTTATGTCTCGGAATAGATTTGTCACGAGAGATTTTTGAGTCGCCATGTAAAAAAAAAAGGAAATAGCAACGAATTATCAAAAAAAAATGTTAGCTATGAATTATTTAGCAATATACTCGATGATGAAAACGTCATCATGATATTCTGGATTTAATGGAAAGTGACTGGATTAGCACAGAGCACAGATCAATTCTGTAAAGTGGATTTACAATTATGCTACTGTAATCAAGCAGATCTGATCTGATTTGGGACTAATTTAGCCCTAATCATATACAATTATACATAGGACTTAGGAGTAGTTCATAATTTCCTTTTTGCTATTGTACACAATCTAATTGAAATCACATGTGTTTAGCTTTTCTCTTTACTTGGAATTTTTTTTTATAGCAATTGAAATTCATTAACCATAGACTTATATTTTATGTTTACCTTTTGTAGATCCAATTTTGTGCAATTTGAATGACTTATTTCAATTTTATGGACTTTTGTAGAAAATAAATTTGTAAATTGAATGATTATTTGAGAATCCCTTTAAATTCTTCCTGTGAAATATAACAAATTAACTATAACCATAAAATCGAATTGGAAATTTGGAATCATAAAAGTAGCAATAGGTCACCCAAAGAATTGAATTCTAAAGTCCATATCAAGAAGGCAACTAAAAAATATATTTTTTAAAAAAACTATTAACTCTAGATTAAGAATTAAGCAAAGATGAAAATATTTAATTGAGAGGGAATCATAACCAAACTGTCAACAATAATACAGCTTTCACCAAACAAAAACAGAGCCCACGTAAAGACATGTATAATAGCTGTCAAGATAATAATTGGAATTAGGAAACAATTACATTCATGTTCATACTTGATTTGCTGGACTTGTTGGTTCACCAAAAATCCAAAATAACAATTTAAATCAAAGCAAATACACCTATTAGGGGTGTTTAAAATGTACAAGAATTTAAGTAAAAATCGTGCCCAACATTCAGCATCACAGGGGGTGAATAATCTCACCCCTTCCACCTATATGTAGTTTAAGACAAATTTCTTAGGGAGCATACTATAATATCAAGTATAGCTCGTAATAATTTATCTTTTAGGATATACGATAATTGTTTCATAATTTGAGGTGTTAATTTACCTACTAGAATGTCACTTATTTCTATCCAATATCTCAAAATCACATTCCATTTTGTCAAAATTGGACATTAATTTAACACCTAAAGATCTAAAGTTTGAAAAATCAAATTCAATTTTAGACCTTTGGATTTGAAGTTAGTCTATAGCTTAAATTCAGATATTAGAATTTTGCATAGTGCAACTTCAAACTTCATAGTTTATATTTAGAAATTTTAGATCCTTGATTTGAACTTTTAGACAAGTATGTCTAAGTGGCTAAAATTTAAAACTTTATAAATATCAGATATTTTTGTCAAAATGGTTATTTGTGCACTTCGGCCATTTAGAATTCTCTAATTGGGCCTTCAGCAATCTCTAGACTTGATTTCGGTGCGCCGGTTTCCGGTTTGGGCCAAATATTGAATGGTTCACAAGCTTTGGCGCGAATTATTAGTTTCATCTCTAAACTATTGAAAGTTTTAAAAACATCCTTCTACTTGACTAATTAAATTTAAATACACCCTTGATCTTGCCACATGAGTAAAATACATCCCTAAATTTTCGTCAAGTTTAGAGATATTTTCAACACATATCTCAACTTTTTATTAAGAATCACAGGCTCCTACAAGAACTTGAAGCAACTTGCTACATCACATGGCAGATCAGAGGTGTATTTAAGTTCAATTAGATAAAAAATGAAACTAACAATTCACACAAAGTTCAAAAGTGTTTTCTATACTTTTCTCTAAATAATTTCATATCTATCATGGGATTAACAGCTCAACACGTGAAAGATTTCCCCTGCTAAAGTAACCAAACACGTGCAACCCATAAATCAATTTATGATTTTCCAAGAGTCCGTCTGGATATATCCTTCCCCTCCCCTCGCCTTTTTAACTTTATTAAGTTGAAAAATAAATGTTCCTCACAAAAAATTAAATATTTTTGCAAGTAAAATGCTTGTTTAAATACAATTTAATTTTTTTTTTATTAATGATAATATATATTTTTTATCTTGAGATGTAAAATTACAAGTTTTAATACCACTTGTAATATTTTTAATGTTTTATGACAAGTCATATTAAAAAACAGTTCCATTCTATATGTTGTAAGATAATTTAAGCAGGAAAATCTCAGTGGTTCAATTGATTTACTATCTAAATTTTTTACCGTTCAATTCTATGCCTTTTAAAGAAGATAGAAAATCTTAGTGATGCAATTGATTTAGTATCTGAGTTCATTCTATGCCTTTTTAAGAAGATAGATAAAGTAAAGGAAAAAAAAAAAACAAAAAAACTTTAAAGCATAAAAATGTCACTTTGCAGGGAATTCTCCAATGATTCAATAATCCAAACGAGTCACAATTGTTGTTGTCCAACTAAACGCTATTTGTTCGACAAATGGCACACTATTTCTTGTACGTATTAATCACCTCTCTCTTTTTACTCTCCTTCTTCACCATTTTCTTTAACTCTGATTCTGATTTCTCAGGCGACCCATCTCTGAATTCCACTTTGTTTATGTTCATTCGCCGGCGTAAAAGCAGAATAAGTTAAACAGTAGAGCAATTTTAAACAAACAATATAAAATGATGTCCCTTTCTCTTTCTCTTTCCATCTCTTCTCCTACACACCAGTTTGCTTCCTACAACAAACAACTATGCGCTTTGAGATCTCCTCAATCTCATCATACTAGGATTTCTCAGCACAAATTGCAGCAAAGCTCCAGTTTTCTTGGATATAACCCTCTCAGGTTTGTTATTTGATTGGTTTGACTATATGAACCCCATTTCAAATTTGGTCTTTCCCTTCTTTTTGATTGGTGGGGTTGTCCAAAAATCCACTTTTTGCACGTGTTTGGGGCTGATTCCCCAAATTTTGTGTCTCTTCCTCATGGGGTTTTCACTGTTTCTTTTTTTTTTCTTTCTTTTACAGAGTTTCAGTTGATCTAAGTGGAGAGAAGAAGATGAAGAGACGTGGAGGAGTGGTTTGTTCTGCTGCGGCTCTTGCTCCTAGAAATCTACAGTGGGTCTGTACTATTTCCTCTGTGTAAGTCTCCTTTACTTCATTGCGCTTTCTGGAGTTGGTGCTAAGTTTGCTTTATCGTTTGCTGGTAAAATGGGGCATCTAAAGATTTGATTTTTCTTTTTCATTTTGACCAAGTGAAATTAGGAGTGGTATAAATCTAGTAATTTACACCCAATGGTGTTGTATGAATTTTTTTAGCACAGTGGATTTTATTTTTTGGAACAAGGCGGGAGTGCCTTCGGTGGAAGACAAGATTTGGGAAGCAAAGTTGAGATAGTTTGGGCATGTGATGAATAGATGCACGGATAGCCAGTGCGGAGGTGTGAGAGATTGTCTATGGATGAATTTATGAGAGGTAGAGGTAGACCAAAAAAGTATTGGAGAGAGATAATTAGACAGGACATGACGCAGTTGCAGTTCACCGAGGACATGATCTTAGATAGGAAGGTGTGGAGGACAAGGATTAGTGTAGAAGGGTAGTAGGTAGGAGTGGATGGACTTGTTGTCCATTCTAATAGTCGTAGTATTACTCTTGTTTATTTTTCTTCAATTTCTGTTATTTTATGTTGTTTCGTGTAGTTTGATTATAACATTATTTTGTTGTAGTTATTGTTCTGCTACAGTCTGTTGTTTTATTACTGTCTGTAGTTTCTTTTATTTCCATTACTTCTTTTTTCTAGATTGCTTTTATCTTGACACGGGGTCTATCGGAAACAGCCGCTCTGCCTCTGAGGTAGAGGTCAGATCTGCTTACACTCTACCCTCCCCAGACTCCACTTTGTGAGACTACACTGGGTTTGTTGTTGTTGAGACAGTTGAGTGGAACTCTAAGTTCACTTAGGAAAATGAAGCCTTTGTTTTTTGTATAAGCAAATACCTTATTAGAGTTCCAGCGCCAAGGAGAACCTTGTAGACAAAATAAATATACAAATTTTAACCCTTATTTAAAAGTTGTAGGGAGCATATGAAGTCCATCAAAACATTTACAATATTCAAACTACGCCAATCATCAAGATGTAGAATGTGATTAGCAAGAGAAACTCCATTAAAACACCTCCAGTTCCATTCCCTCAATAAGGACCAATACAATGCATTATGGAATGTAACAAACCTTTCGCAGAGAGTTCTGTGGCTTTCTTCCCGTTCAACTACAATATGTATCTCTAAATAATTCGGCATTACCATTGAATCCTAGGTAAATTTACAAACATATTCTGTATGTCAGTAGTCACCTCAGAGTGTAGGAAAAGGAGATTCTGTCCTACATATCCTTCTCTCACATTTATCACCTATTTTACAAAACCGTTTCTCTCTTACTCAGGTGTGACACATGCTTCATTTTGTGCTGTCCAATTAAAACAAGATACTTTTAGAGGAACCTTATTTTTTCAAATTAATTGCCAAGACTCATTCCTCCGGTTTATATATAGCAACACCCGTATACAGTAAACATCTTTTGTGTGTCACTAACTCTTCCTTTTCAATTATCCTGTTTTCTCAGTTCAGTTGTTAGCAACAAGGTAACCTCTCCAATTTCCAGTCTTGACTCTCCTATTGATGTTATCTCCACCTATTATTTTCTCGACAATAGGTACTTGTGCATTAGACATGATCTGAAGCTGGATAAGTTTTGACATAACTCCTCACAAGGGATGTGACTAAATCAGTAATTCCTGCCAAAATTGGATCTTCACACCATTTCCCAATTCAACTTAAACATGTTGCCTCCATATTCTTCTCACGGGTTTCTAATATGCACCAATGATCATGTAGATAATATTTCCATCCTTATGATTTTAGGTCTATTTGGTCTCCTTTTAACCCCTTCAATCATCACATGATGGCACATGTTGACCAGTGCAGGATGTGGCCAAACCATCTCATTTGACTTCCTCTCATTTTATCCTCGTGTTCAACTTGGACTTCCAAAGCTTCCAGATTACTTGATGATTAAGGGTCACTTACAGGCTAACGTACAAGCTTGATCGTAAAGATGTATAAGGAAAACAGGTTGCTGTGGTAGCACCACTTGTTAGAATTTAGAAGCATCAACCAGGAGAGAGCATTGGCCCTTTGCAATGACACATTAGCTTTGTTTGCCACACACTCTTTCGTTAAGGCTTGAGTTAACCCAATACTGTACAGATAGAAAAGATAAAAAGAGGGACATGTGCAGAAGTCTTTTTTATAGATTGTACACTTGTTCCTGTTTTTAGAGATTACTGTTTGCTTTCTCTTTTTTCTTGAGTCTGACTGCACATTAATTTCTTTGGTACAAGTGTGTAGAATCTTAGAAGATTCAGTCTTAGAAGATTCAGAGTCCGTGTCCCTTGTTTTATAAGTCCTATATAATTTCCGGCGAATAAACTATCTTTTTTTCTTTTAAAGTAAACCTTGTTCTGCATGCTGTACCATGATTTGTATACTGCAATCTGACAGTCAAATGGTTATTTTTAGGGTTCTCATGCTTGCAAAGGGCACTGCTATTCACAAGTCTTTTCTTGTTCCTTTATTTGCTTTACAAGCTCCTACAGCAGTTGTCTCGTGGATCCAGTAAGTCTATTAGCATCTGTGAACTAGCTTGTGTTTACTTCATTAAGCTGAATGTTCTCGCAGTACAGCAAACTGACGATAAATGACTTTCAGGGGTGAATATGGCATTTGGTCAGCATTTTTGGCACTTCTTGTTCGTCTCTTCTTCTCCTTTCCTGGTATTTCTTCTGGTTTGTTCCTTTATCATGTCTATGGTTTAAACTTCAAATCTTGAAAATTGACAACCTTGTCTTTTGCTTTCTGTATTTTGTATGTTGTTGGATAGCATTATCGAGCCAATATTCCCTCAGGAAGCAGGCTATTAAATTGTACTCAATATTTTCCTGGTTCTATTTAGGGTGAAAATCTCAGCCAATGTTTGGGTAGGAAGTAAGAGAATATGCCCAACTTTTTTATGTTTACAACCCTTAGTGAGTTTAACATTATAAAGTCATAGTAGGAAGCAGAATATGTATTCATGCTGCTTAGCAGAAAATTGTGAATGGACATTGCAAATTGAAAGCTTGACCCTGTTCTATGTTATCAAAGGTGATAAGGGGATTATTGTCGAAGGTTGTTGTCAAGGTTTTAGTTACTCATTTTCTTTGGACGCTGTTATGTTTTTAGCTACTACATCCAATCATTTAGATGATTTTCTTTGAAATATCTACTTTGGTCTTGATCTTGTAGGTGAACTGGAATTGCCATTTATAGCATTATTGATGGTAATTGTGGCTCCTTATCAAGTTGCAAACCTAAGGTTGGTATATCCTTCTCTATAAATGTTACTTGTCCTGATAGACTAGAGTTATATCTGGTTCATATTGCTCTTGGCAGGGGGACAAAGGAAGGTGTCATTCTTTCCTTGGCAATAGCAGCTTATCTGGGTTTCCAGCATTTCACACGTGCTGGCAGCTTGCAGAAGGCGTTTGATCAAGGTTCAATTGTTGCCACCCTAGCCATCATTTGTATTCTTGCTGTGCCATGCTTGCTCTTGATTTGATGTTAAACTACAGTGATTTCTCAAAGGAGTCCTGTAAATTATTTGAGTCATTTGAGGGTTGAAGATCACACAAATAAATATCTTTCTTTAAATCCCTCATGTAAATTTCTAGCTGTTTATCTAGTCAAGTTCGTTGGACAAATTAAGGTGAATGTATTTATGCAGGAATAAATTGGATGAACAAGCTTTCATTTATATCCTATTAATTTCTATACTTTGGGCAACATCTGGTGCTACTTATCAACGAAACAAAATGATTCTTATTTTGGGTTTTATCATTTATGTAAAGACAGAAAAAGTGTTTCTTTTGGCTATCTCACGGAATGAGTTTGCAAATTCCAGTGGTTCCTCCAAAAGATAAAGAACCTCCTTCCAGATTCTACTTGAAATGTAAAAGCGTTAAAATTTACAGAGGCAGTAACTGCTTTTTGTATAAGCACAGCACAGGGTTGGCACCACTGCCATGCAGGTCTGACCTGGACATACTTTTTGTACATTTATGTTTCTTGAAGAGTGAGTGGGGCTTGCAGAGCATGTTTGCTTGATTAAAGTCTTCACATTTTTACAAATATTTTATTTCTAACATGAGTTAACGTTCTTCTGAAGTAGTTCAAATATTCTAATTCAATTATGTTTTCTCTCTAATGTTGCTGTATAAAGAAAGGACTTGTCTTGCTCCTTTTGTTTCTGATAATGTTAAGTAGTGACTGCTGCGAGGAAGAAAAAAGCAAAAGCATAACAAAAAAGAGGTCAAAGTTTCAAATGATTCTTCAAAACTTAGTAGTGCTCTTGCAATTTGTATCGTGAGCTACTGTGTTCTCTGTATCTTGGAAGCGGCATACCTCATATGCCATAGTTTGGAGGATAAATGGTAGATCTTATTAGTCTCCTGTTGATGGGTCACTTCCCGGATTTTGTACATGACTCTTCATTGAAATTCCTAAAATGAGATATCGTGTCTAAAGTATTTATTAACTGCAGAAATATTTTAATAGAAATTGGCTACATTAAGATGTTGTTCTTCACTACGTACTGACTTCCTACTTGGGCTAAAAGCCATAAATGGACGAAGTACAGCAAGTTTCATGTGTTGAATGCCATGAGATTTTCACATCTCATGATGATTCTGCTGTTTAGAAGCAATGGGAGTATGGAGACAAATAGTGTCTGCTTGCAATCCCTGTGAACAATGTCTTGCCCAATCTGTTTAGAATTGAATTGCTGTAACTGCCACCAGGAAAGAGGCCACGGCGAAGAGAAACTGGAAGCTGCTTGATAAGTTATCTGCTCCACTGGGGGTACCTGTTGGTTCTGCACCATAATCTGTTGGTTCAGAACCAAAACCATTGGGTCCACCCGGGGTGTATGGATTTACGGGCGTCATTGTGCTGCAATTCCAAGGAATCAGACAAACATCTTTACATTTCTTGGTTAGGAGATAATTTAAAAATCAAATAATTTCAGATGGTTTATACCTTGGAGTTGGAGGTGGCAGAGAAGGGGGTGGCAGGGTAGGGGGTGGCTGTGCAGGTGGTGTGGTAGGGGTTGATCTTGATGATGCATAATGACAGTTCCCAGAGCCTACAGTAATGAAAGGAAAATTAGAAGCTTTGCCCAACTTTTCTGGATTCGCAGATTAAAGAACTACTTATATGTGATATTTAGCAGCTTTAGTGCTGCAGTCTTGCACTTACTTGGGTCAGTATAAGCAAGCTGTGCTGTTCCTCCAAAACTACAGCTTGTGGGAGCTGGATTCTTTTGGTAGTAGTCATTGAAAGCATAGGAAGCATGGTCTTTAATTGTGTTTGGTTCGTAGCAGCTTCCACCAGACTGAATAGTTGAACAATCTGAACCTCCAAAGCCACATGCATAATCCAGTGCTACTTGCAGAGCAGTTGTTGAAGCAGTGGGGCTGGCTACACACCAAACCCCCCCAGTAGATGGCCTTGGATTGTTGCCCGGGTTTGGGTTTGGATTAGGATTTGGGTTTGGGTTTGGATTAGGATTTGGGTTAGGATTTGGGTTCGGGTTAGGATTAGGATTTGGATTTGGGTTTGGGTTAGGATTAGGATTTGGGTTCGGGTTAGGATTCATGTATGGACTAGGGTTCGTGATTGGCTGTGTGGTAGATGGTGGCGGTGGGCTATCCATCGTGGGGTCTGGATATGTCGTACCTGGGGTTGTTGGATTAATAATGGGAACATCTAGCTGGTCAGAATACATGGAAGGTGAAATGGCAATGTCCTCCTCTTGGAATGCAAGTTTTTTGCTTTTCCTGATGGCTTCTGTGGGATGCTTGTCTGCAATGCTTGTACCTGAAGTAAGTGTAAATACCAGATAGGTGTCAGTTTGTTCTGTCTTTCTTTGTTCTTTAGATTCTGCACATTGAAAGAATTAGTAGTATATCACAAGGTGTTTCATGTTTGATTCCATATCATATCCTTGAACAAATAATTTGTTGTTCTTAGCAGTTGTATTATCTTTAGAAAACTGGAGCCTCATAAGAACTACTTCTTATGTTTCCCTCAGAAGACAATTTTATTAACCAGGGATGATGAAATTGAAATTTCTTGGAGAAAGGCAAACTCCTTTGAGTAAGCTTTTCTATTAGAATATATATTGTCAAAACTTGCAAATTGTCATTCAGTAGCCTGTATCTGTGCAAAAACTTGACTTATGAAATCATTAAAATTATTTGCATGTCCATAATCAAAATTGATTAAATTGAAATGTTTAACATGAATTTAAAAAACATACAAAAGTGCATACATGCAAAAAAAACATTGAGATGGTAAACTAGAAGAATTCAAATGAGATATTTCATACAATAAATGTATATTCCTCTATTCAGCTCAACATAATCTCATGTATAAATTAGCTCCCAAATTTAGTTTGCCATCATTTGCAAACTTCAATTTTTTCAATGGAAATATCGAAAACTAGCAAACCAACTGTTGGAACATATTGAAATATCTATAGTCCAACGGAAGACTACAATAGAAGGATCAAAAGACGAGTAATAGTAGAAATATCACTTAAAATTTACCAGAGTTAAGGATTGTGTAATAACATTTCGAAACTTTATAAAAGAAAAGGGGTAACGTAGTGATATTCACCTGAAAAAATCAAGAGGCAAAAGACGAAACAGCAAGAAATCCTCATAGCTACTTGTTCAATAGATTTTCTATACTTTTTCTTCCTTCTTGTTCTCTATGAGAGAATTTGTTCGTGATGAGAATACTTGTAGGTTCTCAAAGAAGAGAACCACTAGAAATGTAAGCTGTGAAGAGGAAGCAATCATTTGTTGATGCATGTAATGTATATATATAATTTCTTATAAGTTATGATAAAGTTAAGGAGGGAACAGAATCATAGCTTTCTTGCATTAGAGTACAGGTTTATTGAGTTTTAATTAGAGGAATATAAGAAAACTTGAGAAATGAGGCATGAGGTAGCTAGAAACTGCAAGCAATTGGAGGTGCCTAAATAGCAAAAGGTTGTTGCCTCAATAAGGCAAAAGCCAACAAAAGGTAATCTAGGTTTGCATGAAAATCTAAAGTTGTATGTTTGGACACCACTCTATATATTTTGTTTATAACGTGATGTCCGAGCCAGCTAACGCCCATCTCGACTAATCCCACAAACCTCATAATTCTCAACAAACCTCATTAATCACGTAGGTGTTGAACATCACTATGTAGTTACTAGATTATATAATTACTATCAGAACAGTAAATTCAAAGATACAACATAGTGTTTCGTTATACAAGTGGTAATTACATGATTAGATATTTTTTTAAAAACATTACACAACAATATGGTTTGGATTTTTATTTTTATTTTTAAAATGGTCTTCTTCTATATGATCTAACATATGATGGTAGAGTTTGTTACAATTTTCTTCCCTTTTTTTCTGTCTACCTTTTCACTGTTATACAATACCTGGAGAGGTAAAGTAAGAAGAAGGGAAAATGACAGGTTTTTGTAGTTTACTATTGCTTTACATTTTATGCTCTGAGGGTAAAAAGTTATGGGATATCTTGCCAAATTTTCCTTGGCCTGTTGAATATTTGACAATCTTATGAAGTGTATAGATTCTAACTGTCTAAAGAAAAGCCTACAGAAACTACTACTATGAGACAATGCTTACCTTTTCATCTTTTCTATTGTATTAATAATTGCATTTTGATACCATACTTCATTATAGCAGCCTAATCAATATTTCTACTACATACTAGAGTCATGTCTACACTTTTGCATCATCAAAATGATATCTTGTTAACATGGTCACAAAAGAAAAAAAGGAACATCAAAAAGGAAAAATTAAGGTAACTTCAACTTTACCTATTCTGGTCCCTGTCCCTTTCCTCAGGTGTTACAAACTTTTGAAGTTAATCTTATCCCCAAATAATCCTTGGCCTAGAGATGAACTTTTGTCGAATACTATGTAAAATTCTGGAGGCACAACTCAGCTGGCAAAGAAACTGATTGTGGTATTGTCTTTCTACCAAAAAATAACAGTGGGCTGGGTGACACTTGAAGTGACTAATATGAGAATTTGTGCAACCAGATGTTCATACAATATGCATATGATTAGCCACTTTGGTGGGATCTTTAATCCTGGTTGGAGGAGAAATTACACCTCATTTAGGAACATCTAAGACAATTGTGGTATTTATTCTAAAAGTTCGTCTTCATAGAATCTTGTCAATCCACCTACAGAGTGAGAGGGAGGAGTGAGGAACAATTTGATCTCCTGTGAAGTTTCAAACTCCAGCCGAATAGAAATGTCCTCGGTTATCAAAATGAGGCACAAATTCCATCATAAAATTGATTTACATTTACTCAAAAAATGTGTATACAATATGAACTGTTGGTTGTATCAGGTAAATTGCTAGTTATTTATGTACACAGTACACACCTTGTGCTACTATCATCCATTGGCACCTGCCATCAGTAAGATAAATACAATGACACAACTCAGGTGGTTCTGGCTGCTAATTTCATCATCCAATGGCCAGTTCTGCATCTTGATAGATTAAAGTTACTGATATTGATCTGATTTGTGCTTCAATACTGATGCCTAGGCAATAGAAGAGTATGCAATATGTACTTTGTTTCTTCCTGGTGATGCTCAGGCAAAGGGTGAAGCTAAACGACTGTGAAGGTTTAATCTGTTAATATCATATCAAACTGAGTGTTGCACAACTGAAGGACTAGCCCAAGTAATTCATCCGTCATGGTGAAGAATCAGAATGACACTGAAAGGAAAACGAGCGAGCTGTGTATGTAACAGAAAGAGACATGATAAGAAACCATAAGCTAATAAAGAAACAAGAAGAAGAAAATAGAAACCTTTACCTTATCCATCTTGTTGTTTATGGCACTCTGACAGACGATTGTTGACTTCACTCCAAGCTGCAGATATTATTTAGGAATCATTTGGTACAAAGATTGATAACACAACGATTAGTAGTGCATGGATTAGTGGTGCAGGGATTAGTAATACATGATTTATTTTTTATCAAGTGTTTGGTTCATTGCTTCTCATCTCATCTTCTGTTTGGATTAAAACTCTACAAAAAGCTTCTTTCCAATTATACCCTTGAATTATTATGGATTTCTATTTCATGTAATCGGGTCAAGGTAGATAATTGACGGACAATATTATTTTTTTATGGCCTTCTAGCTAGGAGAAGAGCAATTTTGTTGTCATATTTGTTATTTTTTTCACTTGAATTATTTGAGGGTAAAATAATTATCTTAATGAATTGATCACTCACAATACGTCAATTTTCAATTTAAAAAAGATAGACCAACTACTTTTAAAACCAAAAAGACGATAAACAATAGTAAAATCAAATAAACCATCTACATTTACACATAAAAATTACAAGTTGTAGTTTTAATAATAATATGTATGCAATTTTATAAATTGTTCAAAATACAAATAATTAGAAAACCACATATATATCAACAAGCAATACATTCAATTAAGATCATAAACGTCACATGGTGATATATTTGTCTTTTCAATTAGTAAATGTTAAATAACTCACATTTCAAATATTGTATTGAATTTATTTAGCAACAAACAACTCTCTCTAAATAATAAAATTTGTAAGCTAATTTATTTAAATAAATTTACTAGTACAAACATAAAACATAAAACATAAAACATAAAATCAAGAAAATAAATAAAAAGATTTGAGGGATATTTTTGTCTTTACATAGATAATCTCATGGTATTAAATCCTATGTATTACTAATACCACCAAATGGGAGGTATTAGTAATACATCATATAATACCATATAGGGTGTATAACTAATCCATGGATTAGTTATACATGGATCCAAAATTCCTACCAAACATAGTACTAAATAATACCATACATAATACATGGACTATTTATCCTAATACTTCCTACCAAACGACCCCTTAGTTTTATATTCAGAGAAACTGAATGCTGTTGACACATGTAAATAGGAGCCTCTTACCAGGAAAATTCCTGAAATCTGGTTCAACTCCATTGCCATTAATATCCATGTGATTTGGTGTGACATACTTCCCAATTGTTACAACCACGCCCGAGCCATCAGGCAGCTCAAATACAGACTGAATCAGCCCCTGAAATGATGCTAAGAATACAGTGATGTTGTACCTCAGAAAGAAGACCAGCAAACCGACCATCCCATACACCAAAATTTCTAGCTACCAAAATAAAGATATAGTTGGCTTCAAACCAATTTCAAGCTACTCCAACTTAACAGAGAAAGGCCATATACAGCCAAATGCATGGATCTCCTCCCAACAAGTAAAACAACAGAACTCAAAATAATTGATTACAAAGCATGTATCTTTGAAATGGTCCCCTTGGGATCTAGTTACCCAAAGAATAGTGTTTCATCGTACATTCCCTTTGACCTAGGGCTGCGTATCGGTCGGTTCGGTTCGGTTTTGAAGTTTCTCGGTTTGGCTTATTGGTTATCGGTTTGTAGCGATGCTAAACCGTTAAAGAACCATTAAGGTATTGACTTATCGGTTATTGGTTTATCGGTTATTGATCGTTATCGGTTCGGTTATCGGTTTAACCGTTAAGATTTGATACAAAAAAAAGTCGTTAAAAATCACGTAAAAAACAAGGTGACAAACCAAATGAACCATGCACATGAGTTCAAAAATAACATCTTGCTAAAAAGCAAACACTTTTACATTGTAGAATACCCCAAGAGTTTGAGACAGCCAAAAATAAAAGTAGGAAACTAAACTCTAAGTCAAGGACTTTATATACAAAATGATAAAAATATAATTATTTAATTTACTATCGGGTTATCGGTTAATCCATTAAGAAAAAACCTCAAACCGTTAAGAACCGATAACCCGATAACAAAAAAAATTTAAACCGTTATCAAAACTGCTAATCCAATAACCCATTACTGATAAACCAATAACTTATTTTCGGTTCGGGTTATCGGTTTCGGTTCGGTTTTGAACAGCCCTACTTTGACCTGTGTAACCGAATGCATCTCAGCACAACTCAACACTTCTCCAAATAGCTACTGCAATGGTTGTAGGCTTGTAGCAATTGCTAGGAACACACGTTTACAAATAAAGTAGTCTTAAAGGAGCTGCAACAGAAATGCCTCAGATCGGGAACATGAAGGAGTTGAGAGCCCCTACTCAGACACTCCTCTGTTCTTAAGTGTGCCCCCTCTTCAGAACAAATGAATATGTCAATCGTTACTAATGCTAATTGTTTTTCCCTTTGGCTGCTAATCAAATTGGCCACAATAGAGGTCTATTAGTCCTCGCAACAACAAATAGTGGCACCAGACTAGTTAAGGACACAGATCCCCTTTACATAAGCAGGACTATAGCACCAGGGAACTATCAAGAAGATATTTTTTTATGTTGGTAGTTAAGGCAAAGACTTCAACTGGTAGACATAATTAATTCTATCAGACATTTCAAAAAGCATTGGCTATTTCATTGAAACAAATGATTTGATTACTTTTTCTCTAAAATGAATGAATTGGCAATATCTAACAATCATACTTTGCCTCTGGGCATGAAGTCAATGTGAAAAGAGATGACTTCATTAGGGGCATAGTTAGCTCAGTCTTGACGAATAGCTTTAACTTCATCTTGGTCGTGTAAAAAATCATAACCAACGGAATATGCCACAGTTGACAATGAAATCTAGAGGATGCAAAGTGGGTATGTGGGTCTTAAATGGATTGCACAAAAGGTCGTGAGAGCTCCCATGTGCATTAGTTGTTCAACTATTATTTTTGGCCTCAGGCCAGTATAGTTAGCCTTATCCCCACAAATTCCCAAGTCCCACGCATATTCAGTTTATCTCTACCGTGCTGTTTTGTCAATGATAGAGAATTAACGAAAGTGAGTCTATATAAAGATTTTGTATCCCTTTGAGGACTGGCAAATGGGATGAAATTATGCAAAAGCAGAAAGTAGGTTAAGAAAAGTTGTAAAGGTTCACATTCAATCAGGTCATCAGAATATGAGTGTACACAGCACAGCATTTTGATCATGGTAATGCAACATTCAAGAAATTTCTTTAGTTCTACTTATGCACTTAGATGATTGGAAACACTTCCTGGAGAAATAAAGAAGCCCCACATAGCTGGATACGCTCTCTGGTATACTGTTAACGATTTGGAATTGAGGAGTAGTAGATAAATATAGTGTACCATTGAGGTGTCGACAAAAGTTACTTTACAATTTATAGAGATGTGCGTAATACTAACTAGTATGTCAATAAAGAAGTTCAAATATTGAAATTAAAAACCGAAGTAACTAGAAATTCAGACCTTGCCATATGTCTTGTCTCCCACGAGAACAGCTCTGCAATTGTCGTGAAGTGCAGTTGCAACCTGCAATGAAATTCATAAATGAGAACACAAATATTTCAGCACTTCAAGAACTGGTGTGGTAATGTAATGCGAGTAGCTCACAATTTCACTAGCACTTGCAGTACTTTTGTTAACCAAAACCTGCATGGGAAGTTACTAAATCCATCAGAGTGGTAAAGACAAATAGTAACTTTTGAGAACTAGAAGGGAAAAGGACGTCTTCTTGAATTTGCAACAATAACCAGAGCCTCTCTATAATTCTACAGTCAAGAAACTATACGCTCAAAATCAAATTGTTTGATCTTATATCAGCTGTGTATTTCATTTATCCATTGCTTTTAGCAACTTCAGCTAATTTAAGGAATCTACTCTTTAAGTTTCAGCCATGCATCATCTTATTATTCCTTAATCAGGAAAACGTTAGCACAAACCACCAAAACGTTATATATGACTACCTGTTTATTTCATTTATCCCTTGCTCTTACCAACCTCAGCAAATTTAAGCATCAAATATTAAAGTTTGAGACAGCTTCAAGCAAAGTGTCAAGCTAATGCTGAACCATGAAATATAACAGGACTAAAAGTCGATATCTAACACTTCATAGAATTATATGGTAGCAAACTTTGAATATGTCAGTGGTCTACCATGAAGAAATTGGGGCAGCATGTGGTTTAATTCGATGCAAAGCGAAATTATGAACAAACTTTTCCTTACATCTACAATCCACTTGAACTTAAAAGCTCAAAGGTTTTTGTTCAAAGTGAAGTCTGCTTCAATTTGACAACGGAAGTTTCCAAGTTTCTCATTCAGAACGAAAATAATGGAATTGTTCATTCAAAAAAAGAAAAAAGAGAAAAAAAATGCAATTTGAAGAAAGTTCTGATGGAATCTTCTATTTCATAAGTGATATCACAAAATGGCTTGTAACAATAACAAGAAAAATATGCAATTGAAAGAAAATATTTGAATAATTCTGCTGTTTTAGAGTTGACATCTGAGATGTGGACTCTTATTTGCCTTACAATTACTGGAGCTGTTATAAGAGGTGGAGCTTCTGCAACAATATTCCTTGTATACTGTTGATCCCTTCCAACAGTGTAAATCACCTGCCAATATATATATTTCAGAAGAAAAGCTTCTAACTGAACAGTAAGCATTTAAGGTTGATAATTCAAGCATATCCATATCACAGAATAGCTAATGCTCCATATGAAGATGAGAAATATGGCTACCGTGTCTCCTTCATTCAGAAAGAGTTTTGCGATTTCAATGCCAGCCTGAAAGGAAAAAATTCATCCTTGATAAACAAGTAACCTGTCAAGCTCGACCAAATCAAATAAGGGGTAAAGGAAAACCTGCACTAGTCCACCAAGGTTATCTCTGAGATCAAGAACAAAAGATGAGGCACCCATGCCTTCGAGTCGCTTAATTGCTGCAAAAAGTTTTGACAATCTCAGAAACAGACTACACACGGAAAGCTAATATGCATTAGGTTGCTGAAACTGAAAGAGTTCAGACCACGTCTCAGGTGTAAGATCTCTGGAATGGACAATACTTTTAGCAAATCAGACGATACAGTTTAAATGCTAACACAAAAATTATCCAGAATACAATAATACATGATATCCTGGCATTTCATTAGATATTCAGGTCTTAATGAACAGCTATTATAATATGTAATGCAGTTCAACTGAAGATGTTATATCCCGATGGTTCGACGACATTGAGAGCTACAAAATGCAATTATAGACATCATAGAGTGGTTCCAAGATGTTCTTCCAAGACATGCAAAACCTCTTAATGAGGCATGTACGTCTTAAATTTTGTGCTTCCACTTAATTTCTGCGGAGCTTGGCTCAGTTTATCTGATAGAGCCATTAGCTACATGAAACCCTCTAGTGAAATAAAACTGAATTTCATTTCATATTTTCTATCCCCCATTTAATGTTTACTTCTGGTGTCAGCATCTTCGCAGCTGTCATCTTCCGTTATTCTGGTAAGAGTTCTCTGCTTAACGTTACACTCTTAACAAGAAAGTTTAGGTAAGAAGTAAAATAGCTTTAATTTCTCTGATGAAGTTCCTTAGTAGCACTTAAACTAGTAACATCTTTCAGTTATTTTACTTAACATAGGGCTGCATATAGAACAGATACGTACCAGTAACCAAATCTTTTCTGGCCAACGCATTGAACTCCTTTAGGCGCACATAACCAACAGAAGTAGCACCATTTTCAATCTGCTCCAGCCGATAAAAAACCGGTGTCTTAGCAATAGATTGCCTCTCCACATCAATGGACTGGACAGGTCCACAATTCCCATGCTTAACCTGCAACCACGTCATGAGAATCAGCATGAAGATTCCATTGAACAATAGACCTATTGAGGTCTGGCAGTGTACAGAAACACAACCATGATGTTCACAGATGTCCCATTTGGGCCTAGTAACAGTGAAGATGCTTCAAAGGAAGATTTACCCAGCACATCCACCCCATTCACAGATATTAGCTCATCTCCCTGCCATGAGTTCACATGAAAGATACATGTTAGTATTTGTTCACTGAATGGTAAATCAAACTAGAATAGGGAAAACTGTTGTGAACCCAGATACTTTCAGTGGGGAGAGAGAATGTAAAGAAGTAGTATGTGCTAATATTTATACTCAATTGCAGCCAAAATAGCATATCTTCGTGCAATAACATACCCAATGAATCCCTACCCTGTGAAGGTAGAGAGGTTGTTTCCTATAGACCCTCGGCTCAAGTAAAGCAGTTCAAATTAACACATCTTCATGCGGTTAGCTATGGAAAAATTCCATCACTTAAAATATATCATAAGCCATCAAGCAATACAAGACACCTATAAAACTAACAAGCAAGGCCCCAAGCATGAGTGGTGAGAAGGACTGGACACCTTGACGGAAAAGCATATTGAATCAGAGGCCATTAGTTTGGCAGTTTAAAGCTTATCTCTCCCTTTTCAATTGTATGCATAAATAACCAAGACAAATTCCCTGATGTTGGCATTATCAAGTAATCATGACTACAATAACTGAGATATTTAGCATTTCATCAACAGGGAAAAGAAGAGAACCACGGCATAAAGCTAAGCAAAAAAAATACTGGAAGTGCTTTTGTAGTAAACAGACTGTAAACGACATACCTGTCGTACACCGGCATTATGGGCAGGGCCATCCAATAGGAGCCCTAACACCTTCAGTTTTGAACCTCCATTGCCATCTGGAACATCCCTGAGGTTAAGTCCAATCCCAGTCATATCATATCTAGCCATCTTGGAGAACTTTCAATGACAAGCAGTACATGTCATGGAACAAGAAACTGGAAAATTTGTAAGTAAGACGTTTATTTGAATTAAGGAAAATGCAAGATACACTGAAAAAAAAAGGAATCATTAGAAATCATCTATCTCATGACTTACGATACTATACCCATGCTTGACTGAAAGTAGAAAAGTACTCAAAATCGTTTCTAGCACATATGGCTTCATCAAATTGTGTTTCATCCAATTAAAAAAAATGGAACGATGATAATGCAGGAGGATGACAGATGAACGATCAATACAGATTCAGGGCGGTTAATAATACAAACATATATTGGTATCATAAAAAGAGAAGGTGTGAACATACTGTAAAGGAACTTCAAATTTCTAATGCTAACGAAGAAGTGTCGAACCTCCTTCAAACTTCCCTAATAAATTTATTTCAACCTATAAATGAAAGAATACATCCAAATCGCTTTACGCTACGCAATATTAAACTTGAAAATAAAACTTCTAGTCCTATGTAACAACCCAAACCAAAAAAGTTTTGTATTCCCATGTGGTAGACATCCTGCCTTCCTCTAAAAATTGTATGCTAATTTAAACATACATATCAAAATCAACAATACAGACATAAATATAGGTGTAAAGAGGACTTATTACCTGTTCAGGAGAAAGAAACCGTGTATAGGGGTCACCCAAGCTAGCCAACATACGCTTGATGATATCATGTGCTTTTGACCTTGTCTGAATTGATAAACTTAAGATGTCATCTTTCTTTTGCTGGTAATAACATAGAAAACGAAATATTTAGTCATGAATACTTCTAAGTTGATATCAAGACAAAGAATATGATAGGGAAAGCAATGATCTAGGTAGGATGAAGAAAAGGGAAGAACCCAGGGCGAAAAAAGATGTCAGTAGAGACATAAAAAGCTCAGGTCTTTTTGAAAAGACATGATGTTGTGCTAGCAAAATGCTTCCACTGGTTCATTTATCACGTTTTATCCACATTAGGCATGCTGAGCAACAAAATTAGAATTTTTTTAACCATACGCTTTACTGCATCAGACTTACTGAGCAGCTAAGTGAAAGACTTATATTCCGCCACTATTACTACATATCCTAGTTAAGTGCACTATCTACAATAGAAAGAAACTAAAATTTCTTCAGTATTATAAAATATTTGAGATAATATTCATTCAAGAATCTGACTACTAATTAATCTAAATTCAAATACGATGTTTAGCTTGTTTTCCTTGTTAAACTAAACATCGCGTAAAGTCCATGCCTCCAACAATTAGTTTCATTTTCTACTTCAATGTTCCTAGAAATAATTTTTGTTATTCCTCCAAATCCAGAAAATCATATGGCTTTAATGAAGGTACGAATATAACACTATAACATCTAGAACAATCATATCTTTACAGTGTACAATTCCAATTTACTTTTTTTGGATGAAGTAATTGATTTCATTAAAGGCATCAAGCAGATGCAAATAGTACAAAAGAGAGTGAGAAAAGAAGTGAGCTTGTTAGATCCATTACAATGAACCCTATACTAAATATAAGGAGCTAACAAAATCCAAAAAGAATTCCTGTTATTTAGCGAAATATATTTACATTCCTGCCCCACCAACAGAGCTAATCAGCATTTTCAGGGAACATTTTGATACGGATCTTAACCTCCAGCCCCCATCAAATTGCTAAGAGCATCTCTTTCGCCATGCTGGAAGAGAATTTTCAGGTAGAAGACTTTAAAGCCATAAAAGTAATTCCAATATACATAAAGACTGATATTAAACATATTCTCCTAGTAATAGTATACTAAATATGTTCCAAGTATGTATTTTTACAAGTAAGATGATCTAAGCACACCATCAAATTCAATACCCCTTAATCAAAAAGAAGGAAAAGTTCCATATTTAGAATGAAAATAAAGCATATTCTCTGGCAGCAGAGTACCAAACAACCAACTAGATACCTATCAATAATTGAGATATGCAAGAGAACCCCTACAGCTAAAAGGAAAAAAAAAGATTCTACATTTAGACTGAAATAGAGCATATTTTCAGCAAAATACCAAACAATCATTGAGATAGCTATCAATAATTGATATGCAAGAGAACCCCTTCAGCTAAAAGGAAAAAAAGACTCTACATTTAGAATGAAATAGAGCATATTTTCAGCAAAATACCAAACAATCATTGAGATAGCTATCAAGGATTGATATGCAAGAGAACCCCTTCAGCTAAAAGGAAAAAAAAATTCCACATTTAGACTGAAATAGAGCATATTCTCTGGCAGCAAAATAACCAAACAATCAATGACATAGCTATCAAGAATTGATATGCAAAAGAACCCCTTTAGCTCAAAAAAGTTAAATTTTCTTCTTTTTAGAGAGAAACAACATCTTACAAGCCAAGATTCGGGTGACCAAGAACGACGATCACTGGTGTTAAGAAAGCTGTCATTGACAATCTGCCAAGCTTCTTCCACAATGCTTTCATTGCTCACCACTTTGGATACTTCAGTGTCCTTCTCATACACCTCCTCCGTTACATTCTCTCGGCATATCACCTCCAAAGATGAGTTAGAAGATTGAAGTGAAGGAGAATCCAAAGCGATAGAAATAGGAGCAGAAACAAGAAGACCCAAAGAAAGAACAAATGAGACCCCAGTAGAGAGAAGTTGGTGAAGGGGTTTATGATGAGAGATGAAAGATGATTTTTTGGGAAGAATTGAAGCTTTGTTTGGTGAAAAGGAGGTTAACAATGGTGGAGGTGAGGGGCTGTGGAGAAGCCTCATCTTCAGAGTGAAGTATCTTTTCTTCCAACAAAACTAATTTTAAGAATTAGATAATCGAATTCAAATATGAAGAATTATAAGGTATAGTTTTTCCTAAAAACTATTAATAGGACACGTGTCAATAACAATAACATATTCAATAGACTTTTCGCCTAAAAAATCAAATAGGAAAAGAGAAATATAAAAGTAGTTATATTGAACATAATAAAAAAGAAAATAGTAACAATAACACATGATACAATAATCAAAACAGAGAAAATAACAAGTAATAATAAAATTGAAGGACAAGATAATCTTTGAGTAACAATAACAATAACGATAAAGTAAATATTGTATCCGACCACATACTAACATGTTAAAGTCAATAACAAAGATTTTATTCTATAAGTAACTAATTTATTCCATTCTGAAATATCTTTGAATTAATTGCAATCTTTTTCTATGTGCAGATAAAATGACTCAGAAAGAATCTAGTATTGAATTCGCTTGATAGGATAAAGTGTATTGTATTGAATTTTCTTAAACCTTGTATAAATATGAACATATACACAATACAATTTAATATTTAATATAAATTATTTCTCTAAACGAAATTAGTAAATTAACAATGATGTGATTTGTATAACTTACATCCTTAAACTAAAAGCGAAGAAAAAGATAAAAACAAAAAAAAAAATATTATAGCTAAACAAGAGAGATAACTCATTTTTATTTTCATCAAAAAAATATAAGACAATATTTATCACAAATAATATATCAGATCGATTTTTATTACTCCATACTTAATTAACATTTTTGAATTCAAGCTTCATCCATACCGACATACATCCAAACTAGTCAGACCTCAAAATAAATATCAAAAATAAATCAAATTAACACCTTTGCATGAAAACAAAAAGGAATACCATGTGCAGGTTTGTCAAAATACTTACCCCAGCTGATAACATTCTGTATAGGCCCATTATATATGTTAGACTCTAGTCTAAATTCAGAGCCCAAAATGGAAACTCTACTTCCTAGTGGGCCACTGGCCCATTAAGAATAAGCCTTTTTCCCAACACGTCATCTTCTTTACCAAAAGTTGCCTGCTAAGTTGGAAATTTGGACCAACCAATCACTGACTTTTAATATTGAAAAAACATTATGGATAAACATCTTTTTGGTAATTGGATTCCAATACTCTCACCATAAGGCGCGTGACTTACAAACACAATGTAATCCAAAGGACTCAAAACTCCTAGTGGGGCCAATTCATTTCACGTGCTTCTACCGAGCGTGAAGTATCTTTAGGGTATCCAAATTTAATTAAAAAACGCGGCTATATCCAATAATTTACTTCTGTCATGTCGCTTTCCCTTTTTTTTACCTATTAAATTTTGACTTGACGCATCTACGAAGAAAATAATGATTGATATAATAAGTTTATCATTTTATTTATATTTTTCAAAAATATTAATTCAATGTTAATAAATTAAGGATATAATAGGAAAAAAAAAATTGTTCTTCCTTGATTTGTTAAAAATGACAAGTACTCCCTCTGTTCATTTTTACTTGTCAGTTGTCACTGTTTGACTTGACACACCTATTAAAAAAATAATTATTGATATAAGTATTTTACCACGCTATCCCTATTAATTGATATTAGTATTAGGTCTTGAAAAATTATTTGGAGAATTGTATCAAATACTAAGGGCAAAACATGAAAAAAAATAATTGTTTTTCTTGATATGTCAAAAGTGATGAATAAAAATGAAAATCTATTTTAGGATTAAATGACAAGTAAAAGTGAACATAGGGAGTAAAAAGTAAAATCAAATTAGGAAATATTTGACAAGTAAATAGAAATGGAGAGAGCGCTTTTTCTTATTTCTCGTGTTCGGAGCTTGCATTCACTACAAAATCTGTATCATTCACTACAAAATCTATTCAGAGATGGCAATTTCACCATTTTTCATTTTTTTTAGTATTCAATAGAAAGATTTAAAAAGTAAAATAATTTAAATTTCTAACTTATTTCAGTCGATTTTCAAATTTACAAATGTATGATTATATTTTCTTTTTAACAAGAAAATCGACTCACAAGAATTTGCAAAGAGAAAAATCCCGAAGAATAAAACTAAAGGAGCAATATTAAAATAAGATAAAAGAACTTGTATTTCATTTCACTTTAACACTAAATATAAAAGTACCATTTTCAAACTCTATGACCCTCCCAAACGTAATAAAGTTTTACATGATAGCAAGATAATTTTAATTTTTAAGGAGATATATGTATTGTCTATTCATTTTAGTCAAAATCTCATATAATTTATACAAATGGATTAATTATTCATATAATCCTTTTGTATTTCACGGCATGTTAAAAGCAAAAAAGAGAAACATAAATTATGTTTAATACAAATAAAATTTATGAAATTGAATACTTCACCATTGAAGGATGTGGTGCAGCGGATATGACTACTTTTACTTTAAGAAGATTTCAAGTTTGATCACTGAATATTAAAAATTTCTTAACAAAGAACGCTTATAACATAAATTTAAATCATTCAAATTTCAATGCGAGTATCGAATAAAAGCTCAAACAAAAAAATGAAGTTGAATACTTC
Source organism: Solanum appendiculatum (assembly GCA_018342035.1). Taxonomy (NCBI): domain Eukaryota; kingdom Viridiplantae; phylum Streptophyta; class Magnoliopsida; order Solanales; family Solanaceae; genus Solanum; species Solanum appendiculatum. The sequence goes on from JAGDQO010000473.1 coordinate 1,362,044, forward strand.
AATTTCAACTCCAAACTTATTTGTAATTGATATTCATATGTACAATTGTGTATAGTTTGACCTAGTTTTATGCATGTTGATGAGAAATAAATAAATCATGCACGTAGTTTTAAAAAAAAGTACAAAAAAAGAAAGAAAGAAAAAAAGGAGATGATTTCACTTATTATAAGTTCATTTTCTTTCCTTTTTTTTTCAAAATAGTCATTATTATATTTCCTTTTCAAACTTGCTTTGTAATATTTATTCGAGTCGAAAGTTTTTCAAAAACAAATTCCGTACTTACACAATCCTTTCTCTATAATATTTGTGAGATTATATTGATATGCTGTTGTGGTTGATTTTAATTTTTAGTTATAGAAGTATTGATTATTCTTATTCTTCCATAATATAATATAAGTCTTCCAAAAAAAGAAAAAAAAGAAGGTTTTCAAAAAACACGAAAAGTGAAAAAAAAAAACATTTATTTTTACTATTAGAGGAGAAGCCCAAACCCACGGAGAGGAGAAGAAGAGAAGAAGAGAAGCAGCAGCAACAAAAACCCCTTCACTGTGTGCGTTTTTTTCATAATATAGCTGAGATAAATATACAGAGTTGAAGAGACCCAAAAACCTAACTCTAACAGATCTGAAACAAGAAAATACTTTGAGGGTCTTTCTTGTTTTTTCCTCTCTTTTTTCACAGAAAAAGAGTTTGTCTTCTTGAAGGAGGATGAGTAGCAGAAACAATGGTGGAGTTGGGGTACAATCGATACCCGCAGGGTCAAGAAAGATGGTACAAAGCTTAAAGGAGATAGTTAACTGTCCTGAGCCTGAGATCTATGCTATGCTCAAAGAATGTAATATGGACCCCAATGAAGCTGTCAATAGGCTTCTTACTCAAGGTATACCATTAACCATAAACCCTAAATCTTTAATTTTTTTTATTTTTTTATGGGGGTTTCGGGTTTTAGGGTTTTTTTCTATGTTTTGGGAAAAAATTGAATAAAGTAACTGTTTTTAAGGATAGAATCAAGAAACGAAAGAGAATCTGTAAGAATACTTCTTTTCCAGATATTGGGTGTTAGAAACTGTAGGTTGGAAAGAGCAGGAATAAGAAAAGATTTGATTATGTGTAGACAACACCCTTTAAGTGCAAGATTTGATTTTTATGATATCTCTGGTAGTTAGTTCCAGATTTTTTAAAAGCTATCTTAACGGATTGAGCATGCAGATATTTCATTGATTGTGACTTTAGAAAATGAAGAGAAGACAAAAATCGGGTCTTAAGGGATTTTGCTAATCAGATTACTAGGATTTCTCTTTTTAATGCACTCTGTGTTCATTATTGTCTTAGTCTTCTTTGGTTTACAATTACTCTTCTTTTACTATCTTTGTGTTCTGATTTTCATCTATCTGGTTTAATGGGACTTCCCTTTCTTCTTTTGTGTGCGAGTCGTCTTATTTGGTAGCCGTTTCTTAGACTTTTAAATTAATGTTGTTGCGATTTTGGCGGTACTAGTACTAAATTCCATGCTAGGTAACTTTTGTTTTTCAAAACTGCGGTTCATTACTTTGAAGAAGCATGTATTCGCTTTTCATTTCTCTCTTAAAGCCTCGGGAACTTATTACTTTTTCTGCTTTTCACTTTTAGAACATTAGCTAATGCAGTCATGTTTGCCTTCCTCTGTGCTCTTCCATGCTGTACTTGTACTTGAGGTGATGATATTTTCAGTTCTTTACTGCATGATCTTCTGCCATCCCATTGAATGGTGACCACGGTTTGTGATTAATTTTGATCACCTTCTAATTGAAGTTTGTTGATTGGCTAGATACTTTTCATGAGGTGAAGAGCAAACGTGAAAAGAGAAAAGAGGTTCGTAATCTTTACTTAAAGCAGGAACTCTAGAGACAAATTTGGTAATGGAGATCTGATTTTAACTTTCTTGTTCTTTATTACCACCTGTTTCTCTTGTGATTTACTATTTGATACGAGATAAGGGAAAAATTAGTCTACTCAGATCTCTTATTACCCTGGCTCGATGATTACTTCTGATGGAATCCTTAATATTTCATCGGTAAAAACAAAGGAGAAAGTGAAAGATTTTTTATTTAGAAATTTGTTCAGTAGAGGTTCTTTTTAGTAGGCACCCCATTCTTATTCTTGATGTTCCAATATCTCTTTCTGTTTTATACTAATAAATTATGGTGCATTATTCTTTTCAAAAAAAAATTATGGCGCACTATGTTGTCTTGAGTTGTGCACGGAAGTTTCCTCTTGATATGTTTTACGTCTTATCAGATATGTTACATGATCTAGCGGAATATTATAAGGTGTTACTACGCTGCTTTCTTAAATGGCTTTTTCATTTCTTCATTCTTCACTCATATTCATCTTTGGTTCAGAGTAAGGATACGACTGAATCTAGGCCACGTGGTGCAATTAGCAGCTCAGGCCGTGGTAGCCGGGGAGGTGCAGAACGATATGTTGGACGTGGTGGGTCAGGTATTTACATGATAATGTACACTCTTTTCAAACATAATCAAGCCCTAAGTTTTGCATAGTTAGTCGTGTCATCTCATGAGGGTATTGTTTTGTTTCTAACCATCCTTTCCAGAGTCTACCAAGCCTATTCCTGGATACAGAAAAGAGAATGGATCAAATACGAGTAACCTGACTTCTACTCCAGGAGTTTCCGTAAGTAACATAAGCAGGAGGGCTACAACAATCAGGTTAGTAGTTTCAACTTCGTAAATAGTTTAGATTCTCTCAAAAGGACATCATTGCCTGTAGATGTTCGTCTTTTTGTTTCCCGTAGAGTATTCTGTAGCCCCACAGTATGTTTCTTTTTATTTAAGTGTTTTTGGCATTAATATAATTAACTTAATAATTACAATCACTAATCCCTGTATTGGATTAAGCTGGAAATTCTTTTCATGCACTTCAATAATCATGCAATGTGAGCTATTCTCAAAATGCATGTGACAAAGCACACTTTGAGTGGCTTTTAGGAGATGCTTAACAGTGTTCTAAATGCTTTTATGATATGTGTTTCAGTGATGTTGCTGCAAATGAAAGTAAAAAGCCAGCACCTGCAGCAGTTGATGGTGTTTCATCAGTCTCACAGCGTGAGACTTCTTCTGGATATCAACCTACTTGGGGCGGGGTGCCTGGTCAAGTTTCCATGGCTGATATTGTGAAGATGGGTAGGCCACAGAGCAAAGTGCCAAGTGCACCTAATGTATCTCACCACAATGTCAGCGCCAACCAAAACTATATTCAGGGGCTCCCTTCTGGTGCATCACATCAAAATATTCAGTGGTCTGATGATCATACTACCAAAGTTTCTGAGGTACATCGAGAGCCACAACATCTTTCAACTAATGAGGAATGGCCTCTAATTGAGCAGCCATCAGTTGCTAGTCAGTCATCTATCTCAGAGCCTCCTGCTGATTCAGAGCTGCATCCTGATCCAGCTAACTTGTCATATGACAGAATTAATCATCAAAATGAGATTGATGAAGTTCAGGGGACAGATACGATTGAAAATCTTGGTAGTCCTCCAAGCAGAAGGTTGCAGGAGGATAATGCTGAAGGTGCATCTATTTATGAGAATGACCTCTATGGATATCAGAACCAGAATCATACTTTTGACCATCAACAAGGTTAGTATATCACAAATTCACAGTTTTGATTTGGTAATGTGATATGCATTTCATTGTTGAGAATATGTAGTATTTGTTGTCAAGTAGCTTGTGTAATATTTCTTTTGACATGGTACTGTTGTTTTCCGTTTTTCTCCACAAGGGTTCCAGGCATTGGCAAGTCTTTAGTTCCAGTAAATTAAAGATTCTCTCTTTCCCCGTTCTATCATAAGTAATCATTACATGTTTCATAGAGCAACTATACTGGCACTTTGGTTTTTAGGAATGCAGTTTTAGAACCCAAGGTTTTATATCATACTACCAATTTAGCTTAAATAAGGTGGACATTTAGTTATGGCTCTTGAATATGCGGATTGTTTAATATGCGGAGTGGGACATATAGCAGCAGTGGAGGGCAGGGAAGTTCATCTTAACTGCCTCCAAAGCTCTTTATTAATGTATTTGGAGCTTCATGTAATTTTACTGGTTGTCACTTTTTGATGGTAATGTAGCATAACAAACTTGGTTGTTTTAAACAATACACTCCTCCCACACCATGCAAAGCGAAGCCCGGTATTTAAGTGGAGAAGGGTAGAGGGGCGGGCCCATTATCCACCGAGTTTAGAAGGCTGTGATTGGTCCAAAGGGCGGGTCACAGACGGATTTCTCGGTTATCAAAAAAAAAAAAATATCATTTTTCCTGCAATATGCGCATTATGGTATTATTAATGTTTTGTTGACTATGGCTTCATACATTACTTGATTGATTTACTGGGGCATCTGATAGATGTATAAAGAGGGAAGCCTGGAGTGCTGATCACTCATAGGTTGTGTCAACATGAGGTTATTGCATATTAAGAGGTTCTTCTCATGCAGTGTCAAATTTACCATGTAAAGTTGAAGCTTGATGTTCTTGCACATGGCCCCCTATTTGAAAGAGAAGAAAACCCTGACAAATCTCAGGCCACGTAGAGACTTCTCTGTTTTTGGGGGTGGTGGTGCTGTTCATGGGGATATGCTAGCTAGGAGATATATAAACCTGCTTTTCATGTCATTATTTAGTGAAAAGCAGTGTAGTTTTACTGCATAATCAAATCGTTATCATATGGAGTTCTGTTACTTATAAACTTTTGGAATGTCTATTTTTGTGTAATAATGCTGTGTTTGTCTTGCAGTTGAAGATGTTAACGACTCTGTTTCATCAGTTGCTGCAAACTTACAACAGTTAAATGCACAAGATGATGTAGGGTTGCCACCCGATGGAGATGGTCCTTCTGTTGTAATACCAGACCATCTTCAAGTTCAAACTGCAGACTGCTCACACCTGAGCTTTGGTAGCTTTGGCTCTGGTATTGGTGGCTCCTTTTCTGGTCCTTTGGCGTCTGCTCCAGTGACGACTACTTTGGAAGATGCACCTAAGGAAGTGGATGGTTCATCAGTTGGGCACTTGGGATCCAGGTAAGCTTCCTTCTAACCTGCGGATTTTCTTTAATTCATTGATGCTTTATCTAATTATATCAACATATAGTGTAGAAACCATGTTAACATTAGCATGCCAAAACTCCACTGGCGTTTCCCCTACCTAGATATGTGGGCAATATAATGTAGAAATTATGTTACATTAACATACCAAAAATCTACTGGCATTTCCCCTACCTAGATTTGGGGGTCATTTTCAATCATTTGTTTGCCTCAGATTTTTACTAAATCAAACTACAAATATCCTTGCATTTTCTCTTAGTATTTTTGTAGCTGGCTTGTTCTAAATGTTCATCATATTAGTCAATCAAATTAATCTATACTAGTCTAACATCCCAAACAGCTAGTATCTGTATGAATCCTCTGTACCACCACTGTATTCGGACTCATTTCATTCCAGTCAAAGAATTTGTCATTTAAGGCAGGGATGCAGCTATTCTCTGCATTCTCCTACCAAAAAATTATCGTTTAAGACAAGTTATGAGTTCTCTAAAGCTCACTAAACAGTGCATTTTTCAACTTTTACCTTGACATTTCCATGTTTTTAAGTAAAAAGTATCTATCTTACAGGATAACATTAATCATCTTATTGAGGTTTTCAGGAATTAATCTCCCATGCAAGTATTCCTCTTAATTGTTATCTTTATATTGCAGAGCTTCAGAATACTATGATGATGAGTCTCTTAGACATGCATCTGAGAGTAACTTATACCATAGAACTAATGCAAGCTCTGTAAATTACGATGCACCTTCTGCTCCACAAGCAGAACCTTTGAAAGTAGAAACCAATGAACAAGGAAATCAATATTCGTATCCCACCTCTGCTACTGGCTACACATATGAAAGTGCACAACAATTAACTGCAGCATTTAGTCAGCCGCAGACAAGTTCCCAGATGCAAAATCTTACTCCTTTCTCTAATGTAATGGTAAGTTTCCTCCCTTGTGAAGGATGCAAATAGTTTCTCTGCTCTTCATTGAATGTTTGCCTGTGCATCTGCATAGCTCAAGTCTGAAGGTAATTGTACAGAGTATATTGGAGTGAATTCTACTTCTCTAAGAAAGTACATTGGACTTGATTTCTAGTAGGTTTCTTGTCCCCTGTGGTGCAAATGTTTGCACAATCTCTTCTTCTGGTGTAAAAGTAAGCAAAATTAAAATTATGAATCAGTATAATGTATTTTGTAGAACTTAGGAGGAAGTAGTTACATATTTGATGTAGTTCAGTATTTTGTGGTCTTTCTGAAGTCGTGTATTTTTGTAACTTGGTAGTACCTTTATTAATAGTACCTTTACGATTTAAAAAAAATAAAGCTCTTGCACCATTAAGGAAAAAATGGTTTGCTAGCTATATACATGAGACCATTCAATTAACAAAACTGAGTAATTGATCGAGGTCTATTAGAGTGAAAGATGACTGGGCAATCTTTTCCCTTTTTTTCTTTTTTACTTTTCGAGTATTGAGTTATTTCTTGCAATTGTCTTGGAAAACTGCCTTTTTTGGTGATCCTTAAACCTCTTTCGTGGGATTTTCTTAGGAAAAACCTGAAGTTAAGAATTTCCTTCTGCTTAATCTGTATTTGAAGTTGATAAATATGAAATAATAGTGACAAACATATAAAATCTAAAATCTGAAGCATTACTTTGGGGTTTTACTGTGGGGTTGCTCAGTGTATGTATCTATGTTCTTCCAGGAATTTGTCTTTAGTTTTACCAACTCCAGAAAGATAAAACCTTAGAGATCCTAACACCAGAATTTTCTACGTTGAGGTGCTCACTGCTATTTTGTTTTGAGTAGGCATTCACAAATTCATTGCCTAGCACCTTGTTGGCTGCTAATGTTCATGCTGGTCGTGAATCTGATCTTTCATACTCACCATTTTCTGCAACACAAGCAATGGCTATGAAATATGGCAGCTCTGTTTCTTCAATTGGTGGTTCAACAATTTCCATGCCTGAGGTAATGCTATCCTGATGAAGCTAATTGATTCTTCATAGTGAATGTCAATTTCCTCATGTGCACTTGGTGTATTTCTCATGACTTGCTGCTTGTCAGTATTTTCATGTAATCTAATAAGCAAAACATGTTGCTTTTTGTATGCTTTTTGAAGTAATTTTAATGATTCTAGTTGTTTATTTGTGCTTGATGAAAATGTTCTACATAATGGATATAGTTGCATCTAACATTGGGGAAGATAGCTTCTGCTATTGGAAACTAAAAATTTGAATGTTCTCTCTCTTGACGTCTATCCAAATGTTTGAGGGCAGCCAACTTGTTGTATTGTGTAAAATCTCTATAGTGGAAAAATGTATACAGAGAGAAAAGTTACTCGTCATGGATTTCCAGAGTAATTCAGGGCGAACTTGATGTATTTGTGTGGTACAGTTTAGAGGCTCTTGCTTGTTGAGAGGAGGAAAGGAAAATCACCCTTTAAATTTAGGAAAAGGAGGCCAAAGTTGTGTGTGTAAATTTCTAATATTATATTTTGGTTTTCCTTGTCAAAAAGATGTTAGTACCTTTTGGTTTTTGTATGTAAGATTTCTTTTGGGTTGTTGCAAAAGAAAAGAATGGGCAATTAGTTGTTAATAATCTGAAATTTAAAGATCCACAATAAAAGTTGCTAAATTCGATTCCTATAAGACCTACATAAAGATTGATTCCTCTAAGAGGAGTGTGGGTTGAAATTCAGTTGACAATTCATATAAAAGCTAATGTATGAATCTATTATAGTTTTCATTTATCATGGAGAAATGTTGTAAGTTAGGACAGAGAGATTTTCTATCTTTTGACTTCTTCCTTTCTAGAGTAATAAGTTCAATAGTTTGCGCTTCTCACTTATTTTTGTGGTGTACATTATTGATTTTTTCTTTTGACTTGCAGTCTTTGAAGAGTGCTGGTTTTCCATCAGCACAGTCCACACAGCAGACACTTTCTGGAACTAGTGTCACCACTGGACCTACTGTGCCACAACATCTTGCTGTGCATCCATATAACCAACCAACACTACCTCTGGGACCATTCGCTAACATGATTAGTTATCCCTTTATGCCTCAGAGTTATACATATATGCCATCTGCATTCCAGCAACCATTTGCTGGTAACGGTAATTATCATCAGTCGCTGGCGGCGGTGCTTCCCCAATATAAGAACAGTGTTTCAGTCAGCAGCTTACCTCAGTCAGCCAGTGTTGCTTCTGCATATGGTGGTTTTGAAAATACAGCAAGTATCCCTGGTAACTTCCCAATGAACCCCCCTGCTGCTCCCTCTGGTACTAACTTGAGTTACGATGATGTGTTGAGCTCTCAGTACAAGGATACCAATCATTTAATGTCTCTTCAGCAGGTAACCATTTCATTTGCTTTAAGAGCTGTTCAATTCTTTGAAGTCAATAGTATACTGAAAATTGGTGTTGATTCTACCTCATTCCTTTTTTTGAGAAAATTCTACCTTATTCTAATATAATAAGTTTTGATATATTTCTAAATTGGACAAATAGTTTTTATAGCACTACTTTTATCTGGTTAATTTTGTTTGTTTACCTCCATTTTAGTCGAAATGGAGCTGTAGGAGGAATGCTTCATTTCTTGTGCTAGCTGTTTATTTATTGTTTGAGCATTTGCTCATCAACCCCGCCCTCCTTTCCTCTAATTGAAGGCAGCTCATGTATATGTTCATTATCCCTTCCTTTCAGAGCGAGAACTCAGCTATGTGGCTTCATGGACCGGGTTCAAGGACAATGTCAGCTGTCCCTGCCAACACATATTATGGGTTTCAAGGTCAAAACCAGCAAAGTAGTGGATTTAGGCAAGCTCAACAGCCACTGCAAAATCATGGATCCCTGGGCTACCCAAATTTCTACCATTCTCAGGCTGGGATCTCATTAGAACATCAACAGCAAAATCTGAGGGATGGGTCATTGGGTGGCGGATCCCAAGGCCAGCCAAAGCCATCTCAACAGCTATGGCAAAACGGCGGCTACTAATCTCTTACTGCCTCGTGCTTTTTTGGAGTCTTGTAATGAGTGTGAAAGTGGCCTTTCAGGGTGTTGTGCTTTGGAAGCCACTAGAATGCACAATCAATTGGATGCTTCACTGTGCCTCGAGGTTGTACTTTACGTGTTTATCATCAGTCAAATGTAACGTAGGATGTGAGCTAACGTCGTGCTAGTGGACTTTGTCTTCTTTTTCGTCAACTCTTTGTTACACAGTTAACTCCTTTGTTTCTTTATTAATAGTGAGAAGTGTTCTGTTTCCGCTAGAAATGCATCACCATCCATCTTAGTTTCACGTTATTTGGATTCGGTACTTTAATTTACTGGGCATGCTGTTCTCCTCCTACCTGCTAGTGAGCCTTTGTTTAAAAATAAACTAGTATTGAAGATGACAAGTTTTGTGGTTCAGTCCTTAAAAATGGTGTAGGGTCACCTCAAAAATTGTATTTGTTGATTGTGTGAGCTGTCTTATATGTGGTTTTCACAAATGAGTGATTGCTCCCGTGTATAGGAGGAGAGATGAAATCGAACTAAGGTGAAATGGACCACATCAAACTAATTGGATTTTTAGGCCGTTTATAAAGAAATGAGAGATCAAATAGGGGTATCAATTGACCACTTTTGCTTGAGCTAGATTGGGATCATGATGATCCTCGTACGCGTTACTTTACATCCTTTAAACTATTATATTTATCCTAATAAAGAACTATTATATTTATCCCAATAAAGATTGATTTGTTGTCTTGTCTCGTCTCTTGTCCTAAGTTATTACATTTTCTTTTTATTAATACATTATAACAATCAAAAAATTGAGAGACCTGGCAATTGGACGTGTTAAGAAACTTGTTTGCAGATGACACACTGCACTGAGGGCACATAATTATCGTTACTATTATAGTAGAGGTGGGAGGGGGGGGAGGGGGAGGGGGAGGGGGGGAACAAGAAAATAAAAACATGAAAAGAGTCTGACACTATGTAAGGCTAAAATCCACATTGCAAATGAGTTCTTTCCCCCGGTCTACACTAGAATCAAGTTTGTATTACATGATCTACACATCTTAGTGTATCCAACAAAATCCAAACATGCAGAAACAACATACTGGGTGTAAGTAGAAACTTTTTTTTGTTTTTGCCAAAACACATGTAACTTGATGCTCATCAATTAGTTCACTCAAGAAGGAAAGAAAATCAGTACTTGCAAGACCTTGGTTTCCCTTTCTTTTGTGGACCCGACAAATCATTTGAGAAGAGATCTTGCCAAGTGTTCTCGTGCAGTTGCCAATGCTTGACTTATAGTCTGTAGAAAAACACAAAGGACATGTAGTGAAAAAATGAGTTGATTGGACGGGGATGGTAATTAATGAAGCAACTATTCCAACAGTTTGAAGGACCAAAGCATCAGGAAAGAGAGCAATATTTACCTGCTCTGACAAAGATGCCCCAGAATCCACGCTATTGCTTGCCACTTTCCCAGCAATAACATTTGCATCCGTTTCAAGAACAATTCTGCAGAGACAAGAAAGTGAAATGGAGGATCTTCATAAGATTGTAAAAGTTAATCAGAAGTAGTTTCAAATTCTTCATCAGCTTAGTTCACTATAACTGAAATAGAGAGCAAGATTGAAAGTCTGCTATCTTTTTCATTCTCTTTTTCCACTTCAATTCTCAAGGTCAAACACTCTAATATGTATTAAACTCGGTATGTTAAAAAGGGTATGAATTCCTAATGCTCTACAGTGGAAGTTAAGAATTGGGATGGATGAAGAAGTGGACATTGAGGGTGTGTTTGGTACAGAGGAAAACATTTTTCAGAAATGATCCCATGTTTGGTTGGTCAAAATGATTTTGGAAAACATTTTCTCTAGGAAAACAAGTTCCTTCGAAATCAGTAAAATGACTTCCCTAGTGGAAGAGGGAAACAAGTGGTCATAAGCGACATTCCAAGCTCATTGTCTCCTTCCGACACTCCCACCCCCACCCTCCACCCACTCCCTTTGCACTCCACCCCATAATACAACAACAGACCCAATGTAATTCCACAAGTGGGGTCGGGGAGGGATGTACGCAGACCTTACCCCTACCTTTGTGGGATAGAGAGGTTTCTAATAGAGCCTCGGCTCAAAAAAGTGCAATCAAAGAAGGATAGAAAGGAAAATAACGACAACAAAATAGCAAGATAAACAAAGAATCAAAGTAACATAAAGTAGTAAAAATAGAGAATAAGATACTACGCGAATACGAGGTTAGGCTACTAAAGAAAGAGAAGATGAGAAGAGGAGATTAGCTCCATGCTTCTCCCGACCTACTATCCTTCGCACCCCATAGTGTTTTCCTATATTGCATATTCATAGTATTTTCCAAAATTGCATGTAAATGCTCGAGACAAAAAAATATTTTGTTTACTTACCGAACAGCAGAAAATTAAGTAAGAAAAACACTTATTTTTCAATAAAATATTTTCTATGTAAAACATTGTTCGACAAATCAAACACACCCAGAGTCTAAAGTACCAGGAGATCAAAACTACTTGACTAAGATCAATGAACATATACCGTCAAAGGAAAAAGCCATTCAGCCCAACTCCCACGAGGCAACTTCTCATAAAAATGAAGTCACTAACAAAAAGGATAGCTAATACAGTGAGTCAGTGGCTGTCCAAAATAAGGTGTGTGATGTACTATCATCTATATATTACTCAAAATGTTAATAGATAAGCTGATGAGAGCTTTATAGCTTGTAAAAGAAATATATTTCCCTAGGAAATAGGTCACTGCTATAGGCTTGATAATTGATGTTCTCTTTGTTCCTCTCTTTCTTTCTTTTTTTTTTTTTTTTTTTTTTTTTTGGGGGTGGTGGGGTATTAAGTATAATGAATATGTGTCCATTTACAGATTGGTCGCTAAGCGGCAATCTCTTAGCCGTTAGCCTGCAAGTGCTAATTGAGCACAAACAAAAAAGTACCTATAAGCAAACAATAGATGTAGATATTCTGGACGCAACGCTTAAGAAGTGTCCTATGATTCTTTTGATCAGAAGTCTTGTCTTAATAAGTCTCTAGCAAAGAAAAAATGTTTTGTTAAACTACACAATTGCCTTTTATTTTCCCCCTATTTGTGGCAAATTAAATCCCAAATATTAATTTTACTATGGTTCAGAAAATTAGATAAGCTTTTGAAACTCTAATTCTCTATAACTATAAAAGAAAAGAAATAAAGGTTTCTGACATGCTATATTTGTATAGAGATCGAGTAAAATTTGCAGCAAAACCGTAAGAGAAAGCAAGATTAAACAAGGATTTTATAATTCAGAATTTGAAGCAAATAAAATAATCATGGTACGATTCTCTTACCCGCCATCAACAATTTCATCCAGACACAAAAGAATAAGGTCCAAATTTTCAAGTGACTCCTTCTTTTCTACATTGCCCCTAAAACAAAAGGCATTTGCAGCAAGATGAGTACATGAAGATGAAAATATCAAGGGATGCATATTGAAAAGGAAAAGACTGCTCTTGTAGACAACCTAAGAAGAATACCAACAGCATCACAGAATCCTTGGAGCACACTGGCAAGGATTATTTCATTTTCATTGTCACTCCCAGTAACAAAGAAATGAAGATCTTGGGCAAACTTGTAGACAACAATATAATTATCAAACATTGTTATCTCCGCTGCAGAAGAAGAGAGAAGAGGGGTCAGATAGATGAAGGTTGGCTTTCCAATCACAAAGTTTAGTTTCAGCAGCCAAAGAGGATGGGTGGGTGGGTGGGGGTGGGGGGGTAGTAGAAGAACCAATATGTAGCAGGACATCTGGAGCACAACAGTCCAATTTAGTCACTGGCATAAAGACAACTCTCAAGATGTAACGAGTAATCACTGACCAAAACTTCAAATTCATATGACCTCGAGACTCAATTTCAAGAAGAGGATATGCAAGCAAACAACACAAAACCAAGTCTTTTAAGATTGTTATTATCAGCCTACCCACCACTGATCTATTTGGTAATTAGCAAAACTTCTAATAGCTTGCCTTTGTTCTTGGCTCTTGATTTAAGACATACCACCAGAGTTCAATAAAACTCAATGGTTGCAGAGACTGGCAAGGTATACTACATAAGATGGCGTCACAAACAACTCTAATGCAGAATGGAACCTCACCAACTGACCGGAAGAGTGTGCTTCCTTTGCATGTTGAAAGGGAGATATTTGGAAAGAGCATGACCAAATACAAATAAATAAATCAACAGTAAAGAGAGATCATACCTTCTGCCCTAGCATTAGTCTTTAGAGTCTTGGCAAACACGGCCTTCTCAAAAGCTTCCTTTGCAGCATTTGTTGGCCAATCATCTGAGTAGTAGTTTACAGCAACACGCTTTCCTTCGGAATCTAGAAGCAGAATGTTCTTAATTGCAGGGCAGGTCTCCTGCAAAAAGGATTTGAAAGACATTACATTAGGATATGTGATATGTCTACACAACCATATATGATTAAAAAAAAGGGGATAACTTTCTTTTCCGGTTATATAGAGAAATAGGTATTAAAACATATCTTGACACATTTGAGACACATGGAAGTCATCCATGAATTGCTTATGGTTCAAGTTTAACCATAGTCTCAAAATTCCAAGATACACCCACCATTACATATTCTCCTTTTAGTTTTCTGTTAAAGTACACGTTCAACATAAATCATATTCCAAACCAAGCACAACTGCAACATAAAAGAAGCTGTCTTCCCTTTTCATGGCCTACACAGCTATAGATGTCACCAGTAACTACACCTTAAACCAGAAGTTTGTTCAGCTTCCCTTTCCCTTTATTCTCTTGATAGAAAATCCTCACCATTTGATAAAATATCTCCGCCTCACACCATACGCCCCTGTTATAAAGTACCACATTTCCTTCTTCTTGAGCAAGAATTCCCATTCTAAAGAGATGAATACATCATCTCATTTCAAGAAACATGAAAATAAGATTAAACCCAAACAGCCCTTAAATGTGTGGGTTGCTTTCCAACTTAAACATTAGTGTTCTTCCAATTAGGGCGTTCCAAAAAAAAACTAACTGGTGCTGTATATACAGCAAGTAATCTTACTTGCCCACATAAAAAAGTTCCCTCTTGATTTTTGTTAATTCTTAAGTTCTTTTCTTCCCATTGTTGGAAACTTACAGATGCTAGATCTGATTGATATCCCCTCCCATTTATACCTCCAAGTAACAAACTCTAGAAAAACATCGACACTCAAATAGATCACACAAAAACACTAGGCCAACTATTCCAATTCGACTAAAACTAAAACCCAAAAAAGCATAATTTTTTCTACAAGTGATAAATTCAACCATACAACACAAGATCAGTGATAAACGAGAATGAACTTGTTTTGGGCAACAACAACAACAACAAAAAAACAAAAAAAAGTGAAGTTCTATTTTACTTAAAAATAAAGAGAATTACTCAAAGGGGTTAAGGGAAAGAGTGAGAGCTCACCATTGTTAGTGAAAAGAGATCTGAATTGAGGTTGAAAATGGCGGATCGCTCGACCTACGGACACACCAGAATTGCACGCCGTAGAGAAAGGAGGAGGAGCCTATTTGCGGGGGCGTAAAGCACGGTTTTTTTTACCTATTATATTTATTTACTGAAAGCTTTTTATACTTGTTGAATTCCTATTTTGCTGGGCGTTACGATTGTGATATATAATGTTGAGTTTATTTATATATTTTATCCTTACAACAACGTATTCCGTGAAATCCAAAAACTAGAATATGAAAAGGGTAGATTGTTTCCGAAATATCTTCGGCTCAAAGAGCTCTGGGTCAGGGTCAAGTATATTATAGGTATTTATCGTAACTCCATTTTAACTTATAATCAATACTAAAAAATAGGAATTAGTAATAGATAAATTTTGTAGCTAAATAATAAAATTCATTGTTAATCTTAATTAGCGGCAGATTATAAAAAAAATGGTTAGCTACGACTAATTTAACAACGGATTCTAGATGAAATTAATAGCTAATTCCAATTTCTTTATAATGAGCTAACTTGGGAAAGAAAAATGAAAGCTCAAAATAATAAGTTCAAAGGGAAAATATAAAAAAAATACTTCCTACATGAATTATCACATTACATTTTGGACTTGTGACTTGAATCACAGGTTTGACTAATGCATGAGACGAACTAAGTTTGATATTTAAATAAAGAAGGATAGATGCTAAGATATTATTTCTGAATTTCGAAGAATATATTATATAGTTGATCGTAAAGGTTGGCTGGGTCTTCTTAGCTTTGCAAGTGCAGTCAGAGAAATATACACTATGGTTTTCTTGAAATAAATTGTGATTGTGAAGTGCAGTTTTTCATTACTTGTCACAGTACAGAAAACAAAGTTAAGAAATGGATATTAAAGCAGAAAAGCATTAATCAATACTAGTTGAAATAATTGAATGAAGCAAAGAACTCAACAATTCAATTGTCACAGTAGCATCAATCACTCTTTATAGACGACAGAGGGAATTGCAAAGTTCTTTTTCACTTTCCTGCAATATCTTTACAGTTATAATAATCGCTTCCAAACTTGCAGCTCTGTTTTCTCTACTAGATTTTCCACTTGTATAGTTTCAAAATCAGTAAAGATTACAACAAAACTGACCAATGAATGAAGGGAAATAACTATCTATTAGAGCAGCTACTGTTGTTTGCTGCAAACTGTATTTCTGTGGTGCACACAGCTTTCTATAGTTTGGATCCTTCTCACCCCAAATGCAGATTAATCACATTTCTCCACCTTGAGAAGAAGAGAATGTCTTGACACAACATAGCATTTGGCATCAAATAATCATCCAAATTTAACAGTGGTATCTGCAAAATAACAACAAAAAAAAAACCTAAAATTTTAAAACAACTTTGAAAAAGATGGAGAGAGATAATCTACTTTGGCAGATTTCAGAATGATTCAATCTAATAGCAAATCAGTTTAGAGCGCCAAATCATTTCCGATCAAATTATTACAAATAACGACTTGTGTTATAGCAGTCAAATCAATGCTAATTGGCTGTGCTGTATCAATCAGGTTTTCGAGCGAAGTGCATGGCATGCAGTTGGCATACAAGCTATACCGTAAACGTAACACCATGTGACAATTATACATGGGGAATTTGTCAATAAACATTTAGGACGGCCTTCATTAAGGGTCTTAATGATCACTTTGAGTTGTATAATTCATAGGACACCAATTGCGGAAGGTACTGGGTTTAATTGAATGGAATCTATCTCTCAATAGATTTAACTTTTGGATGGAAACGGTCAAGTGCTTTGCACATAACACATTTTTTCAGCCTTTATGATCCAAGGTCCGTTTTCATCCAAGAACAATTTTTGGAGAATAAAGATCATCAATTGACTCCAAAATCTATTGGTTACTTCTGACATGACAAATTGCCAATACATATATAAAGAGGTAATGAGTAGATTTTGGAGCTACACGAATTTTGTTGCATCTAGAAATGATTTATAGATGAAAACAGACTTTGAAGTTTGAACCCTCAAAACATCTGAAAAAACTATGTTTACGCCACATGGCTTCTTGTAGACATAAAATTTACAATGTCAAGGGAAGTTGACATTTTGGCAGATACAGGACCCTTATAAATTAGGTACCAAAAGTGCAATGTAAACCTCTACTGGAGTTAAGGGGCTGGACATAACGGACAAGTCAGGGATCTATTGTTGAGAATCACATTTAAGAGGATCATCTTGAGAGAACAGTGCAATAGGAAACTAGCTAGATTCTGGAATGATAAGAGCGCAAATTGAAAGAACAGCAAATGCAGATATCACCGCAGCACTTTGGATCAATATGGAGCTCTGACAAGACAGAGACATAGTACAAACTTGAAATATTTCACTTCAAGCAACCAGTCTCCCAATCTAAGGCTAAGTGCATCGGAAATGCGCTAGAGAGGTAACAGATCTTACTGAAAAAAAGGTTTTTACTATGAAGGATCTCTACTTAATAGATAATCAAGCGTATCAAGAAACAAATCTGTAGCTGGCTTGTCTTAAAACAACTGAAAATCGGATAATTAAGGAAGTTGGGTAGCCTCGGAAGGTATGAAGAACACAAAACTATTTACTTTGGATCAACTAAACCTCCACAAGACATGGAAAATTTGAAATCTGCTCTTTCAATTTCAAGCTACAATTGTTATTAAAAAGAGGGTGAGTGGGAGTGAAGCAAAACCATTAATTTCTTCTTGCAAATACGAAATGTGCACTGGTGAAGGTGCATATTTACTACAAACGTCACATTTGCGGTAGATAATAAAGACAGAAAGCTTTGAACTAGCACTACTTGAACATAATTTAGCTTCTCAAAGTCACACGAGGAGATTTTGATTATGTCTATTGGTGCTTTCATTAGTTAAGTACCACACCAAAAGTAATAGGAGTACTAAACCACTTTAGATCTATCACTGCTAGCAATATTTCTAACTCCAGCCAGTAAAACAATATATGATCTCATTTACAGAGAAACAAAAATGTTACCTGAACTAGATGCTCATCTCGAAAGCGGCTTCTGAAGAAGAGCTGTCAAATAAACTTCCCCATTCTTCACACCACTAGCATCATTCTTATTTACTACTGCCCATTTCACCTTCTTGTAGTTCAATTTCCAGATCAAAGGTTGAAAAACCTTCTCAAGATCTGCTCTTTTACTAAAGAAATGGTCCAACCAGAGGTATCCACCAGCCCTCAACACTCTATCAACATCAAAAAGCAAGAACTCCATCATGGTCACTGGAATCCACCTATTCACAGCATGGCCACATCTCACAAGATCCAGCACCCCATCAAACACTGGCAGCCTCTGCTGCAAAGGCACATGTAAAGGCACCAATCCCCTAAGTGCCACAGTCTCAGTATAAGGGGCACCAAGATTCATTGTTGTAGTCACAACAGTGACATTATGCAGCTTCATTTGTGCTGCAAAAGTTCCTGTCCCACCCCCAATATCAAGTGCCAGCCTAATAACACTCTTTGAGGTCTTAGTGAGCTGAAGAAACTGTGGAATTGGGAGATCTAGATCTGATTTAAAATCCAAGAATCTTGATTGCTCAACTTTCATATCAAACCCCAAATTGGGATTAGACTGAGACAAACAAGAAAAGCTCTTGCAAGTGTAACTATTCCACAACAAGGCCTTTTCAGGGATTGTAGAAAAAGGGGTTTTAGGCAAAGAAGTTGGGATACTAGAAGGGGTTCTTGAAAAACAGCGCCGCCTTGGAAGAGGGTGACACCCGCTAAGAATAAGAGACTCAGCTACTGAAGAATCTGAGGGGCAAATACTAAAGGGTGTGTAGCTCATATACTGATGAAGCAAATCAGGATTGTCTTTACAAGAAGAAGCAATAGGTGATAAATGAGTGTAAAGAAGGAGATCAGAAGGGATGGTAACTGTAGCTTTCTTGGCTTTAGCAGATGGAGGAACTGGAGGCTGGAGGCGCGTGAGGTGGTTAATGGTGGCGCGTATGGTCTGAAGTTGATGAAGAAGGTGGTCAGGTACAGGAGGAGCAACAGGGGGCTTGGATTGGATATTGGAAGAGAGGTGATACAAAGAAAGAATGTTGGTTGCCACCATAGCTACCAATAGAAGCAAATTTAGACCCATTGTGAATCCCATTTTCTGCAAAATTTTCTTGATTGCTGATACACTTTAGAGAGTGTAAAAGCTCAAGAAAAGCATAAAGTTTTGAGCTTTATGTTACTACTACTACTATTACTACCGACTGAGAGAGAGTTTACATTAAATGTAAAGATTTGTATTTAGATCTATCAAGAAACTAGAAAGACATCTTTTTGATGTCTGAATTTCAGGGTGATTTTTCTTTTACTTAATAAATAGTAGTATATGTGAATGTTTTGTTTGATCTGAGATGTGAATGCCCAGTTGCTTTGTGGACTTGCACTTCTGTCAATTTGTTTACTTGGTTTTACTTTTGGTGTATTTTTGTGCTTGTATTTTCCGTTCAATTTTACTTGTTATGTTTGTTTTTTAAAAGTTAAATAGGTAGTAAATATAAGTTAAATTGATTTTCAGAAAGCGAAACACGATAAATAAAAGACGAGTGAGTGAGTAATATTTTACTGTTCATGTGGTTTGGTGAATCTTAGATATGTTATGTTATTATAAAATGATCAAGTGGAGTTTTGGAGACACGTGAACATGGGATTTTTTTGATTTCAAGTCCACATTATTGCTTGCTCCTTTCATTTTTATCTTATGGGAATTTTTTTTTTGGAGGGGATCATGTTATGAGAATATTTTCTAAGAGTGATTTTGTTAAAGACTTTTTTTATTCTTTTCAGTGTATTTCAAATCTTCAAGTGGGTATAATATGAGTTTTTATGTTTTTATTAAGGTGTTATAATGGGCATACAAAAAGTAGTCCTTAAATAAAGAGGTGAGACACATAACATTAAAGAATTTGTTGAGATTATAAAAGAGATGAGCACAATGGTAAAAGGTAGTAGTAGGGATGGACATTACATAAATAAATAAATAAATATATTTAAGTACAAGTTTTTAATTTGAAACCAATTTATTATGTTTTCTTGAAAATTAATTCTATGTTCAATATTTAATTAACCAAGTTCAATTTGAGTTCTAACTAAAACTAATAAATTCTATCGTTCAATCACATTTGATTTCAATTATCAATTTAAGGTATTAGTAATTTAATTTTTCAGTTGTGTATATTGAAAATATGACTTTGATATGTTAAATTTCGGATAGATATATAAAAAGTTTGATAGTAACAAGTTAAATTTTTAATATTAGATTAAAATTTACTTACATAAATAATATACAAAAACAACAACATACCACTTCTACCAAAATAATAAATAACAAGATACCAATGTAATTTTAAAAAGTTTGAAGGAGATAGTCAAATACTCCCTTTGTTCAACAATACTTATCCACTATTAACTTTGAATATAATAAATACAATGTCTTGAAAAAATATAATAGGGAAATGACTATAATTAATGATAAGGGTAAATTAGGAACCAAGTCTAAAATTATCTATTGATTTCATAAAATGGACAAGTATTGTTAGATATTCCAAAATAGTATACCCCTTCATCCATTTTTAATTGTCATGTTGCGCTTTTTGAAAGTCAATTTGACTAATTTTCAAAGTTAAATTAGATTACATTAATTCGATATTTTAAACAAAAAATTAGATATTCAAAAACTATATGAAAAGTACTATAGATTACAATTTTTTGCATATCAATATGATAAAAAATATACATCATAAAATATTAGTCAAAATTCTTATGATTTGACTCTAAAAAGGAAACCATGAATTAAAGTGGACGGTGAGAGTAGTAGACAACTATTGTTAGATGGATCGGGTAATAATTTTAAGCCTACTTTACTAAACGAACCCGATGCGCACACAACGAGTGCCGAGAGAGGTTAAAAAACTGCGTCTTTTAAACGCTGTGTGTCCCTCTTCTTCCTCTTTTCCAATATTTCCCGTTTTGCTGCAACTCAGTGCTCAAATTCGTTACTTCCCCAAAGATGGTAATCTCACATACCCTGCTTCTTTCTATACGTTTTCTGAATACAATTTTGGATGAATGTAAATTTTAGCGTTGTAATCTTGAAAACTATTTCTTCTATTTAGGGTTGTTGCAATTCCAAAAATGGTTATTTTTCTTTGTTTTTCTTACTGGGTTTTTGTCAAATTCTGCTATTTCTACTATGTTGAGCTATGATTCTTGGGTATTCATCTGAAATTTGGTAACTTTCTCTTTATTGATAACTTTTTTTTGTCATCTGAAATTTGAGAATTTTTTTCGGACGAAGGGAAAAAGGGAGACTGACAGTGAATTTGTGGTGGGAGCAGTGCCTTTGGGTAGCTTGGAATTGCATTTTTCTTTGTATTTGTTTTGGGTTTTGGCCTATGTTGCTCGCACTCATCGAAAATGTGGGTGTTGGATCCTCCAAATGTAATCTATTTTAAGAGTATCTGATACGAGTGAGGCATCATTTTTGGAGAGTCCAAGCAACATAGGTTTAGGCTGAATGCATAAAGATTTTGTTTATGGACTTCTAAATTAGTTTTATCAAATCTAGAGAAGTTAATTTTAGTTGGACTATTGTTAGAAACTTAGAATAAGTGGTTAATTTTGAAGCTTGAAATGAAACTGTCTGATCTGGTATATGAGAGATTGATTCCTTTTCTTTTTTGCAATCACTTAAGGCTGACCCAGAGTTGGAAGCTATAAGGCAAAGGAGAATGCAGGAGCTCATGGCTCAACAGGGCGTGGTAAATAATTGTCTTTGTATTTATACTTTCTGTTTTTGATGTTCAGTTATATCTTGTCAAGGTTTGAACTTCACAATATCTTCACTAAAAATAATTTTGGGCATATAGGGAACTCAGCAAAACACTGACCAGCAGAAATCCCAAGATGATGATGCTAAAAGGTTTATTTTTGTATAGCTCATTTGTTCAAAATGTTGTCATTTTTAGTAACATATTAGTTTCTTTCAACATTTGATATCCACTATGGAAGTGATTGATGTAGGGAGGCTGATGAGCGAAGGCAAATGATGCTTTCTCAGATTCTGACTTCTGAAGCAAGGGCCAGAGGTAGGTGCATGTTGTGTGAATTATTTTCCAAATGTTTGATGTCTTAATTTTTTATGAATTAAGAACTCTACAATATTTGTTTAGGCTTGCATATATATTTGAAAAGCATCTTCTTTGTAGTAAATTACTCTCTATTTTAATGAATAAGCATTTTCTTATTTTTGATGGGTAGAAGTAAGATTGAACACGACTTCCAATTCAGCTGCAGAGCTTATTGCTTTAGACATTTTGACCTTGTAACTAGAACGTATATGATGCAAACAAACGCCATAAACTGTCTCTTAGTTTCCATGTGAATTGGATCCGATGTTTTCAAAGGCATCTTTTAGGTGTAGCTTAAGGCTGGCCGCAAGGCAAAGGCAATAGGCACCATAAAATTCTCTCGGGGAATAAGGGAAATTAGAGAGGACCCTTTAAAGCATACTCTATGGTTGGTTTTCTTAGGCATCAAGCATAGAGGTGCATTTTATTAGCTCATTGTGAAGGTGTAGCTTTTGGGACCTATTTTTAGTTGTTGGTCTCTTGAATTGGCTCGACATCATCAAGTAGATTTTAAAAATCTTTTCCAAGAGGTGTGGCCTAGTGGTCAATGAAGTGTGTTGAGCACCATGAGGTCTCGGTTCAATTCTCAACAGAGACGAACACTAGGTGATTTATTCCCATCTGTTCTAGCCTTGGTGGACAGAGTTACTTGGTACCTGTTGCTAGCGAGAGGTGGTAGGTATCTTGTGGAATTAGTCGAGGTGCGTGCAAGTTGGCATGGACACCACGGTTATAAAAAGGATAATCTTTTTGGTGATGCAACTTATCTAGGTCTTCTAGAAGGGTCAAACTAAGCTCCCACAATTAGTATATCTTCTCCATTCATTACGTTTATGCACTGACTTAAGTTCATGACTTACATCAATTTACTCTTATACTTGTATGTGATTCTTTTATAAATTTAAATAAATCAAAAAATTTGAAGGCATCTGCTACACGTCTTAGGACACATTCTTCACCTACCAAAGAGTAAAATTCATATCCTTCGCCTCTTTCTCCTGTGAAACATTGGGGTCATGAATTTTGGATGCAGGGAGTGTATTTAATGTTTTAAGTATTATTGACCATTCACATATTTCCCTAATACATTAACCCTTTGAAGCCAGAGAAGAAATAAGGATTATATTTTCTTACTAGGTGAATAAAGTGCAATGGTACTTGTCAACATAACTTTGAAAGAATACTGCGACATCTTAAATTGTAAGATATTTCAACGGTCAGTTTTGTGTTCTTGCTCAGTATTGGGAACGTACCTGCCTTGATTTTTGTACTGCTTTAGCACGAGGGTTACCCATGTGTGCAACACTGTGTCTATGCACAACCATTCCCTTCTGTCCCATAATATGACAATGTGTCACGCCCCAAACTTTTTTTTTTTTCGGGGGGGGGGGTGGGTGATCACGACCTAGCTAACCTGCTGATTGGATCTGATTTAGCTGAACAAATACTATTTAATCATACTTTTAAGATAAAGAGACATAGTAATAATACTAAAAGACAATGTCTGTCATTCGTTTTTTTAAATATTGGAACTGCATTTTATATCAATGAACCCAAAGCATTAGTTAGGTACTGAAACCATATTTACAAGAAAGCTCTAAAGATCTACTATCCTCTTTCTATAATGAGTCGAAAACATCAATGAATAGAGATAGTATCATTAGAGTAAATCTGATTACACCAATAACATAGCTGTAAGATGAGGTTTAACTTGACCTTCTGCACATCATCCTTTAAACTCTCAAAACATCTGGAGTTGCTTTCCTTCCAAATTGTCCACCAAAATCAAGCCAAGACAATTCTCCATCTACTCCTATTCCTTGCATGTGATCCTATTCCTTCCCAACTACTGAGAGCTTCTGAAACCTTACTTGGCATAGACCAGGATATGCCTTTAGGTTTAAGATAATACTCCATAACTGAGCTGTGAATGGACAATGCAAGAAGAGATTGTTGACTCATGACTGTCTCTGTTGTTTCCTTCCACAGGAAGCATCTTGAACACAATGGAAGCCCTCAGCTCATCAAATTGTCCAGAGTAAGAGCAGCTTCTTTTGCTAGCAGCCACACAAAACAAGCTACTTTATGAGGGACTTTGGCCTTGCAAATTTGTTTCCATGGCCAGTTGGCTAACTGTTGATTGGGTTGAGTCAACAGTTTGTATGCGCATTGACCCTGAATAGGTCTTAGGTGTTGCCTTGTCACCAAAGAATATATTCACCTGTTTGTTACGCAGAAAATTGTTCTAGTGTTCTGAAGAAGTCAGCCACCCTCTGAACTTCCCACTCACTGATTTGTCTTCTACAATTGATAATCCCATCTTGGAGTGTCCACATATCTGCTACTGTCTTCTGCTGATGACTAAGTTCAAAATATCTTGAAATACCAATTTCAAATTTCCAACTACATGCCAATTGTCCTTCCAGAAGCTGGTTTTGTTCCCATCTAGCTCTTTGATCTTGGATTGAGCTTTCAACTCATTCATTAAGCTGGTATGAGGATCAATGCCTCCCAAGACAATAAATCCAGTCGAAACTGAATATCTGAAAACCTATTAGTCATGTCAAAATCATGAGCCTCTAAAAGAATACTAAAAAATTATGAAAAGAAACAAACAGAAGGTCTTAGGAGCATTCCGTGGAGTACGAAAATGTCTGAGATAAACTAAGATCAATCTCCCACTAAATGAATAGTAGAGAGAGCTGGAGCTGGATACTAGGTTTAACAGGTGGCACCGGTTTCAGTGGTTATCTGTGTCTGCATCCAAAAAGGAAGCAGGCCCTCCCGGGCTAAGTACCAATGGCAGGGTACTCAGTAACGATCAAAAAAGTAAAAGACTTATTGACCTCCCCCTAGATGATGGAGCACTTGACTTACTGAGTAAAACATGAATTGCAGAAAAATACAATGGTTTACGAATTGATAACTGAATCTAAATTGATACTGTAATTGAATATGATAAATTGAGAATCTGAGTGTGAAGTTGCTAACCCTGGCCAGTGTGGCACCCATGCTCGAGGAGCCAGGAGTTTGACTACTTCTCCATGATTGAATGTGATCACAGTTCACACCAGTAATTAAGTGTGGGCTGAACATAGACATAACAGGTAAATGCAAACAACAAACAATCAAAACAATATGTTTATATAGCAAGTTCATGTTCAACATAAACATATATATTTTAAAATTGAGCCATGTATCACACAAGGCAATATAAATCATTTATCACTTTTAACTTTTTTGCTTTTAAGTTGTACTGACTACTGAGTCATAAATATGGTGAACTAAGTACTCCCTTTTCCTCAGGGGTGCTTAGCCATAAAACACACTTTTAAGCATTTTATCATACCTATAGGGAGCATGACTTCTATCAAAATCTCAACTAGTAAGTTAGTCTTACCTTACCTTAAAGCTTTAGCTCCAATTTGTATTTTCAAATTTTGTGAGTATTCAACAACTCACAATCTACAACAATAGGCTTAACCATGTAAATTCATAAGCTACTAAGTTCAATTCATCAACTTGAACTAGGCCTTAAGCCACTAAAATCTTTATCTCTCTCTTTTTTCTTTTTGTTTTTAAGAACTGGTAACATTGTATCTTCAACTTTTAAGGAAAGATATGCTGGAGACCTTTTAAAAAAAGAGAAAAGACAGAGAGGTAATTCTTACAAAGATCCTAAAAATTCTAGAAATTGATCTGAATCCTCTAATCCTGTCTGTTTACACCCAAAAAAATAGAGATACAATGCAATTCCATTTAACTTTGTGAATGAAATTCGATATATCTTCAAAACTTCTACTTTTCCTCTCTTTCCACGCTGTCCACCAAATACAGTGTGGATTAAATTCCACCAAGTCTTCTGTCTCTTGCACCCTTCGCTTCTAATGCAGTAGCTCAGTAAATCTGCTGTGTGTGGCATAGTCCACTTCACTTCTGAGATTTTAAGAAACATGGACCAAATTTGGGTTGTGAAAGGGCAGTGTAAAAGTAGGTGATCGTTAGTCTTCCCTGTTTTCCCACATAAAGAGCACCAAGGGAGTATGATCTTTCCTTTCTTCCTCAACGCTTCACATGTCAGGCAGGCCTTCGTAGCAATCAACCAACTAAAGCATTACACTTTTGTTGGTGCTGAGTTCCTCTCAATTATCTAGTTCTAGGGTAATAACTACAAAACCCATCATTTTCCCAAACTTCATCAATTTCCAACAATGGCTAATCATTCATTCTCCAATGAAACTCTCGCTAGATGCATTTAATACTTTAAATCCATCACAACAACACCAATTTATTTGGTCTCTATGGTGGAATTAGTTTTAGGATCCAAATCTCAAAACTCCATTACAAATTTCTCAATTCACTATTCAGATCCAACTTTTATTTGAAACTAGAAATAATCATCTCAATTTATATAATTGACAATTAAAGAAGAAAGGAAGAGAAACTGAAGAAGAGACTTACCAAACAAAGGAAGAGAAACTGAAAAAGAATGGAAAATATCCTTACAATGCGTCAATAGAACAATAGCAGTAAAAAGAATTTTTTGCCTGCGTATTAGCTTCGGGGACTAAAACCCATGTACCAATTCTTATTTCTTTTGTTTGCAATGCTCAAATGTATTTATTTAGCTACTTTTTTGGTTTGCTAATCACGTGTTACCCGATTATGCATTGTGGGCTTGGCTTGGCCTATTCGTCAGTGTCTTGTATGATCCCAGACATTCTGTCTCTTGAGATTGTTAAACATCTCCACATGAACACTTGTTGATTTTACCTTCCGTGTAAGTGATCAACTGCTATTGTAGAACCGGATGTGATCTAATGATCTAATGTAATAGTTCTTGACCAATGAAATTGGTTATTGGCCCTTATTTTGTTAACTGTAGGCATTCTGTATAGTTGATCAACTGCTCTAGTTAGCAAGGATTATTACCAGAATAATTGGTGGTTTTTGCTGTTTTAATTTTTTTAGTTTATTTGGTCTTGTCTTACTTTGACACCACAATGAAGCAAATCTTGGTTTTCTCATTCTCTCATTTTATAAGCAGTCATAGTGTGAGACCTCAAAATTTCTGGGCCTTCTGCAAGTCCCTACTTAAGTTTGGCATCTATTTTCTTCTAATCACTTGGTATATGACCTGTGGTCTGGAATTCAATTTTGTATGAGGCAGTTGCTCGAATTGCTCTTGTGAAGCCTGACAAGGCCAGAGGAGTGGAAGATGTCATACTCCGAGCTGCTCAATATGGTCAGATCACAGAAAAGGTAAGTTTTGTTTCTTCTTTTACTTCTTTCCTTTAATCTTTTCCTTCTATCTGATTAGTTATGGTGGCCTCACTGCCTTGGTTGGGATTATGTTTGCATTGTAGGTTTCCGAGCAGAAACTGATAGAATTACTTGAACAAATCAACACCCAAACTACGAAGCAAACAAAAGTAACAGTAAGTCGCTCTTCTGCTCTACTTTTTGATCCTTCTCGTTTCATTAACCCGATCCTGAATCTTCTTGCATGCTTGTTCTGATCACTTCTCAGATCCAGAGGCGTCGCAATGTTCTTGAGGACGACGATTGAGTGATTCAGCGTATGGCAGGCATGATAATATAGTGCTTTATTTTGTATTTATATGAGACACTTGGTTGTGGTGTGTATTGTATTACTCACAAACTCTGTCAAACTCTCTAGTAGGAGTGTTCATCTATCGGTTTGGTATGGTTTTAAAAGAATTTGATATTCGGTTTTCAAAATGTTAAGGTACGGGTTTTTGCTTTTCGATGTCGATTTGTGCCGTTCATTAACTTCGGTAGTACTCTCAACTAAGCACTTGACACCTAGGATGTGTTCGATATGAAAGAAAATGTTTTCTTTAGTAGGTAAGCTAAAAATATTTGTATACAGTTTTGTAGAAGGCTCTTTCTTGTTTGTATTAATAATTGTTGACTAATTATGGTTGCTATTGAGCACAACTAGTGTCTTAAAATGTTAATCATTGGATGTACATAACTGGATAGAGGTAATTACTGTTGATCATTGGGTATTTGTCAATGATTTTGAAGTGTCTTTTGGTTCATTATTTTGTACTAGACAATAGGCTGGAATATCCTGTCATCTTCACTATTGATTGATCAGTTTATAAACTGTATATAGGATGTGGGCCAAAGAGTTTGCTTCACCTCTATTTCATCACATCACCTATCACAGCCAGAAATTTAGCTATACCCCACTAGTCCACTCCAGTTTTCTTTCTCCATCTATTTTATTGTATATTAGTATTATAATATATGATGAGATCTTAGTTGGATACTTGAAATTAAGAAAGAAAAAGAAATGGTTGACACATTTCTCTCATAGGTATAGAAAAGATAAAAAGACATTCTAGATATTTGACATCTTTCTCTTGGAATAAGATCTCACTTCTAGCAACAAATTTCTTAGATAGAATTTTAAATTTATGAATTTTAGATTTTATTAAAAGAAAATAATTGGGTTTCATTGTAAATTTTATATATAAATATATAAAATATTATATTATAACACATATCTAAGATCTAAATCAAGACTATTTGTTACGTTTTGTTTATTGAGAGTCGAATTATATGAACTTTGATTAATAATAAGAAACATTTTTTTATCATATTGATATGAGAAGAATTGCAATTAATAGTATTAAGTATAGTTTTCGAATATCAAATTTTAATTTTAGAATATTAAATTCTAATTCAATGTAGCTTCAAGTATTAATCAAAGTGATTCTCGAGAAGCTAAACATGAAAAGTGTTTTAGAACCGGGAGACTAGAGAGTAGGGTTTAAAATTGACAAGTAGTGATCATCAGACCAGTATGTGTAAATATTGAATTTGAATATTTGCAAAATACAAAGTATTACTCCATTCATTTTCATGAATATTGGGTATGTGAATATATATAATTCAATTCTGAGATCTCCTTAAAGAGAAAATCATAATAACTTTTTTACTATATCAATTGGTAAATTTGGCACGACAAAGAAAAGATTTCACTAGATTACGAGGTAGTTCTTTAATATAATATCTAAGGAGTTAAAATATTAATCATTATTCATATGTTTGAAAACATTCAAGAAACAAAGTGAATTATTTCAAACACGTTTTGAGGGACCCTAAAGTTCTATCTGTCGTCATAATTCATGGTTCGTAGTATAAAAATCAAAATATTTAATTTTTAATATAAGTTTGAAAATAGATTAGGTGAAATTTTTATATTTAAAATTATATAAAAATATTATAAATCAACATAACTAATGATTTGAAGAAATTGAAAAGTTTGTAATTAATAGAAAAATTATTTGCCTTTCAATAACACTTTTAACGTAAATGGAGTGAATGATTATATAATACTCATATGCATCATTAAATATTAGTACATACATAACACATTATTGATTTATAGTAAGTTTTGCATTATTCAGCATAAAATATATTTGACGTATGTGTTTTGATATTTTCAGAGAGTTGACATTTATTAAAACAAGCCAATCACAATATATGTTACTTTAATTAGAAAACTTGCATTATTATTATAAATAATTAGTCTATTTTTTGCACCCTTTAAGTCTAACTTATTCTTTTGACAGCTAAACTATCCCAGTATCATTTAATTTAATTTAATGATTTAAATAATGAGAACCCACAAATGTTCTTAATGTTTCACCTAAACACTAATGAAGAGTTGATCATGTGGTTTAATCATAATTTGTTTGGACTAGTAGTTAGCGGTGCAAAATTAGCTTATGAAATTATGGTCACTTGATTGAATTCGTTCAACTTTTTATGAGTTAAAAGATACGTCATTTTGTTAAATATTACATTTATTTAAGTTTGTCATAGTATTAGCTTTATTCATATAGTTTCTTGTTTTTAATATGTATTACCATATATTGTTTATTATTTTGTTGTTGTTACTATTTTTTTTTTCTCGAATATTCTATACTACTATCCTTATTAGTTGTCATATTTTCTTTAGTGTCATTTTTCTTTCTTCATAACTACTTTAATTGCTCCACGAGGTAGGCATAAGATCGATCTGCGTACACTTCACTCTCTTGAAATTCCACTTGTAGATTTCACTGGATATATTTTTGTAACGACTCGCTATTCAGTAACTCGACTCTTTTTAATTTACCAAAATTTATCTTATTTAAAGATTGAGTTGATTTGAATTAAGCATATATCTCAAATTTATTCACGAGAAACATTATTCAAATATTTAAATCTTTTAAAATAATTTTATTTGATAAAGAAATAAATTATAAAAAAACTACTACCACGCAAATTAAAATTTAGTAAGAATTAGATAAAGTTAGACTAAAAACTTATAAGAGCCCGTTTGAATTGACTTATTGTATGAATTTTTAAGTCAAAATAGTTTTAAAACATTTTTGAAGTGTTTAAATAAATTAAAAGTACTAAAATGATAAAAATAAGTCAAAAGCTAAAAATCAATTCAAACGGTTCAGCTATATATATCTTAGTCTAATTAATAAAATTTTGTAAATAAGATTGATTGAATAATACAAAGGCTCATTTTCCATCCATCCAAACAAATGGTGACCAAATAATATTACGTGTGTTTTATCCAATTATTATTTTTTCTAAATATATTACGTGTGTTGTAAAGTTTGAAGTAATGGAAAAAAGAAGAAAAAAATAAAAGTATGGCCGCAAAAACCTATGACTGAATCAAAAGTAGCAAACAAGGCCGTGTTTGTGTGCAAAAAATAAATGAGTTATTATCAAACTACTTTCCCCAAATATACAGGGGCCACCAATGTTAGCAAAAAATAAAAAAATAATATATTTTTCATCCTTTTTAGAAAACTGAAGAAATAATTATGAATATAAATATTTTATTATAACGTTCATATTAATTGATATATAATTTTAGGTCTTGAAAAAAATGATTTGATGAATAAGTAATTAATATTGAATGTAATTTTATTTTTTTGTTAAAAGTGACAGATAGAAATTAAAATCTATTTTTGAAATATATGACAAGTAAAAATGATCTGAGGGAAATTGTAATGCATTGACTATGAGTTACTTCAATTGTTATGTACTATTAGTTTTTTTTAAAAATCGGTGTTCAGTATCTGTATTAGAGCCCGACTATCTTGGATTTGCGTCGTGTAGGGCCCATTAGGGGGTAGCACTTCCTATCAGGATTTTTTTATATTCATAGCTCGAATTCAAAACTTCTCATTAACAAAAAAAAAAACAACGCCATCCGCAGTACCACGTTGGTGCTAATAATTTTATGTTGTCAGGTAGGAAATTGTTCACCATCACTAGAAAGTAGAGGGTGACAACATCTATTTTTATTTCTTCTAATAAAAGAAAAATAAACTACAATATTCTGTGGGTACTATTTGGAGTTTTACTCTTAGGTTTATAATTAAAAATCTTTAATTTATTGAATAGAAAGAGAGAGATGCAGATATTAAAAAGTTGCTACATTGATCTTAATGATCAGTTAGATCTTTATAAGATAACTTAACAATGTCGCAAAGATTTAAGCATGAAATTAAAATCATATCTTTTTTGTCAATTTCATTAATTTATGAGGAAAATAAAGGAAAGTTTCAGGAAAATGAAATAATACATTATTCCTTGAAGTTGACAGTATAAACGGGTGTACCTATTATGATGCACGTGAACTTATGATCTTTCTGAAAAATTAAGTATTTTATGTATATGTTTACTAAAACTAGAACGATATTATCTTTTAATACACTCATATTTTTAAAAAATTAAATTCAACTTTGTGCTCGTAATGATTGACAGATGAGAAGTGTTGAGGGTGATTGGTGAATGATGAGGTGATATATCACGTGATATTCATCTCACCAAAATGTGAGATCACGTGGGATGTTACCTTATTGATCATGGTTGAAGGTGTTAACGATCTCAAGGTAATTTTAAGCTAATTATGTAACGATTGAGAGGTTTTTGTTCAAAAAATTTAAATGAAGGTTAAATATAAATAATATTTGAAAATAGCGAAGTAAGTCTGGTCCTTTATTTATTTTTAATCATTTATTTTAAATGGTCTCCCTTTTCTTCATGATTTCACTCATTTGTCATTATCACCTCTTTTATCTTAATCTTTCAAGCAATCAAATAAGTTTTAACTATTACAGTGTTTTGACTATTTTATCTTATTTATATTGTAATATACATAAAATTGTTTCTATAAATAAAATATTTGCCTATGATAAACTTGAAACAGATCTATTGTTAGGAAATGACTTCCTCCAACAATTTCAAGATTATCATCAAACAATCTACATGATAAGTCTTATATATATAATCTTTCTTTATTGAATATTTACTTTATTTATGTATCATCACTCTCTTATTAAGTTGTTTGTAGTTTTCAAAAATAAGTACTATGAAGGATAAAGTAGAAAAACAATGGTAATTAATTTTATCTTGAACTTTTAAAATAATAAATAATTTAGAATAACTATTTTTAGAAATCACGATTGATAATTTGAGAGAGAAAATATATTCGTGCATATTCCCATATACTCCCTCCGTATCAAATTATTTAACATGTTTTTCTTTTACACATATCTTTAGAAAAGTATTAATTAGAAGCTTTTTCTTTATATTATAGTAAGATATAATCTCTCTTAATTAAATATTTACTCTATTGTTAACCAAAAAAAGAAAAAATATTTAATCTATTGAGATGTTTGTAATCTTCTAGAACAATCAGTACCAAGGATAAAATAGAAAAAAATTAATTAATTTTCTCTTGAACTTCCAAGACGACAAATAATTTCATACTTCCTCTATCTCAAATTATCTATCGTGATTTCTATAAATAGTTGTGTCAATACATAGATTCTCTTATAATTTATACATGTACTTTATTATTTATGCATGATGGCTTATAAATTGTCAACCAAACGTCATATTAATTTTATACCTGTACAACTTATTTCGTATCTACCTACCAAACGTCGTAAAAATTATCCAAAAGTTTGATACATATATAAATTATTTCTTATCCAGCTACGAAATGGCCCCTTTGATTTATTATAAAATTCAAGTCAAGCACTACCTTAATGCATTATAAAATTCAAGTCAAGAACTATTGATTAGCATTACAAACTTTTAATCAATATAGGATAATAGATAGTACTATGATTAATTAAACTCTAATCTATACAATTAAAAATAGTGTATCCATTAATTAATGTTGCTCTTTATTTTGTAGCCAAACAAGACCTTACCTGTTTCTCTTCTTTCGCCTGTTCCATTCCATAGCCCAGAAAACTGTCACGTGAAAACCATAATTTCAAGAACTGTCTCCCACTTTCTGGTATTCCGACCGGCCGATTAGCCGTTTTCCGGCGAGACCCAGATGGAGAAAGAGCCACTCCTTCCTTCTTATCTCAACCCCAAAGCATCACCCCACACATACCCATCTCCTATTTCTCTCTGCCCTTTACCTGAACACAATGAAATTTCAATCCCTCCTGTTTCTGTCCCTCTTACCCCTTCTGAACTCAAAGAACGCATTATATTTGGACCTGCTGAAGCTTCCGTAACTGCTATTGATGCTTTGACCTTGAACTTAACCTCTCCAGACCCTCCTGCTTCTTCATCTTCAACCAATCTTGAAACATCTGATAATCAGAATTCTTGGTTAATTGACCCAAATTACCCTTCTTGGACGAAGAGTAATCTTCATAGGTCTAAAACAGCACCAGCAATGGCTGTTATTAATGATTTTGAACATTCACCTGTTTCTAAGCCACCCCAATTTGGGAAAATTTCAATTGTTGGACAAGGAGTTGTGCTTTTGATTCTTTACTTGACACTTGGGGTGGCGATATATTCTTTCTTTAAGGATCATTTTAAAGCTACTGAGACTCACCCCATTGTTGATGCTTTGTATTTTTGTATTGTTACTATGTGTACTATTGGTTATGGTGATATAACTCCTGATAGTACTCCTACGAAGTTGTTCTCTATCTTGTTTGTGCTTGTGGGGTTTGGTTTTATTGATATTTTGCTTAGTGGGATGGTTAGTTATATGCTTGATTTACAAGAGAATTACCTGTTAAGGAGTATTAAAAGTGGGAAATCACATGATGCTAGGTCTTATATAATTGATGTGAAGAAGGGGAGGATGAGGATAAGAATGAAGGTGGCACTGGCATTGGGTGTTGTGGTTCTCTGTATTGGGGTTGGGGTTGCTGTTATGCATTTTGTTGAGAACCTTGGGTGGATAGATGCATTTTATTTGTCAGTTATGTCCGTTACCACTGTCGGGTATGGTGATAGGGCATTCCAATCAATGACTGGTCGTATCTTTGCATCCATTTGGTTGCTTGTGTCTACACTTGCAGTTGCTCGAGCCTTTCTTTACTTAGCTGAGGCTAGAGTAGATAAACGTCATCGGAAAATGGCAAAATGGGTGCTTGATCAAGATATGACTGTGGCACAATTTCTTGCTGCTGATATCGATAATAATGGATTCGTGAGGTAAAAGTTTTCTATTCCTTCTGAATTTAATGCTATTTATCTTAAAATACTTTCATTAATTTTTACTCTATTTGCTGATACTTGCCATAGTCACACTCAAGGAATCTGTGGATGTGATATATGCTTGGGCTTTGCATTTGAATTTTGTGTTGTATATATTTGTCCTTAGACTTTAGTTGTTTGCGTCTGTTGGAACCTGAGCTTCGCAGCAAACATGTTAGTCAAGCTTAAACCTAAAGCTCTTCTAGAATATTAACTTGCGGATGAGCCTTTTCATTCAATTGATTTTGGCAGAAAACCACAGATACTTGACAGGTTTCGATTCTCTGGAATTAACATATATGAATTGTTCTCCTTTTCCCCTAAATTTGTAACGGAAAGAGTAAATGAAGTAGCTATGTGTGGATGTAGCAAGATCCTATTTTTTTAGACGTGAATGCTTTTCAGGTTTTACGGCTGATAAGCTTTCTTGTCTACCATCACACTTAGGGTACTGGATCCAGGGGGTAGTACAATAGATGGACTCTCTCTCATATTCAAGAAATGGTAGGGAAGTTTACTGTTCCAGCTGAAACAGGAAAGTAGTCAATGTTGAGAGAGCGTAGTGATTCATTAGAATCAAGCAGTAGAGTATACATTAACTTCTTTCCAAGTAAGAGAGAATGCTTCAACATCAAACTAGACGGAACAAATGAAATAGTGGATGATCATGTTAAGCTTTTATCTCTAAGGATTTATTTGTTAGCGTAGCACAGGCCACAGAGCTGGTATTTTTAAGTGCAGATTTCTTTCCTCTAATGATTTGCTCTGTGTTTGTTCTCGGCGTGCTTTTTTTAGAAATTTC
The DNA here is from genome assembly GCA_018342035.1 of Solanum appendiculatum. NCBI lineage: Eukaryota > Viridiplantae > Streptophyta > Magnoliopsida > Solanales > Solanaceae > Solanum > Solanum appendiculatum. The sequence goes on from JAGDQO010000473.1 coordinate 1,397,212, forward strand.
TTAATAAGCATAACTAAATAAAATTGATAATTAACGAGAGTGAGACACTAGAGCTTGATCTGAGCTGTGGCAACACTGGCAAGCTTATCTCATTGATAGTGCTTGATCCACATTGTAGCAAGATATTATTGAAGTGAAGCTTTGTAGACACGTGTGTAAAGCCATGTTAGATCTACAGTCATTGCAATGAACCGTGAAATTGCCAGTTGTTTTTTTATTGATTTGTGAAATTGCCAGTACTTGCCAGCCAAGATCCTGTCTGGCTTAATTTATCCACATTGGTCCATTTGGAAATAGCCTTGCTTGAAAATGCATAATTTCCTAGGCATAATGTAACTGCCTTTAAACTGATTAAGAGAAAAGGTAAGTACATATCACATAGAGATGATGAGGTTCACTTTGGTGCACCTCCAATTTCTGTTTATTTTGTTCATTTGCACTTAAAGTGACCACGCTGGACAAAAACTTCATTGTCGCTAACCCTGGTCATTTAAATTTTGCATTTCCACTTTCACAACTTGTTTGTACTGTATGAATGGAAAACATTACTTACCATCAACCTCCTCTGCATCAATGCTTCAACAGTTCAAATCTTCTTAATGTTTGGATATTCAGTTGATATTTGTCCTCATTTTTACTGCTTCCCGGAGACATGCTAGCCAGATGAATTTAGCATAAAGAAGTTACTAAAACTTGAAGAAATTGAAAGCATGTTCATTGTTAAGTTTAGGTGCAAAAATAGGTAAAAATTGCAGCCATTGTACTTGTAAATGAACTAGATTTTAGTTAACAATTAGGGAAATTTTGGCTTTTCCATCCCATAAATAGAGCAAAAAAATTCTAGAATGTGGTTTTGGTTTGATTTCTATCTGGAGTTACTTACTTTCAACCTTTAGACTTGATTTAGTCTTGGTTAGGAAGGTGTCTAAATTCATAGATATCTTTTTAGAAAATCTAAGGTCTGCACATCCTGTAAGCTCCCCAAAATTTTTAGATAGTTACTGGTGGTTAATGACTCTTAACCTTAAAAATTCTTTCAGTTTATGACATGCACTTTGTATGAGTTGCATAATTTTATCGCTTCGGAAGTTCAAATTTCATTCCCTTCTCTCCTTTTTTTGATTGGTCATATAATAAACACATGACCAATTAAAAAAAAAGTATTGATGTAAGCACACGTTAAGGGAATGTTGAGAATTACTCTACTTTGTACTCACTGCATCTTCTTGATAAAAAAAGGGAATGCCAAGAATGAGCACATCTAAAAAGAGAGCTTTACAGTGTGTAAAGAACTGAGAAAGTCAACCATGGCTTCCAGCTCTAAATACATTGCCGTATCGCTCCAAAAATTATGCAAAAATATACACTTCACTTTAAGATCAACTACATTTCCCTTTTGGTCTTCAAAAACTCAGACTTCTTTCCTTCCATATGAACCACCATGCCATATCTGGGTAGTCCTCCATAGTTGAGTTTCCATATGATGGAGTCAGGGGAAGAAAACAGAGGGAGAACTGTTAGGAAGTCTTCACAACCAAAAGAATTCTTCAATTTCCTAATCATTGAGGCTTCTTCTGAAAGGGATAAACTACCCTGTTTGACTTGAAAACATCGATAGAAGAGTTTGGAACACACATTCATCATTCATCAATAGCTAGATTATATATTTTAATTTTCTCAGGATGAAATAAAAATCATTCCTGGGTACATTGATCTACAATCCGCTCAAAAGAGGCACCAAGTTAGGAAGATAGGATAACACATAACATCCAGAGAAAAAAGATTAGTCCAAAAATCTTACCATCATTTTGAGTATAACACTTGTTAGAAAGTCGTTTGAGTTAGAATTATGCATGCACCTATTGAGTGGCTGCTAGCCTGTCTCTTGTCAGATCACTGTCTGGTTCCACAAGGAACTTGTACGCTGTTATTTTGTCCCTAAGGACCCAGGCGCGTAGCATCCGTTTTATAGCATGAAATATTTTTGGAATATGATTTGATGAATTTAGTCTTTGGACATATACAGAGATAAATGGCGACCAACAATTTCAATTGTTGGCATCATCAGAATTTAAAAACAAAAAATATTGGTTTCAGAATTTTAGCATGGGAGATTTAGGTTAAATTCAATAGAAGGCCCTAATAAACTTATGAAATGGCTTTTCCACACTATTCATCGCCGAAGTGGCTCCCAGCAAACCCTTGTACATACATCATCAGTAATTGTTAAATTAACCTGAACATGCATGCCATAAGTTGTAGCTACATACCTTGGAATAATAGGTATAAAAGGTGTTAATTGTAAGGAAACCCTTAATGATAGTAATAAGACAATAGAAAGTCAAAAAAGATTTAGTGAATCCATCAAGTAGACCTACATTAATTGTTGGGGAGGTGCATATTGTCTATATCTAGAATAAGAAAGAATACTTATTTAAAATAAAAAATTTAGAACCCAAAACTAGAGAGATTCACCTCTCAAAATTCACTCACAAAGAGGTTTTCACAAAGCTTTCCCAATTCTGAATTTCCTCACAAAATACTCATTATTCTGCTGTCTCTTCGAAGTACAAGTTTTCTGCATATCCTTGAGAGGATTGAGCTTGTCATTAATATATAACAAGTAAATGAATGAACCATCATTCAACTTCTGGAAAAAGTGCAACTATCTTACATTCTCCTGTCACAACAAAAAAACTATACTCAACATAAAGAAATCAATGCTTCCGTACCATTGTCTCTAAGACTGCTCTGATCCTTACAAGTATTTCTTCTTCAATTAATTAGTCTTCTTTTCCTTCAACTTCAAATCCGTCTAGTTGTTTCATATAAATTTGTTTCTCAAGTTTGCTATGTAAGACATTTGTCTTAACATCAAACTGCTCTAATCCCAAGTCATCCATAGTCATCGCACCCCTTTTTTACCCTTGACAACCAAAACAAGCAAGATCTAATAGAGTTATGCCTCACAACATGTGATATGTTATCATTAATTCAACACTATGTATTTGAATATAGCACCTTTCAAATTATTCGTACCTTGTAGTTTGCATCTTCAACCCTTGAAATTCCTTCCTTTTTGGCTTAATACATACAACTTGCCCCTCAACTTGCACATAAATCCCTTTTACACACCTTATCTTTGCGAGAAATCTTATACACCCCTTATATGTCCTTATAAGATCTAATACCACATGATTTCACCACGTGGTTGGCGTGTTTCCCCTAAAAGTTCTTGCACGTGAAGAGCAAAAAATTAATATAATCTGAGAGAAATTTGATGGTCCAGATTAAATTAAATGATTCGATGGTCCAGATTAGATCAAATGATTCGACGGTCTAACCCTTTTTTTTTCATTTCATTTTCTTTACTTTTTCCTTTTTAGTCTTCATCGCCTTTACATTGTCTTCTTCATCAGAGCCCAACTGCATGCTACAGAAATTTTAGAAAAACAGTCTTTAAGTTGTGTTCTTCATCAGAAACCATTCTCTCCTCCATCTCCAAGCCCAAGTGCTCTGTGCTACAGAATTCAAGAAATATAGAGAAGATGGTTGGGTTTGGATCCTTGGCTTCTGCCAATTTCAGATCAGACACATCTTCTACTTTTCTTTTAGTTTTTTTTTGTTTGTTTTTTTCTCTAATCTCCACTGAATGTCTTGAGCTATTAGTTTTTTTTTTTTGCTTGTTTTTTCTTTTATCTCCACCAAATGTCTTGAGCTAGTGTTGATGGGTGTTCTTGGTGAAGAAAGAGTGTGTTTGGAGAGAAAGATGAGTTTACAAGTAAATGATACCCGTGTCCATCAATGTTGGTCCGCCCTGATCACAAGAAATCATGATATCCTCCTCACACATTTTAAGTTTTCCAAAGTTAGGCAGCCATTCCTTTGTGCAAATTAGGCTAGCTATTCCCTCAGGGAGTAATACTAAAACTTATCTGTTCCGACTGAAAGTTCTTTGTACCTATAGTGACAATGATCTCTACTATGCTCTGCAGTAACATTTCCATGGTATAATGATGAACCCAATATGGACCAATTACAATGTAGCTTTTGTTACTTTTAAGAATATGTTATACACTACTTTCTCAAAACAAGAATATGTTTCACACTTAAGCTATGTGCAATGGATAAAGCCCCAGGACCTGACGGGTTCACCATGGGCTTTTACATTAAATGCTGGGAGATTGTAAAACATGACATAATGAAGGCATTCCAAAATTTCCATGAGCAAGAAGTGTTGGAAAGCTTCAATGCTACTTTCATTGCTCTCATTCCCAAGAAGAAAGGGGCCACTGAGTTGAGAGATTTCAGACCCATAAGCCTGATAGGAAGCATCTATAAAATCTTCTCCAAAGTCCTAACAGAGAGATTGAAAAGGGTGATGGAAAAATTGGTAGATTCTCATCAAATGGCATTTATTAAAGGTAGACAAATTATGGATGCAGTCCTTGTAGCAAATGAAGCTGTAGGCTCAAGAATGAAACAGAAGAAAGCAGGAATATTGTGTAAGCTTGACATTGAAAAAGCTTATGACCATGTTAACTGGGGATACTTGCTGAGTGTTCTTGAGAAGATGGGATTTGGGCTGAAGTGGATCAAGTGGATAAAATTTTGTATATCTTCAGTGAAATTCTCTGTTTTGATTAATGGTGCACCAACAGGATTCTTTGGAGCTCAAAGGGGCCTCAGGCAGGGGGATCCTTTGTCCCCTTTCCTGTTTTTGCTAGTTATGGAGGGGCTTAACAACATGCTCAAAACAGCTAATACAAATGGCTGGTTGAGAGGTTTTGATGTGGCCAGCGATGGAAGGGAAAGTTTAGAGGTGACTCATTTGCAATATGTAGATGACACACTCATCTTTTGTGGGGCAGAAGAAGAACAACTCAGATAATCTCTGGGTTGCATATTAATTGGAGAAAGAGTTTTCTTTATCCCATTAATGAAGTAAATAACATGGAGGCACTGAACATAATCCTAGGTGGACAAGTTGGGGCTCTCCCAACTACATACCTTGGGATGCCTTTGGGTGCTCAATCAATGTCTAAAGAGATCTGGAGCAGTGTAATAGAAAAGTGTGCGAAGAAATTAGCTAGATGGAAGGGGCAATACTTGTCCCTTGGAGGAAGAGTAACTCTAATTAACTCAGTCCTAGATGCTATGCCTACTTACATGAACAGATTGGACAGGATCAGAAGAAAGTTCCTATGGCAGGGAAACAAGGACAGGAAAGGTTACGATCTAGTAAAGTGGAATGATCTGATAATAGAAAAAAGATATGGGGTTTTGGGTATTAAAAATCTGCAGAACCATAGCGAGGCCCTCAGAATGAAATGGTTTTGGAAATATGCTAATGACGAACATCCGTTATGGAGAAAAGTCATTAAAGCCAAGTATGAGGAAGAAAATAGGTGAATGACAAAGGAAGTAATTTCCCCCTGTGGTGTGAATTTGTGGAGATCTATAAGGGCCTTGTGGGATGATTTCAACATCAAAATCAAGGTTAAGGTTAGGATGGGGAAAAGACAAGCTTCTGGGGAGATGACTGGCATGAGATGGGGATTCTGAGGAATACTATCCTGATATCCACAACTTAATGTTAAATCAGCAAAGAACAATTGCAGGAATGTGGACACCTGATGGGTGGGAAATCAGTTTCAGAAGACAAGTAAATGACTCGGAAATCACAAAAGTTGCAGATTTCCTTAACACTATTGGCCAGTTTAACGGAACACAAGAAGGGGAAGATGAGCTTTGGTGGCAGGGCAGTGACAGAGGAACCTTCAGGGTTTGCAAAGCATATAGATGGTTGAATAATCACAATCAACAAAATGTCAACTGGCCCTGGAAAACTATTTGGAAAGTGAATATACCCTACAAGGTATCATGTTTTATTTGGCTCCTATCTAAGGAAGCTGTCCTTACACAAGACAATCTGATGAAAAAGGGGATAATTTTATGTCCAAGATGTGTTTTTTGCGGAGAACAAGCAGAAACTGTTCGACATCTGTTCCTTCACTGCAAGACCACAGGTCAGCGTTGGAGGCTATTTATAAACCTTAAAGGTTTCTCTTGGACTATGCCAGGAAAGGTTACAGAGGCCCTTCAAAGTTTGGAAGAAGCTGGGGTTCATGCAAGAAGCAGAAGTAGGTGGAGAATCATACCAGCCAGCATATGGTGGACAATCTGGAAGGAGAGAAATGCTAGGTGTTTTGAGAACATAGAAAATAGTATCGAACAGATCAAATTGAATTGTATCTTGATTCTATGTTTTTGGTGTAATCAGATTCAGTCTAATGATCCTATATCTATTATTAATGTGTTAGATTCATTATAGACATGGGATCATAGGATCTGGATTTACTTGTAAATATGGCCCTAGTACAGCCCATGTACTGATCTGTTTCTATCAATAGACACAAAGTTACCAGTTTCAAAAAAAAAAAAAAAGGGGGTTTACTGATGCAGCATACCGGTTAGTAAGACTATTTCTAACTCAATAATCTACTATCTTTAACTCGAGTGAAAACTAGTGTTAGCTAAGAATAGCAGATACTTAATTCTGAAATTGCTAGTTGAGGTTATTTCTTAAAATTCTTGGAGCATTGTTCAGTAAAACTTATGTAACATCGCTAAGCTAACAACTTAAATGCGCTTCTTGTCTGAGGTCTGAGTCCTTTTGAATACTCGCAAACTCTCATATCTTGGATAATGTTGACATGCTTATCCTTATTTATCTTCATGGGTTTATTCTGATCCCGCTATCTTATGAACAAATCAACTACCTGGATCAGTTATTCGCACAACAGCTCTAGCAATGGTTTCAGCTGTAGTGTTAGTTATAAGTTTAGTTTTGGTTGTAGTAAATGTGATCTGGTTATTTACTGGATGAGTGTCTTTTATTTTGCTCCTCTTAGTTTGAGACTATTTAGGACTTCAGGATCCATATTCCAGGTTCCAGGATATGCTAGATTGATTTTTGACCCGTGTCCAAGTAAAAAAGTTCCAGTAACCACTTGATGTATACTGAACATGATCTCTAGTCAAGTAATACTTGAATAGATAGTTAATGAATTTTACCTATTATTCGAGCAAATAGGTAACCACATTCAAAGGTCTGTAATATTCTTCATGCTCATTACTCGATCAATTTTGGCGGATATCCACTGACGCATTTCAGATTCACATGTAGGTCTCCCCTTGTCCATGAAATCCAGTAACTTTATTTAGTTTAAAGTTTTTAAGATCCGTGGAAAAGGGAAACATTTATATGTTATATGGACAGTCTGCGTGGAGAGGAACAACAGATGCTTTGAAGGGGAAAAACTACCCTATTCCGTATGTGAAATCCAGGTATATAGAAAAGTTAGATTGTTGTTGTAGGGGAAATTTCGTAAATAGCATGACACATACTTTGGACTTGTTAGACCCTTTAATACTTTAATGGAGGACAAGTCCTTGCTATTTCTGTTCATTTTGTTGGGTTACCTTCTTGGTACTGTTCATGAAAAAAATACCTTATGATATAAAAAATTATTTAGTTGCATCTCTTGTCCTCGGAGTGGCCTTTCATGCCTAAAGTAAATACAGAGTTTTCGTGACATACAAATCCAGACCATTCTTTAATGATTCAAGTGAGTTGTAAGAGATCTTTGTTTTTGCTTTTCTCATCTCTTGAATTTAAACTGGAATGTTCAACTTTTCAATTTTAACTTGGAATTGTAAAATTATCTGAATCCTATTTTCCATTGACTGCCATGAACATTTGTGCGAGTTTATTTTGTTCATGATTTTTGCGCCTTTCTGTGGAGCTGGTAGCTTGAATTCTGCTTGTCTAACCCAATATTGAGAGCTAGAGTGTGTACCTCTATATAATTGTAATATTACACTAAGGGTGTGACCTTGTGGTCAATTAGATGGGTGCAAACCTTGGAGATAAGGTTCAAGTCCCAGCAGAGATAAAAGACACCTAGGTGATTTTTTCCCATCTACCTAAGCCTTAGTAGGCAGAGTTACCGGGTACTTGTGCTGGTTGGAAGTAGCAAATTTAAAATATGTAACAGTATCTGGTTTAACTGGCTTGTTGGGAAGCTGAATGAGTCTAGGGGATTTTAGACTGAACCTGATCTATAATCTTTAGGTGATATTTTTCTTTTTCACTATATGGGTCGCAGCTTATATGCCATAGAGGTTCCTTTGTACCTCATCTTTCACCCTCCCTCCAAGGCACAACGTTATCCTATTTCTGCAGTTTGTTGGTTAAACTGCTCGTTCTTTGTTTGATCAACTATCGTAGTTCTTTCTAGTGTAATATTTTCGATAGTACAACTTGATAATTGAACTGATGCCTACTGCAAGTTTGCATATACGTTTATGTGAAAAATGTGGCTATGCCTGCTTTTGCATTAGGACATGTGATGTTGATTTGCATCTTATATATGGTTGCAGTAAATCAGAATATGTGATATACAAACTGAAAGAAATGGGGAAGATCACAGAGAAGGATGTAATGTTGATTTGCAAACAGTTTGAACGGCTGGACAGTGGCAACTGTGGAAGGATTACTCTCGGCGATCTAATGGAACACCACCATTAAACGTCGAATGTGGTGCTTCCCTATTGGACATTAGGGAGAGAAAAAAACAGAATTGTAGCAGCATCTAGGATTGGCAACTGGACAGGGCAAAGAAACTGTCTTGGCTAAATGTGGCCTGCTGGTGAAACTGGAAAGTTGAGTTCCCTAATTTTATGGGAAGGGTGCTCCATCCTTGCAGATAGGTCAAAGTCCTAAAGTGCAATGGAAAATTTTGTAAGTGTATTGGAAATGTCTTATTGGTGGAAACCTTGCAAAATTTTGAAGCAAAAGTATATTATTTGTAAATAACTACTTATATGATAAGAATTTTAGAGGGAGAAAAAAATTGATTTTCTCAGTATGATACATTATTTATTTTGTAAAAAAAGGTATCTTCGAAAATCATTTATATAATGTCTCATTTTTTGTAATATTGGACTGAGTAGAGCTTAAAGGGAGCGACATGGACATTGAGGTTTCATATTGGCTATGTTTTTGGCCGGGCAACTATTTAAGTTAATTTCACAAAAAAATGCCCTCATTTCAATTTGTGCTCTTGATGACCCAAAAACAAAAAGGAAATATGGCTCGCTGTCTCATTAAGGGCGTGGGGCATAAGTTATTAAGGACGTGAGACATAATTTGTGGAATATTATGATGAGAATATAAATTTTATGTCCAATGAAAAAATTATTTGTCTTGAGGACTAATATGAAAGACCAACACAGCATAGGAGCAAAAATGCAAACAACTCTTTGTCTATATTTATGGTAAATTTTTTAATTTTTTTGGGTACAATATGGTAAAGTTACATATGCATACATTTCTAGCATATATTTATTCAATCTTAAATGATGAAGTTAAAATTATTATTTTTTTCGACTTTTAATTTGATCAATTCTAAGAACGAAGCAAAAGATATAAATATTGTTTCTTATTAAATTAAGATTTTAGATGGTTCGAATTAGTATTATTGTTTGTTTTTTCGGAGAAGGGTCTAAAATGCCCCTCAAGGATTTAAATTGGTACAAAACTACCCTCCATCCACCTTTCAACCCTAAAATACCCCTGATGTCCACCTTTTGGCTCAAAAATACCCTCGATGTTAATACTTTGGCTTATTTTTGTCCTTATTTTTAATAGCTCCCTTAAAGTAAAATCATTAAATATTTATTTATTATGTTGCTTAATGTGATTGGTCTAAATTTAAACTCATCTCAAATAAATAATAAAAACCATATTTTTAAAATTTTATTTTTTATAAAACCACATATGATTCATATTTTGACCCAATACACTTAAAAATAATATTCAAAAAATAATTCATTTCATGATATCTTCATATTGGCCTATTTTAAATCAACCTCCAATTTATTATACCCTACTCATAAATAGGGATCCAACTAAAATCCATACTCACCGCGACTGATTGTCCACTAAAAAAATTATTATTTTTATTAATATAAATTTTTTAATCAATTATCCAAATGTCTTGTTCATTTCCTCTTTTTATTCCTTTTTAATCTCTTATTCTTAATTAGGATATGCGAGACTCAAACTTGAAATGAACTCACGTGTTCATATTCTTTTAATCTGTATTACTATCATGATGGGATGGGGGTGGGGATAGGAGAAGTGATTATTTTTATCCTTTTATTTTGAATTTTGGGTACACACAAAAGAAAAATGCAGTATATGTACATATTTGCTAAATTAAATCATCTTTTATTGAACTAATTATTTCTATATGAATGTCATCGTTATTTTCCTCCTTTATTCTCCCCTTTTTCATAAATTCAAAAAATAATAAATTAAAATAGTGGACAAGATCCAAATAGAAAAAATGAAAGAGAGAGGAAGTAGGGGGGGAGTGTAGAGAGTAGAGGACTAACCTTATTTAAAAAAGTTATTATGAAATTCAAAATCAAACCAATCATATGAGTTCATATATTAAGTAGTTTCAAATTATTTTAATGGAAAAAGGGCCTAAAATGCCCTTAAACTATGGGATTTTGTACAATATTGCTCTTCATCCACCTTATGAGTATGATCCGTTAGACATAAGGGTATTTTTGAGTCAAAAGGTTGACGTCAAGGGTATTTGGAGGCCGAAAGGTGGATGGAGGGTAGTTTTATACCAATTCAAATAGTTGAGGGGCATTTTAGGCCCTTCTCCGTTGTTTTTTTATTGGGTGTCTGGTACCGCTTTGGGGTCTAACTAATTTGGATTCGCATTAGGAAGTCTCACATCGGAGGGATCGGGGTGGCGGGTGGGGGGGGGGTTATGTTGTGCAAAACACTCTCATCAAAGACGACTCTATACCCATAACTCGAATTCGAGACTTCTGATTAAGGAGAGCTACTGAATTAGTATTCAATTTGTGGTATATCTATACTTTCCAGATAAATAACCCTTGTGAATTTTCATGAGGCATTTAATCTTTAAAGACCTTGACTAATGAATAAAGACTTGGATTAGAAATCCATATTCTATACAATTCAAAATATTATAAAATGGACTATTTAGTATAGTGAAAATGAAGTTGCACTTGCACTATGACCTGACCCTCTCTAATTTTCTTCAGAAATCAATATTGAATTATGCTAGTTGATAATTGTCAACTTTCGTTTCCTTTAAATAAAAAATATAACTTCTCTTGAAAGTCTAAATTTTATTATTTTATCCCAGTTGGTGATTATAAAAGTTATATAATAAAGTAATTATGTCAGGTAAAAAGAAAGTTTTGTTTCATTTAATATTTATTCATCCGGTAGCAGTCAAATTGATCACTGATCATATAATACGAATCCTAGATTAATAAATTATTTGTTAATAAAATATAGAGAAGAAAGAATGGTAAAGTTGTTAGAATTAGTCAAAAATATTCTAAGTGAGTCTAGCTAGAATCAAATCCTTCTAAGACCCTTCACACTTATCCATTATTTGCTTAATATACACCCTCATTAAATTGTCAAAATAATTACATTTGTTAGTCACGTACAAAATATGTATATCTAGATTAATATGTAAAAATCCTAGTTATAAACAAGATGAGTAGTGCAATGCAACAGATATATATTATGTTCTAGCTCATTTTGTTTTTATATATTTTATATTTTTCTTTAAAATTTATTTATTTATTTTTGAAAGAAGCATCTCATGTTGTTTTAAAAATGAACATGTTGACTAATACAGAACATTCCAAGTGGAGTAGATAGATCTTGATGATTGGAAATGTTGACTTTTGAGTGATTTTTGACTAGATATAAGTTAATGAAATAATAATATTTATCAAAGTGAAAATTAAAATAAAATGGAGTATGAGAGATATGGGCACCAATAATGCGGCGTTAAAATAAATTATTTTTAAAAATTGTATATTAATTAGTTGTAGTTGTTATTGAAGGGGTATAATCGATAATTTATAAATGAAATTTACATAAGCATAGTGTCATTGTGTCATGTGTCTCAAATTCTAATTGCATTTAGAATATAACTCTTGAATTTCAATTGCATCTCAAAATAATTTTGATACATGTATCATTAATCATATACAGTGGCGGAGCCAGAATATTCTATGACGGGGTTCAAAATCTAAAGAACTAGACACACGAAGTGGCCGAAGGGGATTCGACATCAACTATATATATACCTAAAAATTTATTTTAACTATATATAAATAATATAATTTTCCGTCGAAAGGGGTTCGGATGAACCCCCTGATTATAAGGTGGCTCCACCACTGATCATATATAGCTATCAAGAAATTACAAGTCCTCGTATATCGAGTCAGAAACATTTTGATGATCCAAGATTCGTATTTTTAAAAAAATGAATGAGATCGAAGGGGGCAACTCTCGATCTAATCATCACATTCGCTCCGACATGCAAGAATATGATTTGGTTCTCTCCATTTTTCGTTTCCATTTTAGTAATTTTTAGAGAAATTTATACTTACGTAACCTGATACCAAATAGTTTTACGAAAGAAATTTTTACAAGATCTTATCAATTATAATTTTAACTCGGGATTAGAATTAATTTGATTATTAGTCTATGGATAATTTCCAATATGGTGATTTTTTTTTTTGGGCCAAATATGATACACTTGTTATGAATTAGGGTTATTCCATTAGCTTGAGACACTAGCATGTGGAATATATAATTTCAAGAAAATTTAGAAAAATCCAAAATACTGGGAATCTTTGATTATTTTTGTTTAAAATACAAATATTAGTACTAAAGTATGAGAGAATTAGTCAGCTAAAATGATGGTGAAGTGGCGACAGGCACAATATTTGACTTTTATATATGGTCTTGATTCTTGAAGTTGCTGCAATAAAACTTGACGTTGAATCTTGTCACATTAGAATTTTGGAAAATTATTTTAATTAATATGTAATGGGTAATTTTGACTTCACTGTTTTCAAGTAAATAGGTTGGTCAACTATATTCTACTGGTATATCTTGAATGTATCAATGTTCTCGAAAGAAAAAAGCTAGATGAGATCATCAGTGATGTTTTTATTACACCCTCTGAATCATTTTACTTGTCACGATATTTTATTTTTACGCTTCTTAAAAGAATAGTATAAATTTTGATTATTATACTCTTATTTATTATTTTTAATTATTGACAGTTCTCTTTTTAATTTCTATTCAATAAAATAAGTTTTCTTGTATTTGAGAAGAACTTTCAGATTAATAGAAGAAAGCTTAATCGAAATGAATATTAATTTTTATCAACAACTTTGAATTGGATCAGTTTCTCCTTAACAAATAAATGCTTAGGTCACAAAAATTTTGTTTAATGGAGAGATAGTTGGAGAGGTAACAAAACCTTATACTTTTCATAACAAAATTAACAAACCAGAATAAAGATGAATTATTTTGCGAAATAATTTTGAACGTACTATAAAAAGTGGAATTTGTGTCTGTGAAAATTATCTTGTAATCGGAGGTGAAAAATGAGATCCATATAATTATTCTAAACCATCACAATCTTAGACTTAGAGCATGTGTATGCATATCCTATTCATTTAGATTTTCTATGCTAATTAGTCAATGTTTATTATCTCCAAAAATAATTATTACTAAAAATAAAATGAAAAAAATATACTCAGTTATATCTTAATTATTTAAATTGACAATTATTTTGGATCATTTATTTTAATAAAGATGCCCCCTCACCCACACCAAGTTTTCATTGAAGAAAAAACTATGAAGGGAAAAAAAGAGGTGGGGTAATTCCCTTAAATTAGAGTCTATGATTATACATTTAGCGGTCTTAATTTTTTTAATTCTATTTTAGTAGTCTTAGTTTTACTGATAAACTTACCTAAACATATTCAATCTTGACAGGACAGGAAAATAAAATTATTCAAAGAAACCCGCAATGTCATTATAATTGGATAAGGAAAAAGTAAAGATAAGACTTTTTGTATATCAAAATGAAACTATACATTATAATAATTCTCGCTATAAGAGTACATAGTTTTTATAATATTGGACTCTTTTTTAAATCTATATTTAGATTAATTACCTTGCTCTTTAAGCAGGGGTGAGGTTAGTATTGATTATCGATTTGATCGGACTCAGTAACTTTGATTCAAATTTTGAATTTATAGTAAGAAATTTAGTGGATATGTACAAATTATTAAAAGAATTAAAATTTCGAACCCATAAACTTTAAATTTTGACTCTATTTCTATTTTAAAATGCATGATTAGGTCAAAATTCGAATTTTGAGACGTGCAAGGATAATTACGCCTCGACTTGGTAAGTGAATTTTTTGAAAATTAATTACCACCTCACATCCCCCTAGTTTGGTTTGGAGAGCTCAATGCAATCTTGTCTTGGAGGTTTTTGGTCTTTATATAAAAAAACGTGACCAAAAAAAAAAGAAGAAGAAAAGAAACACTTTGTACTTCAAAAGTAAAATAATATGTATAGGCTACTTAGGGGTCTTTTGGTAGGGAGTATTAGGAGAAATAGTTCTTGTATTATGTGTGGTATTATTTAGTATAACTTACATATATCTTATAGTGTAAAACCTAAATTACATTCTATCCCTACACTTTTCTATTTTATAAAAATCTCTTAAAATATCAGCCTTTTTGATACATAAGAATCGCCCGGATACATTACTTATGATACATTACAAAATTTGTCTGTTGCGCTTAATATGGAATATTAATCTACAAATTGATTTTAATTCCCCCTATTCATGCAAAACTGATTGATATCAATCCATTTTAATCAGTAACAGCTTCACAAAATTCAAAATTCAATTTTTCATCTTCTCCATCAATCCAAAATCGTGAAAACTCCAAATTTTTCAATTTAAGTGGCTAATACAAGATGAATATATTGATTTTGTTGAGACAATCAGAAATTTGGGTAAGTGAGGTGAGTTATGAAGGTACAAAAGTGATGGAATTGTTGTTGGACAAACGATTTAATTTGTGAATCTTCAAGTTCATCGAAGATCCTTTCAATCTTAATTTAAGATTGTCAAAAAAATTTCTCCTAGTTCATCGAAGATCCTTTCAATTTTGATTCAAAATTGTTGAAAATTTTGAGATTCAAAATTCTTCTCCTAGTTCATTGAAGATACTTTCAATTTTTATTCAAAATTATCAAAAATTTTGAGGCCAAGATACACTTTCAGTGAAGCATTTGCTACTCCTTTTGTGCGAAGGAGTAAAAGGAAGGGTCACATTTTGGTTGCTTTTTATGGCATTAGTAGCTATGGCTAGTTTGATCTAAATGAGCTTGTACATTTTGAACCAATTTTTGGTGAAAAGTCTACGCAAACTAATGTGAAGATACATTTATTTGTGGTTTAATCAGTATTTTTTTATTTTTGAATTTGTATGGATATATAAGTCATGATACGTTACTGGTTACAACTTGATACATTACTAGTTTGACATATATGTAATGGAGTTTTAGAGTTGTGAGTCAGTGTGTTGTTGATATAAAGTATCAGATATATGTGAATTTTTTTTAACGTATCAGTATGGAAGAATGGGTAGTTATGACTAATAGGTATTACATGTATCATGTTGTTGTTGTATCTCTGATACATTTAATAAAACACTTTTCTTCTTTGGTAGCAACACTTGATACATGATAAATGATACATTTGGTAGAATTTTTGTATCAAGTATCAATACTAATTAAGGTTATGTATCAAAACTAATATTTGAACACAATACATTGTGCATGATAAAAATATAATGTATCATAATGTTGAAACGAAGGCATTATACATTAGTTTAAGAAACAAAATCAACTAGATACATTAAAAATCTGAACCCATATGTATCATAAAGGATGAACAGCAAAAAAATTGAAAAAAAAAGTCAACAATTTGATCTGCTGAAAGCAAAAAAAATGACGAAGAAATCCTCCTACACTTTCTCCTTCATCCATACGTATCAACAATTTTTTAAGATGAAAAAACTAAAAAAAAAATTTTAAAAAATCAAAAACTGAAGAGATGGAAAGAAATCTATCTTTTGAATAACTTGAAATCATTAATTGGAAAGAGAAAAGATTTGAACTTCAAAAATAGATTAATGAAGGTAATCGTGGAGAGATTAGTGGCGTGAAAAAAGGAAGGAAAATCTTGGGTATGAGATTTCAAATTGATGTATCTGGAAAAGGGGATGATGGGAGCAAAAGAAGGGACTTTTGATATTTTTTAAAATGGTAGGGAAAATAAGAAAATATGGTAAAAAATGGTGTGTAGTTAGGTAATTTTTCCTATTATTTAATACTATGTTTGGTAGAATTTTGTTTCTATGTATAACTAATCCATGGATTAGTTATACCTCATACATGGTATTATAGGATGTATTACTAATACCTTCCATTTGGAGGTATTAGTAATACATTAGATATAATACCATGGGATAAGTCTATATAAAGACAAAAATATCCCTCAAATCATTTTAATTATTTTGTTTGTTTTCTTGATTTTATGTTTTATATTTGTACTAGTAAATTTATTTAAATAAATTAGCTTACAAATTATTTAGAGAGTGTTGTTTGTTACTAAATAAATCCAATACAAATAGATGTGAATTGTTTAACATTTATCAATTAAAAAGACAAATATATCACCCCATGACGTTTGTGATCTTAATTGACTGTATTATTTGTTGAAATATATATATATATATTTGTGTGATGAACAATTACAAAATTTCATACATATTAAGACTGTAACTTACAATTTTTATGTGTACATGTAGATGATTTATTCAATTTTACTATTGTTTACCGTCTTTTCGATTTTAAAAGTAGATAGTTTATCTTTTTAAAATTGAAAATTGACATTTTGTAAGTGGATCAATTTACTAAGATGACAATTATTTATTCTCGAATAATTTACGTGAAAAAATAGCAAACATGACAACAAAATTGTTCTTCTCTTAGCTAGTTAGAAGGCCATGAAAAAATAATATTGTTTGGCAATTATTTACCTTGACTCAATTACATAATAATTCAAGGGTATAATTGGAAAATAGCTTTTTATTAAGTTTTAATCCAAACACAAGATGAGGTGGAAAATAATGAACCAAACAGTTGATAAAAATAAACCATGCATTACTAATCCCTGCGTTACTAATTCCTACGTTACTAATCCCTGCATTATTAATTTTTGTACCAAACGACCCCTTAGAGTTTAGAGTTAGAAGGACTAAGGTTTTTATTTTATTTTCTTGTATTAAAGCATGGTACTTATTTTTTAAAAAAAATTATCCACAATACTTTTTGAGGTCTTTTTAATTTATTTTTTAAAATTACATCAAGGGAAGGGGATGTTATGCTATTGATAGAGTTTGTACAATCCACCTTCAATGGTGGAAGATAGGGAGTTCACCAAGTGAGCTAACTCTCAATTCTGTTTAAGGGGACGTTGTTTAGCTTGAGCAATAAGAGATTATTTCAAAATAAAATTGATGGTTAACTTATACCATGTTTGTTAGGATTTTTGATTCCGAGATTAGATATTTTCAAAATTATTTACACTAGAAATGTGATATTAGCCATCCTTGTAGTAAACACCAAACGGATACATTTGCCCTTATTCCAAAGTCCTTTCATCAAGGTTAAAATAAGAAAATAAAATTTTATCTCGCTTTCTCTAGTTAAATCGAACACATATTTTATACTATACCTAGGGGTGGGCATGGTATGGTATATAATGAATTACCATACCATATCGAAATTTTCAATACCGTTATTTTGGTATTATGGTATTTGGTATGGTATATGGTATACATTTTAATTTTTTTTGGTATTCGGTACGGTATTTGGTATTTAGAAATAACATATCTAAATACCAAATACCATACCAAATTATATAATTACATATATATATATTATTAAAATACTAACAAATATGCAACCTAGTATTAGTATAAACTAAATGTGTAGAGGTTGAAACTTTGACTACTCTATTTTGATTGAAATGTAAATTGATTGAAAAAAATAGTTGTTTGTACTTTATTATGAATATATATTTCTACATGTGTAATGTGTTAGTATAATACAATTGAGACCTTTTTTTAATTGTCGAAGTCATAATACTCTATTATACGAGTATATATTAGTCGAAGTTAAATAAACTATGGTTACCGATTTACCATACCATAGAATATCGAAACAAACTTCAAAATACCGAACTAAATTGGTATGGTAATGGTATAATGTTTTAAAAATCGAATACCGAAATTATAATATCGAAATTTTCAAATATCATACCATGTCCACCATACCACATACGTATGTAGTTCTTGAAACCACCCAAAGTGTAAGTATATAATTCTTGTTGTACTATAATTAATTACTTAAGTTTAATTTATTGGCTCATTAATTGCTGGGGTGATTGATTAATTAATAAATGACCAACTAGGTTGCTGCACATTGAAGGTTTTTAAGTTTGAATTAGTCTACAACTACACCTTTTTTAAGCAACAAGTAGATTTGATGTCAACAATTGGTATGATGAAGTTAGAAAGGTGAGTCCTGAGCCAAAATGGTCAATTTTTTCTTTCAAAAAGTATAAACGGCCTATCAATTTTTTTTAAAACCAAAAGATGCAATTCGCTCCCTCAGGAGCGATATCCTTCGAACATACTAATACCGTTTAAAAAATTCTCGAGAAAATCGCTGCTACAGCAACGATTTTTTTAAAAAAATTATTAAAATTGCTGCTACAACAGCGATTTTTATGAAAAATAATTATTTTTTTTACTAAAACGCTGTATCGGCAGCGATTTCAAAAAAAAAAAGATTTTGATTGTAATCGCTGCACCAGCAGCGATTCTCATTTTAAAAAAAAATCTTTTTTATTATTTTGTCGACGGCTATGCATGCTTCTTTTTTTCTTTTTTCTTTTGATTATTTTGTCAATTGCTATAGATCATATCCTTCCATTTGATGGCAAAGAACAAGATCTTCTTCTTTATCACAAAAACAAATCATATTTTGCGAGACATATATAGTTAAGTAAATAAAAATGTTTTTTTCTAACAATATAATTTTAAAGATGATATAATTTTAACAATATAATTTGTACATATTTTTATATTGTACACTTTTAAAACTACATATTTAAACTAAAATCGCTGCTTGTGCATCGATTCTCTTAATTTTTTTTTGTTTTTTCAATTATTTTGTCAACTTTTTTTCCTTCTTTTCTTTATTACTTTTTAAAAAAACTATTTAAAATCGCTGCCACAGCAGCAATTTTTCCGGAAAATAATTTTTTAAAATCGCTATTGTGGCAAAGATTTTAATTATTTTTTTTTAAGAAATCGCTGCCGGAGCAGCGATTTGCTCGAGAATTTTTTAACACGAAGCTAACGGAGTTAGTATATTCGAAGGATATCGCTTCTGAGGAAGCGATTTGCCCCTTTTGGTTTTAAAAAAAATTGATAGGTCATTTATGATTTTTGAAAGAGGTACCTTTTGAATTAACTTTTTAGACTTGAATTTTCTATGAAAATGATCTATCATCATGATTTACCTTATACTTTTTTTTAATATATATTAATTATGTCAACATCTGAAAGATTCTTTTTAATTTATTTATGTATAAAGTATGCAAACCTAACAAATAACCTGCCTGCCCCTTTCTCTTCTGTATTGATGTAGATTTGCCAAAATATAAAAAAGACCATCTTTTTATGTCACATGTAATGGACACAACTTATAAGGTCAACAATTTCAGCTTCTCTCTTTTCCCTTCTTTTTTTTAAAAAAAAAAAGAAGAAAAAACTCCCAATTGATTTTATTATTATTCTCTTCCCAAGAATATAATGTCCTCCCCCTCTATACCATAGCTAATTCTATTTAATGATGAATCATTGAAAAAATTAATAATTATGGACTATAAATGAATGACAAATTAACGACGAGTTTTATAGCTATTTTTTAAAAATGATGTGATAGGAAAAACTCATGATCGCCTTGAATAGCATGGGATGAAAGCTATCCAGATAAAGACATCATGCTATTCTGAATTCCGCTCTCGATCTCCAAATATAGAAACCCAATTAGAATGAAACTTGCGCTCCCCTCCCATCCAAAAGCTCTTCTACAAAATAAGGCAAGGGATCCCCACTCCTCAAACCCCCCCCCCCCCCCACACACACACACACACAAAAAACCCAACCTGAAAGTAGGACCGAGAACAAATCAATTGAACCGCGACTCAAAATCAAAAAAGATTAATACAATAAAATAAAATCACCCAAGAATAGGAATGGAATGGGCTGTCAATGGAAAATAGGAGGTAGACGTGAAGATAAGGAGTGACGGATAATGGAAATAGATTAGCCATCTCGCCTCACACTTGTGATTTTTTGTCCGCTCTACTCTACATTGAGTTGAAGTTAACTCGCTCTCACAATGCTCTATTGTCATCCCTATAAAGTAGGGACACATTCAAATTCTACCAAAATTTCTCTCTTTTTCATATTTGTTGCCTACTTTTTCAAGAATTTATAGTAATGAATACTGTAGATCGATCTATGTATCATCATTAATATAAATTCAAGTAAATATTTTTTTTTGTCACTTAGTTTTTGTCTGTCTGTTGATATATATGTCTGAATATCTCCCTAAAAAAACATGCCACACACAACATAAGTGGAATAATGTCATATTTTTTTAGCTAGAGTAACATGTACATGCCTTTTGTCATTGAACTCAACAAAAAATTAATTGACCAATCATTTCATTTCCCCACACTACTACATATAGACTCAAATGTATAATTGTGTGTGCATGTGTTTTTTAATTTCTTCTCCTTTTTATAATAATATGGATCATGCATGAAGGGGAATTTGCAAGTGTCACGCTTTCTCAAAAGTTAAATAATTAATTAGCTCTTAATAATAGTAATTACGTAATTGATTAGGGTTCGATGATTGATTAGTCTTGATATGGCTATAAATCCATTGTTAATATAATTAAGTCATATTTTTCTTAAAGTAATTGTGTATTATGCATTTGAAAATATGAAAATGACATATATCTAGATTTATTTTTATATTCTTTCCCTTCTAAATAATGCGGATGACGTGTTAAATAATTATTTGATAGCTTCTTCATTTAGATATGTTGTTGGATGAAGAGGATAAATTAATGAAATATAATATATAGAGAAATCATTTTCTTTTATTTAATTTGTTCTGTTTAATTCATTCTCTCACACAAGAGAATGGGGGTAGGTAAAATGGGAGGGGTGGTTGGTTAGTAAATGGATTATGGCATCATGAATGAATCATCATGTATGTATCAATTTTCTCATTATGATACTCTGAAATAAAGGGTTTTTTCCATCGAAAATTAATAGCAATTTATGTTATAAAACATGATTTTCACATTCATTTTTCATGAATTTAATAACTGGAATAATATGTGATGGGAGACAGATTCTAAATATTGGAAAGGTTTCTAATGGAGAGAGTAATAATTAAACACTTTCAACTTAAGGAAAAGTTAAAGCATGTGCGTTAATTTGATGTTGTTCCACAAAGCATTTTTCACGAAATAGAATAATTATTATTATTAGAATTTTAAGTCGTAAAATATATTTTGGTATATGTTTGGTAGGGTAACTAATTTGAGGGCCAAGCTAATGTGACACGTTCGAATTTTTATTCCATCTACAAAATTAGCAACTAACAAAATGAGGAATAATCGTTTTATTCTTTTTAACATGAGTTGTGGTGCATTGGTGTGAGTGTTTCACCCTTAACCAGGGGTCTTGGGTTCGAGCCCTGAGTATGGAGAAAATCCTATTGGGAGCGTCACGTCGAATGGGCCCTGCAGTGCGCGATCCGAATTTAGTCAGAGTTCCAATATGGGCTCCGAACACCGAATGAAAGAAAAAATGTACAACAGTACAAGACATGAAAGGAAATCATAAGTATATGAGCGGACCAAAAAAGTTAAGTTATCCATCTAATCGAACACGACTATTTCTAGTTGTAGAAATTATCGTATCTGGTGTTTATATTAAATTAATAAATATAATATGTCTTCATTTTTTTTTATTGATTAATTAGTAGATATTTTAATTATGATTTATGACTTAATCATTATAACTAATATAATTTAGTATAAATATTGAATGCGAATATATGAGGGAAGAGCAAGAAGTATTTCAAATATATGCGAGTGGGTTAACTTTCAACACGCTTCATCCTTTTTGTGTTTCACTTCGTTGTTATCCCTTTAAATTTTTTGTTCTTACTAGCTAGTAATTAGCTTTTTGTTTTTGATTTAATTATTTGATATTCAAAATTTATTAGATGTTGATCTAATTAATTCAGATTCAGCTCACACAAAATTCATTAAAGAGAAAATATTTCTTATCGATTTTTTTCCATTTATAGGACTAGCCAACTAAGTATACAACTAGTAAAAGTAGAGAGTTTGGCAAATTAGATGTCAAAGCACAAAAAGGGTGGGTAGATAAGATAAGGTAATACTTTTTCCAAGTCTTTTACTTTAACTACTATTTGTTCTTTCCTTTAATTTTGACCATATATGATATATATACATCTTTTTTCTAGAATTCATTGTCATTTTTGAATGTGATGCCTAGGTTGTTTCCTATCTTAGCTCTCAATAATTTGTTTCCTAGTCTGTATTCAACTCTCAGAAAGTTACAATTATTTTTCTTTTTCAACTCATCATTTATAATATAAAGGGAGACATTGCTACATGCATGTTATACATTATTTTTGCTTTTTGAATGTCTCACTTTTTTGGTTAATCATCAACTTGTAAAAGTTTATATTCTCACTTAAACTAAAATAACACATGAATTTTCATTTAAATATTCCTAATTTTTCAAGAGGTTAAAATTGGAATATTATTTCACATCTTCCATATAACTATGAGGACCTCATGGATTCTTTTAAATTGATCTGTATATATACCGGTCATTTCCTTTCAAAATGATGAAAATTTGGAATAAAATAAAGAAGGGATTAATTTTAATTACATTGTGTCAGTTAAACATTCATAAGATTGAGAACAAGAATTAATACTACCACTATTGCTACATTGAAATAATACAAGAAAAAAAGTCAACATTTCAACTCTATAATTATATACAAGAAAAGATTCTCTTCTACTAGGTCTAACTTTGGTCTATAATAATATATATTTTAGTGGTAGAATATAATGAAATTTGTACCTAACTTAATCTAAACCTAAGAGTTTATTTCGTTTGGGTATGTCGGACTAATTAATAGATAGTAGTACTAATTAACAAATAAATTATAGAGATTAGGATTAGGGTAATAGCTAGGGTGTACAAATTTATTCCACCCAACCTATGCATGTCTCGTTTAGTGATGTAGTAGCAAAAAAAAAAACACCAATAATCCATTCGATAAGAAATTAAGTTCTTTTATTGAACCGCTCAAGCTATGTATATCTCGTTTAGTGATATAGTAGCTAAATAAACACAAATAATCCACAGATATAAGATATATTGTTGTTAGAAGATAATACACATATAATAATCTAAGAAATCAAATTATATTATAATAGTACTAATTAACAAATAAATTATAGAGATAGGATTAGAGTAGTAGCTATGGTGTACAAATTTGCATGACACACGCACCCAAAAAATATATATTTTTTAAAAGAAGATATTTATTTAATTTGATAAAATATAGTGACAATCTTGCCGCAATTTTAGCGGCATTTGGAAGGATATATATCTCATTGGATTGAGTAAAGAAATGGAACAACCTTCAACTCTAATCAAAGAGGTCAATTATAGAATTTAATTAAATTAGTTGAACATAACATTATTTAATTGTAAAAAGAAGTGCTTAGGTAAAGGTCAAAGAAAGAGTTCTTTTTTGTTTGTGTATAATATTATACAAAGACAAAGTCGTAAATTATGTGAATTATTTTAAGGGCTGTGTTTTTACAACATGAATTGGTTTACTTGTTCTTTGTTGTTTCACTTTAATTAGTAGAATATAATGTCTTATGTGGTACAATATTTTAATTCTTAAGCAAGAAAAATATTTCGATATATATCAAATCTAATATGTCGTATGAAATTTTAGTAGCTCTGTTGATTGACTATTTGAATTTTTATCTTGTTGGTGAGAGTCGATTCCCCTCCCTCTTTATAATCTCTTTCTTTATTTTTTTCTAAAAAAAATAAAAAAATAAACAATCTGTCGTATGTCCTAGTTCCTTTTCGAGCCTAGAAGACAAATAATATCACATTGAAGTGTAAATTTAATTATAGGTTTTTATTTTTTCTTTTTAAAATCAAATTTAAGTAAGTTAATTATGGACTAATTCTCTAGGTTCTAGATTTTATTTTTGTTCTATGTTTCTAATTCAATCAAAGTCAAATTCATCTTGCACGTTCGATAATTCTTACTAAAGTATGTTAATGGTTAGATACTTAGATTATATATATTTCAAATCAATTAATGTTTTTAGGTTAGTTTTATTTTTCTTCAATTATTTTTATACACAATTAAACTTCTCATGTGCCGCATAATTATGAGAATGCCTACCCACGACAAAAAGAAAAATAAAACTTTAAATAGCATGCTAAAAAACCAAAAAGGAAAAATAATATAAGGATCCCAAAGGACTAACTAAAAATGAAATGTGGTCCTTAATTTTTATTTTCAGTTATTCACTGATGTCTACATTTAAAAAACCGGTTTCATAATTCAAGTCACTTAAATTTATATATCTTATTATTAAGGACTTCAAATTAACATAAAATTATTTATAGTTACATAAATATCTATAGCTTTTTATAGACTACAAATTTTATAGACAACGAGTTATATTCATATCAATGAAATTATAGACGAATTTCTATCGGAAATCCATGTATACTCGTTATTTTCGATGGAATTGATCGTCAAAAATCGTAAAAGCATACTGGGGGGACCTGCAAAAAAGACTAAATCAAACGTACGTGGTCCAAAAATTTTATTTTGTGTGGCTCTCACATAATTTAATTTAATTTGTGTCATACATTCAAGTCATTATAATAAATGTTATCCACTCAAAATTATCTTAGCTTTTTTGTTGGCAATTGTTCATCCACTTAATTATCTTAGCTAGCTAGGATATATACAAAATTATGCTTTTTCTTGCGTGTCTACTATTCTTCACTAAGCTGAAAATTCTACCCCATTAAACACCTTTAAAAGCTAAGGCCTATTTGGACTATAAAAAGGAACTTATAAAAATAGAAAATTTTGAAAATTTCGACTTGTTTGTTTGAAAAGAAAATACGAATATCTTTTACAAATAAAAATGCACTATTGAAAAATCGAATAATTTGAGAGACCACAGTAATCCTTCCAGAAAGAAAAATGAACATAAAAGGAAAAAACGTACATTTTGTGACTATCAATTTCACTTTACTTTTTCGTTTTAATGTTTTTAGACTCTTAGAACATAACCACTTAATCAAAGGCAGAGAAATATTGTTCCTCCCTTGATCAGAGGCAAAGGCGGATTAAGATTTTGAATCTCTAAATGCCACTCTAAAGCAGAGCAAGACATTACTTAATATTTATTAGGAAATTTCCATACAAAATTTAGGCTTGTACTGTTGGTTTTGTTAAGATTGAGCTCGAACTTACATCCCTAAGGTGATAAACTTGAGCTTTAAGTTTAACCACTGCACCACAAGACTCATTGTTTCAAAGAGTGTCACGTTTAATATTTATAACATTTCCTTAAAGACATATACAAATAGATATGTATATACAGAATTTCAACCGAGACCACCGGTTGGCATGCCACCCCCTCCGGTCCACATAAATCCGCCTCTGATCTGAGGTTTTAGGTTTGAACTTTAAGTATAGACAATTTCTTGATAGAGAGTGGTTCCCTCCGAATAGATCCTTATGCAAAGCAAATTTAGAATAGTCAAATTTTAATGCGGATATTGAACATCGAATAAAAAAATAAAAAATAAAAAAATCAAATGATATAGATGGAATTTAGTGATCCAGCTAATCAATGTTTGTGCTATACACAGCCTATTATAGGGTAAGAGAGGGGGTGGCGGTACAGCTCTCTCTATCGAAAGAGACATTATTCTCAAGACTCAAATCGAGTTCTCTAATAAACGTTATTACTATAGAAAAATTTGATTATATATCGAAGCGAGATAGAAGACACGTGAGTGTCACATGATAGAAAAATAGAAAGACAGTGACGTGGGTTGGGTATGAGGAAAAAACCAAGAGGGACAGCTAGAGGAAAACCATAGAACAGAAGGCACGTGGGAAGTACATGTGTCGGCTACGGTCAAATGCCGGTGGCAAAGTAGGGACACGTGTTTCAGTAGATTAGTTTCCAAATTGCCCAAATGTTTGACTGAAATTACAAATACTCACCTATAAATCTTTACTAATTCTGTTTTTCTGTTTGAGTTCTCCGTTGACTTCTCTACCCCTCATTAATGTTTTCAAGCTCATAATAGCTTTTTTTCTGTTTTTTCTCACTTGTTTCATTTTCATATCATAAGATTTTAATAATATATATATATCAATAATGCAAAGAAATTTTATATGTTCGAGGAATTAAGATTTCATGGTCATTATAAAATGAACGAAAATAATGATATTTTTCTGATCTTTTATATGTAAATATGAATATCTTTTGTAAAAAAACTACAAAATTAAATCGGGTGTGTAAATGACCTAGAAAATCAATACTCCTATTAAGACTAATGTATTTAAATATGTCGGGCTTGATAGTGGTGGAGACAAAAAATTTATATTAAGGTGATTCAAAATACTTTCTTTTTATTTTTATTTGATTTATATATTTTATTTCTCAACAATCAAACGGTATAAACTTTGATCAATATTTTTAAAATGTATTTTTTTATTATTTTAATATAAAAAGAATTGTAATTTGTACTATTCTTCATATATTTTTTGAATATTTAAAATATTAAATTAATTTAGTTTTATTCAGTTTCGAATCAAACTAACTCTCGTAAAATAAAAATATGTCACGTAAAAACAAACCAAGGGAGTATAAAGAAGTATATAAAGTTTGACTCTTCTCAAATATATATAGATCCAGAGTCTCGTGATTATTTTTATTTTTTTTGGGTGTATTTGTAAACTTAAACTAATTATATACGTACGAGTACTGAATGATGAGATATGAGAATATAATGGAGTTGAACCAGTCATACTGTTATTTAAATACATATATATCTTCAATATATTAACATATCGTTATAATTATTTATTTATTTATGTGGTTCTCTAGATGTTTACATCTAAATATTAATTGAGTACCTCTTCTTTTACGTTATATCTTGCGTAAGAGTCAATAAGCAGAATGTTGTTGAAATTGTCAGAATAAAGAGTTTTTTATATTAAATTTCTTAATAAAACTATATTCTAATCTTCTTCTTTTTTTAATTTTAAATGAAAGCTAATTATTACCCTCTTTATTTAATTAATGATTTTTTTACCTAGCTTTCATTTTAACTAAACCACAATATATATTCTATTGGACCAAAATTCGAATAAAATGTTCCAATTTGCTTTCCATAAAGTATATATTGTTTGTTCACCAAAAAGAGACAAGATACTTAGTACGTAACGGTGACAAATTTGACTACATTTGATTTGAAGTGTGAAAGAGTACTACACAACACCACAACTAAACTATTTACTAAAATTTTATTACTATCACATTTAAAATATTTTATTTTCTCTATTACATATCTATAAAAACTATATAATCATTTTCTTCTTTTTGTATATATGGTCCCCCATTATTCCAAATGCTTAAAATTTGCAACACGAAACATATGGTAAAACAAAACGGAATACTATAATTTACCATACACAATATTTCAAGAAAAAAAAATTTCCAAAGCTATAAACAAAGATGGAAAATGCTTATTACAGCTAGATGTATATTCGGTCTGTCTCAATTTATGCGGTATTGTTTGATTCAACACAAAATTTAAAATAAAAAGAGATTTTGTATTTTATAGTCTAAAACGTTTCTTGATCATTTGTGTAGCTATAAGTCATTTCAATAAGCGAGACAAAATGAGAACCTAAGAAAAAAAGGCCATATGCAAATTATTTTTAAAATGAACTAAAAAAAAATATATCACGTAGATTGGAACGGAGTACTTCATAGTGACAAATGACTAGACCCTAACAATGGACTTAAAACTTTGTCAAACCTTCTTTACAAAAGTGGGGTCTACATCTAATTTTTTCAAAACTTATATATAATCTCTCATTCTACCATTAAAACCCAAAATACAATAAAAATAGACCCTAGCTAGCTCAAACCCCACAAAAAAAAAAACAAGAGAACTTGTCAAAGTTTAAATACAGACACATTTATCAACCTCTTGTCAAACCCCATCCTCCCAACCCCACCCCCCGCAAAACAAAAATCCCTTTTCTTCTTCTTCTACTTCTTGTTCTTCAATATGGGTGATGAACTAAGAGATTTGTACTATCATCAACCATTTCAAGAAGATTCTTCAATGGTTCAAAATATACATATGCTTGATCCTTCTTTTATGAGCTATACTAGTGAGTATTTACATGGATCAAGTAGTGATTATATTACTAATAATTCACTTGGAAAACCCTTTGGATTTTCATCATCTCCATCTCCATTCTCTTCACTTAAAGATGATGATCGTGATGATATTATAAAACAAGATCATGTGGATGCTAATGTTAATTATATTAATAATGATGTTGTTGGAGTAGGAGGAAGTGAAACCCCAGTTACACCAAACTCTTCAATCTCAAATTCTTCATCTAATGGTGATCATGAATATTCTAACAAGAAAGATAAGCAAGTCAAGGATGAAACACCAGAAGATGGTGAAGATGCATCTAAAAAAGAGTAAGTACATATTCAAGATTTCTCTTTTTGTCTCTTTTTACATTCATTTGATTTATTTTTTTCGTTGAAATTATGATATGTATAGGAGTAAAGCAAAAAAGAAAGGAGAGAAGAAGCAAAGGCCACCAAAATTTGCATTCATGACAAAGAGTGAAGTTGATCATCTTGAAGATGGATATAGATGGAGGAAATATGGACAAAAGGCTGTTAAGAATAGCCCTTATCCAAGGTGAAGTTTTTATTTTTGCTCTTTTTTTTTTAGACAATTCATAAAACCCTAAAAGAACACACTTCTCTTCCATTAAGGTAGCTAGTTAGTCAAATCTATGGTTTTTAACTAGTGATTTGAGAACAAATTTTCCTTTTCTTAGTCCACATGGTTACCTACTAGTATAAAGATTGTGTTCCCACTTCCCATTTCCCACTTCCCTAAGTTATGTTCCCATTTTCTTGTTCAAGAAATTAAGCTAAGATTCAAAGGTGTCAACTAGTCAAAGTCTTATTATTCTATGAATAATCGAAATTTCATACTTCTGTCAGATCATTCTTATCTTGTGATAATCTTTCGATCTCTTGCCAATATCATGATTTTCTTCTTTTAAGACAAAACATTACTTTTTCTAGACCACATAATAGTAGAACTATATTACATAATAGTAATAATAATACTCTTGTTTGTTTTTTGTAATTGTAGAAGCTATTATAGGTGCACAAGTCAAAAATGTCAAGTGAAGAAGCGTGTAGAGAGGTCATATCAAGATCCATCCATTGTTATCACAACATATGAAGGTCAACACAACCATCATCTACCAGCTACTCTCCGCGGTAACGTTGCAAGAATGTTGAATCCTTCCATGTTAGCACAACCATCACCATTAATGGCACCACAAGCAAGTTTTCATCAAGAATTCATCATGTCACAAATGCCTCAATTCTTTGGACATGGCAATGCTTTTGGAAATTCCTCTATGTATCATCATCATCAAAATCTAAATCATCAACAGATGCAGCTACCTCATCCTCATCATGACTATGGACTTCTACAAGACATGGTTCCTTCTATGTTTAATCTTAAACAAGAACCATGAGGCTTTGAGCTCTAATTAACCCTACTTGAGACTTTAATTTATTTATAGCTACTTAATTTTCTTTTTTTCTTTCTTTCTTTCTTTCTTTATTTCTTTTTGTAGTAATAATTTAGATATATTATAGATGGACTCTTCCTTAATTATCTCATGTATTATATACTATATATTTTAGTACTTCATCATCATATATATACTATCTAATTTTCTCTTCTTTGAGCTTATATAGATGCATGCCCTTTTCAATTAATGCATTTATATATACTTTGAGTTTGAGGTGTTTTTCATATTGGAGGAAGCAACGATTCTTTTTTCATTTTAAGGTGGATTTGATCAACATTATGAGGTAAAATAAGGCATGGATATATATAATTCCTTTTTTGATCTTGGATTTGCTTGAATCATCGTATATATATATTCCCAAGCTATACTATACGTGCATATTCACATGTAGAGAAGGCAAAAAAATGTTAAGAGAGATTGATATACAACACACGTACGACGAGATATGGATCCAGAGTTTTGAGTTTTTGGTTCTGGATTTTAGAAAAGACAGTTTACTGGAGCTTCAATAAATTATTTATACATATTAAGTGGATTTCTTAACAATATACAGTTATGACCAAATTATATAAACATAACTAGAATATCTTAGACATATGTTATAGGCTTATATCTTAGCTTGAGTGCAGTGCATTTTATTGTTCTTATAAATTTCTTCCTTGCATTTTGTTCCTATATGAATTTTATTTATCCAAAGTTGCTAGTTAATTGTATTTAAGGCGATAGTAAACCTATTGTAGGCTAATAATAATTGTTTTACTTTTCTAATTGGAAATGAATAGAACAAGTCATCATCTCCATTGATTTTTGTAAAGAAAGTTCTATGCATATCCAAAACCTTTTTTAAGGCGGGGTGGATTCATGTTTTGAAATTTACTATGTTTCCTACAATAATCTCAAGTTAACATAGAATAATATCTTCGCTCACAATCAACTATTTTTGTCAAAATTTTGTTGATTTCTTAATACAAATACATGGACAGGAACAAAAGTCATTAGGCTCCCGTCAATCCACACCTTAAGAGTTAGATCCGCCCCGTTTTAAGGAAGCTTCTACAACATTGCAAAGACTATATACACATTCATTTAGACAATTAAACTTCCTTTATGGAAGGGTAATATTTGTTGAAATTAGCCAAAGCACGTGGTGTGACCGCAGCATTTCTTTTCCTTCACTTTTTAGATGGCAAAAAGATTTTCTATAATTGATATGAAAGAATAATTAAAGGGGTTATGAACTTTAGTGATAAATTGCCATTTCTATTGAGAAGACACATAAATAAAACTAGACTTGGAATCTCAAAAAGTTTTTTTGAGATAAAAATACCATGAATATAATGAACATCATGATAAAAACATTATACTATATATAAATATTGGCTTTTGATATTCACAATACTATTTTTGATCATGACAAAATGTAATTCTTATTATACTTTCAAATTTTAATTATTGGTGCAATAGATCATAGGAATGTTTCATTCAAATAACACTCAAGTGTGACTTTGAACTAATAAAATGACGTATATATATGTAGATTTAAAAAATTGAAAATTTTCTTAAATCTATCCATATCCATATAGAATCATAAGAAATAGTATATGCTAATGATACTTGGTGGAGGACTAAAATAGTACATTTATGAAGAGGAAGAAAAATTATTTCAGTTTAGAATGCATTGAAATTCAAACTAAATGGTCCTAGCTTCTTCTTTTTTTCTAAATTGAAAAATAAATATTGAAGGTTTGTTAGTTAACAGCCCCCACTGAATCAAACAATAGTTCCTGGAAGATATGATTTTGTTTATTAAAACCTTCATTTAATATATGATTCCTCCTGTCTAATTTTACTTATCTACTATATTAAAAATAGATATTCATTGTTATCTGTTCAATTTAAAAAATCAATAGATAACCTTATCGCCTTATTATTATTGATTATATCATTTTTCAAAATATTAAATTTATTATATTTAAGAAAATAATATAGTATATTGTTATATTTTATATATGAACTAGTTAGTGTGAAGAAAAAGCAAAACTCAAACAAAAAAACAAAAAAAAAAGGATCCAAAAATCGGCTGCCTTTGATGAGAAAGGCTCAACAGTCAACCAATAGCTATTTGACTTTGACTGTATTAATTGATAAAAACGATACAAATGGGGAAAATATTTATTTATTTTCGAATAAAACTAATTAAATTGCTTCATAAAATTACAAGTTGCAGCAGAATTTAAGCAAAAAAATTGTTTTTCTTAGAACGTTTCAAATAAAATATTGGAAAATTTCCTTGTTTGTCGTTAGCTTAAAGAAAGAACAATTCAATAAATTTATATTAACTTTTTGGTGGGAAAGCTAAGAAGTTTCGTGAAATAACAAAGTTGAGTACACATCTGTTCATATTGCAACTTATTAATTTTGTTTTAAAAAATGCGAAAGAAAATATTACGTGCGTACGTATATGAGTTTGAATTATGAAAATAAAATTGTATTTTTGATGCGAAAATGAATATCAAAACTGATACTAAACACTGCATGAGAAAATCAAACCATAAAAAAGATAGGGGGATCTTCGCATCATGGTTTATTTGAAAGCTGACCAAGTGGTGATATCTTTAATTTGCCCAACTAAAGTTTCAAGTTTAGATTTTAATTAATTACTTTTTGATTTTAGTAGTGAATATTTGATGGTGCACCCTGTTTTGGCATTGTTATTTAATCTATAGTCATCTCCTTTTTAAATTTTTAAGTCATGCTATGTTTGAAGTTAGGTTTGATAAAATCAAATTTCAGATAAAAATTTCATATGAATATAGCTCATGCATCTATGTTTGAAGTTCAAGTAAAATGGTTGGACTTTAGTCATTTTTGTTCTAATCATTAGCTGTTTTTTGCTTGAACTTAAATTATATATGTGTATATGCTTAGGACAGAAAATGACTGAAATCATACTAAAATAATTGAATTTTACTCAAAACTAACTTCGGACATCATATATTTGAAGTTGTCCTAATGTATATACAAGTGCAAAAAAAGGTTTAAAATGAACACAAGTTAAATGGCAGCGTTATAATCGGGTCTTTGTATATATCGCCCTTTTTAGTAGGGTGACAACAAAGTTAGCTCATGAAAACACATGACTATTCCACCGATCTAGGTTTATATATACTAATGACCCGTCCATTTATTTACTTAGCTTATTTTCATCCGTCCAATGTAACTCATACAAAAGTTAGACTTATTATAGCACAAACTGATTCATGAAAAAATCTTGGTAAATATTTTATTTTTTTGTTTTTATTTGATATGTTATATACAGTCATAATAAATTCATTGTACCCCAATTAATCTTTGAGCAAGCTCTCCCAACAGGATCTTCTCCATACCTAGAGCTCAAACCCGAGACCTCTGATTAAGGGTGAAGCACTCTCACCAGTGCACCACAACCTAGGTTGGTCCCATTAATAATCCATTAATTGATTAACTTAGCCCATGTAAATTCCCCCTTCTTGTAAAATGTTTTACATATATTTGTTCCCAAATATAACATGTAAATCCAAGTTGACCTCAATATTCCTCACATTTATTTTGTGTAGGCAAGACTTAGATATATAGATTGAAATTATTATTAATAAAATGATATATTATTAAAAGATGGGGTATAGATTTGAGTGAATCAAATTAAAAATATTTTCCTACATATTGAAGATGTCAAATAGTATTAAATTAGGCGAAGCACATGGAAGTCAAAATTCAAATAGCGATCCTCCGCCTTATGAGGCTAAATTGGAATTATATACGTACCTCCAAACACAACAGTGGTCAATTTTGTTATTATTAGTATTATTTGTCACTTAGGAGAATAATTGACCATAGATTTGGCATGCCCAATAAACAATTA
This sequence comes from Solanum appendiculatum, assembly GCA_018342035.1. Taxonomy (NCBI): domain Eukaryota; kingdom Viridiplantae; phylum Streptophyta; class Magnoliopsida; order Solanales; family Solanaceae; genus Solanum; species Solanum appendiculatum. Next base: position 1,431,284 of record JAGDQO010000473.1, read on the forward strand.
CATATTCTAGCAAATTAAACATTTTTTTTTGTGTGTTAGAAGATATTTGCATTCACAAAATTCTCATAACTATTAAAAACTTTTGTGTAACTAAAATGTATACTGCTAGAGACTAATTTTATTATTTTTGCAGTTCTTGTTAATTTATTGCTATAGAGCTAGCATTTTCCCACTAAATTCTGCAGAAATTTCAGCCCGATTTTAATATTTTTCATAATTCTAATACAGTTATGTGAATTAAAAAGAATCTGAAAGTAAACAGTCAGAAATATAAAATTAACTTTCATCTTGATTTGTTTGATCGACAGCCTAGTCAAAATAATTAGTTCATATTAGGTTAATAACTGATACTATCAAATCATGTGTGTTTAGTCTTATTATATTCTGATCCTGTGTGCGTTAATAATTTATTTGCTAGATTATCATTAGTTAATCAAATTGTCTAAAAAAATAAACTTAAAAGTCCAAATAGTGAATTGTGGGAATTAGCAATGCTTCACCTAACATTAGGCTTCAATATATTAAAAATTTTATCGGCTCATTATTTTCTAATCGAGAGTTGCTAGTCCACGCTGCCCAATTAACGAATCGGAGAGATTTGATTTCGTAGTTCAATACAAATTTTGTTAACAAGCATCTGATTCTTTTCGCAGGAAATGTATAAATAAAATACGAGAGATCTTTGTAGGATCATTTTCTTATATTCAAATTATAAGTGAACACGAGATCATTTCCTCTGGGCAACCATTCTTTTACTCAACAAACAATTAAAAAAAAATAACTTTGCTATTGATAAAAACAGTTGCATTAGCCATGAATAATTCAAGTCTGCTGAGTAGATAACACAAGTACGCCTATCATACCTATATTTCTTTTTCATATCACTGAGTAACGAGGAACATATACGACTACTAAACGCAAAGGGCAAAGAGAACCAAAAAAATTGAATACATGTGGTATCATACAAATAAATGTCCCTTGGAGACGCAGGAATTTTGAGGCAGAATCCAAAACTAAATTCCTTGTGTGATCGAATTTAGCAACTGCTAGTGATACTTCCACAAAGCTGTTGGCAATTACATGCTTTGCAAGCTGGCTTTGAATATCAACATCTCTACCCCATTCAAGACAATATGACAGATTTCTCATTTTCATATCTAGTTGAGATCTTTCTAGAGTTCTCTATGTCCGTTTCATCCGATCTGTGGCCATACAACCAGCGTCAGCATGAAGCATTTCAGACAAATGGTTCTACCAAATAATTCCAAGCAGGAAAATGCACATTAGGATGATAAATTGTCTTCTGGATCATTTTCAATGTTTGATTAAGTATAAGAGTTGGTAAAATAAGATAATTGTATATGGAGGATAAGGTACAAATAGTATTTTAGGAGTAATGTATTTGAGTACTAAAGTGCTGGTTGAACAAATGATAAGGGGAGTAAGATATGACATGGAGTGTATATTAAGAAAAACTGACTTCTGACTATAAGGTAAAAGAAATCATTTTCTCCCTTTAGTAGCAAGTATTGTCCTTTGAGAAAAGAACATTTTCAACAAGAAGATAACCAAACACTAAAAAACACTCCCACCGTTCACTTTTACTTGTCACTTATTCCTAAAATAGATTTTTTTTTTTGCTTGTCATTTTTGATATATCAAGAAAAGACAATTATTTTTTTCCTTGTTTTACCCTCATCATTAAATACTTATTCTCCAAATTATTTTCCAAGACCTAATACTAAACATCATTTAATAGGGATAGTGTGGTGAAATACCTATATCAATAATTGTTTTCTCAATGGGTGTGCCAAGTCAAACAGTGACAAGTACAAATGAACGGAGGGAGTAAGATTCTTGAGAAAAATGTTTTCAATCATACAAACCAGACAGCACTTTTTAAATTTTTTTGTTTTTTTGGATGAGTATAAGGAACTTACACATCAATGAGGGATCTGAAGAAGAATAAAAGAAAGGCAATATATGGACACAGAAATCACGATCCCAGCAATGAAGTTGTGAAGCAGCTTTTGATTGTCTCTCGTGGGTACGAAAACTGTCTTGAGTGTATTGGTTAGTTCAAAAAGCCTATATGATATCTGCAGAAGGAAAGTGGAATGCCCGATTGAGAAAACAGATGCAGAGGAAATGGACCAGGTATGATCACAGCTAAAAATATTCAGGAAAATGAGGTGAGAGAACATAAGCTTACCAAAACATATATTGCAGTTACAAGCATAAAATTAAGCAAAGGATAATCTGGGATAAAGGACAGGAGCCACTTAGGCTGTCCATTCGGCATGTTTGATCTGCACATGAAATCAGGAGGGAATAAGAACTCAAAGCATGCTGGCCTTATCAATCAACCAACATATAAATAAACATTCTGACGAGATACAAGTTTGGGAAAAATTACTCTGGCATTACAAAGAAACCACGTAAGAGTACTGAGTTACTTCAGAAACAGGTTGGGAATAAAGTATATTAAGTAAGAATATGGATGTCAATCATTCACAGATAAGAAATTGGTACAGTAATACCTCTAAGAAATTTAACCACACAGAAAATGCTCAAGTTTAGCAAATTACTTGGAAAATGTTGCATGGTGATAGAATGTTTTGATGGTTTAAATGGTTAGAGAGGGAAACTTTTATTTAATATTTTAGGTTTGCTTTGCAACACACTCCCTTATGCGCAAGCTGATTCTGTTTTCGTAGGTTAAGCACGTGGAAAGTGTTGATGGGTGACAGAGACAAAATGCAGGATCTCAGAATTACCACATCAAATTGTGTGAATTGTCTCATCTAAAAGTTCAACTATTAAATGTGGAACAGTTTTATTTATTTATTTCAGGTCTGAAACAACAACAACCATTATATTTAGAAGAAGAGTGAAATCCACACACCTCAGCCAGATGTGGAACTGCGAGATATAGGTTTCCAAGGTGATTTTGCCCAGCCACCTAGAAAATTAGAGCACTTAACAGTTAAAGAAGCGGAAAGAAAAATAGTCCAACTATGTGTAAAGATTAGATGAAAATATTAATTTTCTGGACAGGAAAAGGAAGGTATAAGGTCTACGATTGAGCACCAGCACCAAATGAGTCAATAGAATCTTACGCAAAGAGAGTCAAAGAGAAATTTCGTAGCTCCTGAGTAAAATTCCGCAAGCAGATGTAAACACTGAAAAAAGGAAAATAAAATGAGAAAGTAGCACAAGACATCAGAAGAGAATCAACGATATACTTCCTTTGTTTCGGCATATCATAGGCAAGCAATGATTAGTTTTGTATACAAAGTTCACATTGGGAAATGAAGGGCTAAAACAGAATTTAAAGAAAGATTAATACATACGTTATGGGAATCCACGACGTATAGGGGTGGAGCTTGTTGTATGTGTTCTTGTCCAGCTTGTATATGTATTCAAACCACAAGTACCCAATCTGAGGAAGACGGATGAAAAAACTTTACAAATTGGAGGAAGAAGAAAACGGGGAAAAGAAAGAGACACACAGCAGCAGCAAAATAAAATTGGTGTTATGCTAGAAACACAATAAATCTACTCACAGCTACAGCAACGGCAACAATTGATGTCTTAATTGTTCGTCTCCGCTTAGGTTCAGACTCCTCCAGTTTCTCCATCCACTTTTCAACCTGAAAGGACAAGATACACCAAATATAAGTCCTATACAACAAGTGAAAGACAAAAGAATTAAGAATTACAGTTCTATTGAGCTTACATTAGGATGAAAGTAGGCATATATCATGCCAATAATCCATATATATCGGTCCAGTCCAGATCTGAAGTGCCATTCATGCATCCGAGGGAGATCTGGCTTGGCTGGATCAGTGTACCCTACAGTTTGATAAAGTAGAAAACGATCATCAGGTGACAGGGGCTTAAGCCAGAATCTATAGGAAAAAAAAAAGAACGACAATAAAAAGGGGGAAAAGGATTCTTTGGCATTCACCCTACTACTTGAAAAACAAAATACCACTTGAAACAGTTGTGTAGCATTGCCACTACAATTATATATATCACCTTCCTTGCTTATAATGATTGCACCTAAGATAGCACCTCTTAGCAAGAATATTGGTCCATCAGTCCATTTTGCTACAGATAGGTTATTTTCATGAAGATGTTAAATCAAATTCTACAACTATTTCTGAACCATGTCACTTTTTTTTGTTGTTGTTGATAACCATGGTGTCGGGCGCACCTTGACTTATTCCACAGGATCCCTTCTACCTCCCACCAACAACAGGTATCAGGTGACTCTATCCACCAAGGTTAGGACATAGGGAAGAAATCACCTATTTTTTGTGGCTCTACTGGGATTTGAACCTGAGACCTCATGGTTCTCAACCCATGAACCATGTCACTTGTGGCGATATTAGTTTTGAGAACTTATAACCAAATTTTTATTGATGGCATTACTTAATAGCCATACTATTCACCTTAAGCATGCTATTGCATGAAAAAATAGGTAGCATTTTACACAAAACAGTTGAAGCGACATCCAAAGCGAAGTTCTCCTTTTCCGAGATCAAAAAACAGTAAGTATTTATAACTGATTTGGAGAAAGAAAAATAGCAAGTGCACTGTAACCAACCTAACATAAATGTGAAAGGGCCCCAAAGAAATTCAAAAACTCCAGGAATTTCCCAAATCAATATAACCACGACAAAGCACATAACAAGCTTCAGAGCCATCACTGATCTTTTGTCGTTGTAGTTGTAGCCAATGCCAAGGGCTCCATACACCATGAGAGTAAAAAGTGTGTGCATTGGGCAGATGTAATACAGCACGTAGTCATTGTTAAGAACAATGCAACAAAATATTACGAAGAAATTCAGCCTCCACATCATCTGCACACAGGACAAAGATTACCACATTAACAACAATGAACCTAAGAAATGTAAGATGAAGCCACCAAGAGTCTTCTAATGTAAGGTAATAATGTATAATACATAATGTTACCTGAGCAAACCGAGCAACACTAAAATCTTTTCTGATGTAATAATAAGAGAAGTTCCCAAAACCAGTCATCCATACATATGCAGCAATGAAAACACGAATGGCATTGTATATCTCTGTTGCAGCAAAATAATGATACATCAAAAAGAGGACCTGTTGCAAACAAAAGGATGGATTATTTAAACTCTGCAAACATCATATACTGTAGGAGTATATACGAAGAACCAGGCCAAATCCACAGGAAATATATATATATATATATATATATATATATGCACACACATTGAACAGAGACTCTGTATGATTTACTGCTTCTTAATATAAACACATTGAACATAGAAGTTGTGCAACAATCATGTTGCGATTTTCTAACACACTCACTGGAGAGACGGAGAAACAAAGAAAGCAAATGGAAGGTATTGCTCTAAAGAATTGCTGACCAGATCTATTTCTTACTAAACAAAAGGAAAAGTAGATCAAGAAAAATCTTATAAAAAACACTTGCCTGCATCCATCCTTTCCACTCCTCTGTCTGATGACGGTTAAGATAAAGCAAGGATTTTCCAGAAAATGCTGATTTTTCATTGTGTTTCTTGAAGGATGTCATTGCTGCAACTATGATCAGAAGACAATAGAGAAAGAGGAAGAGATCCCGATTGTAGCTCTGTTCACGGAAAACAAAATAAAACAGAACCTTGTTATTTTGAGGTACACTTGTGAGGATGCAAATATACATCTTATAACTCCACAATGGAGTTGGCATACTGAAAGTATAATTCCAGCAATGAGCAGAAATCGTATGGTGTCCTATGCTCTAGCCAACTACCAATGCAGATCCTGTACTAAACTCTCAATACCAAGAATCAAACACAAAACTAAGGGGATGGGCACAAGAAAGCAAAGAAGACAACAATTTTATCTAGAATGAGTTTGATGCTTGTGGTAAAAAATTTAAATATGGAAACTTTGAACTTTCCAAATGAACCAATTAAAGTAAAGACAGATCCAAAATTTTCTCTAAAGTAGGAATGAGTTTACACATTAGCATGCATATCATATATATGCTAGTAAACCTTCTTTAGAATAAGATTACAATTAGTTCCATTGGAGCAAAGCATGCTGAAGTTTTGATAAAATTCTTTCAAACAACATTAAGACAAAAGTTACACAGCACAATTCCACATCCAACAGTTCAATCTGGATATTACCTTCAGGGAAGGATAATGCACAAGAAGATTCACAAAACTTTTAGGCTTAACTGGCTGTGTATATTTAACACAGTATGCAGACAAGAAGTTACTCAAGAAGCACACCAGTGACGGAGCCAAGATTTTCACTAAGGGGGTTCAAAATATAAAGAAGTAAAAGCACAAAAAAGCCAAAGGGGGTTCAATATCTACTATATATACATAAAATATGATTTTAACCATGCACTACTCTACCTAGCTCCACCTCTGTGCCCCTCAAAGTGCACATTCACGAGGTTAGACAAAAAGCATAATCTAGAAAGTCATATCATGATGCAGTATTTAAAAATTAAAAGGTCATGAACCTTGGTAGAGTCTGCAAAGAAGTTTGTGCGGTCACAGATATAGAAATAAAATAGGATTCCCCCAAATTCGGACCTGTATGATTGAAAGACAACCTCATTAGTATGAGGAAAAAGATGCATCCTGCTTAATCAAAACAACCAAGAGACTCACATTGCCCTTAAAGTTGCTCGATTCTCAAGCAAAAAGGAGTCCTCCATCGTTAGAAACCTATAAGATAATAAAAAAGTGTTTCATGAAGAATTAATTAAGAAAGTTCAAGGAAAATCCACCAATCTGCACAGTGCACTGACCTAACTAGATTTGTTTTTATAGATGAACTAGACAACTTTGTAGATGCAGATTTTGACAGACCTCCTTCCAGCAAGACAGCTCGATCTTCTTCCTTGATTGTTGCATTTTCTAATTCAACTAGATTAATATCTGAATGACTGCTGTCACAGAGAAGACAACAATATACGATAAAAAAATTTATAATTAAGATAGTACAATTGTTAGTATGTTTTTGTGTAAATAAAACAATCATAGTTGGTTTCAGAAATCAAGTTGCCTAAAGATACTGTTCACTAATGATTAACAAATAGCAGCCATGTCTACAAGGTCCATGGTGAATACTGAAGGGGCTGTATGAGTTCATACTTTTTCCTTTTCCTTATCGGATGGATTTCAACTGGGTGGTTACTTCCATGTTGAAAATTGAGTAAGTCAACTTAGTGAGTAGGGGGGTTGTTCACTTCATTGCAAGGATTGAGCTGTTTAACTTACACTTTAGACGGGAACAACCACTTCTTGTACTCCAACCACTCAGAGTATAACCATGCAACAAGGACGGGGATAAATCCAAGCAAAAATGACACCTGCGACATGAAAAGGGAAATGCTTCAGTAGATTCTAGATATATTTGCCTTAACAAAATAACGACAAAACAAAGAAAATGATAGAATAATGTTCCACATTGAAGCAGCGCAAGCGCAGTAACTCTTACTAACACGCAAAGATAATTCCAGAACAAGCCGATTCTACAAGTTTATTAATAGTATCCTCCATCCTCCAGGAATCGAATACCCCATTTCTCCCTCTCCCTCTCCCTCTCCCTCTCTCTCTCTCTCTCTCTCCTCCCCTACCCAAGCAAACGAACAAAATAGTAAAGGATCTTTTTATCCAAATACACATGTTCCTACAGATGAGATTAAGCCTTATTTGAGTTTCATCAATCAAGTGGACTGACTGAGATTTGGTATCAATTATTAAATTATTGTTTTTTTTTAATTCTAATAAGTAAGACTTAAGTTTATGTAAGAGCATTAAGACACTAAGATAGTGCGCCAAAAGTTACAAATTGTGAAATTTTCTGATCATATCTACCATGGAATCTACATCATTTACCGTGACCGGGTCGCACTAGCTGGCAAAAAAGTACATTCCGTTTGCCTTCAAAAGTACTATTGTTTCTTTCTGTCCAGATTGTCCACCAAATGACCAAAGGCAAATGTTCCAAAGCTTGTGAGCTTATTAAATTATTGTTGTTGTAAGGCATCGAAGCAACAAAATTGAACATTCTCTTACAATAGATCAGACTTCCCGTACCCAATTTTTTCTGATATATGACGTCAAATTTAGTGGTAAGGACATGTTTACAGAAGCAGCAAATTGTTAAAGGCATCGAACACGACCAATCAATTGTACTATAATTAGTTCTTACACACACCTGATAGCTATCTGTTCACTAGAAAGCAGGTTTGTGTGAGCAACTCACCATAAAATTCTTTTTAAATCAAACAAAAGAAAAGATAAAAGGTACCAAAGGAAAGAAAACTACCTTCATATTCATAATAAATGCAGAAGTCGCAAACAGGGCTAATTGCCAAAATCCAAGTTGCTTAAACTATGGGAGTCAATTTCTCAAGTTTTAAATCTAGCAAGATAAGCCAATTTCTAAAAAGCGAAAATCCACCACTAGCTTAGACCAATTTCAATGATTTAGTTTCATTAGATTAGAGATTTAAAGACAAACAGCATTGCTAGAATCTAAAGTGTACTTATTGGAGTGACCATCATCTGTTTTGGATCTCATGGTCACAATCAACTTACTTATTTTATCCCAGGGCCTTCCCCACCGACAATAGCAGGGGGGGATCCAGTGTTATTAAGAGCCATCCCTTAGTTGCTTAAAGTGTGATGTAGCGACGAGAAGCTAGGGGTTATCACTTCATGGGTGAAGCCATGCGCTTCAATGAAATTTGTGTGTCGACCGTGATCAAAAGAAAAATAGACAGTTCTTTGAATCATGATTTTGAGAAGTTGGATTAATATCGGTACTATTACATATCATATGTTGCAATTGATTATTTTAATTGCAATTTGAATATTCTAGTACTACATTCATATATGTTTGGTAGTTCTTAATTTTCATAAAATTTTGCGCTTCACTTCTCGATTTTTGCTTCAAGCCCCATGAACCTTGTAGCTTTCGAGCACTTTTCATTTATATAAACACACCGCAGATCAAATCATTAAAACTATAAAGTATATAGAAGTTGATGGATGTCACTTTAAAGAAACGTTTTAAATTCCGAATTACATCTTTTTGATAACGAACTCAAAACCATCTTATACCAATGCTAACCACCCTACTGTTTCATCAGCTCTAATAACGACGGAATTACAAATATAATAACAACAAATCAGCATGAACTTCCAAATTATTGCTTCTACTGCACGAAACAACAACGACAACATGCTGCCACCCTCACTATATAAACATGAGCACTTGAATCTTAATATAATTTCGACGTTTAACCCCCTAGCATATATGAAAACAATGTAGCAGCAAAATCAAAAAGAAAACAATAAGGAGCCACCTCGAAGAAACAACTTTAAAATTTAAAAACTTTACTAGAACTCAAAGCAGGAAAAAAAATATGGAAGAACAAATGTTATCACTAGCAAAACAACTGTTTTTTTGGCTAGCTTCTGTAATCAACAACAGTTATTCCCAGCAATAACATGCTGCAACTCCTTACTAGAGTAAACTTCTAAACTCAGAATTTCGAAAATTTCACTGGAAACAACTAGATCTCCTCATCTCAATGCTATTATATCAAAACTCAGCAAGTTTCTTATCATTTTAACTAAAACACTTCCATAATCATACTCTTCAAACAGATCCAACTCAAAAGAACTCACAATTATTACTACAATCCCACATTTCGACAGTTCCAAAAGGATCCAAATCCAAAATTAAACTTCACTAACTTAAAAAAAGTATAATCACTCATCACTATAACATAAAACGATCAGCAAAAGCATTACTACCTGTCCAGGTGTAAGAGGACCAGAAACTGCCGCCATTTTCCCCCAAAATTATAATACTATATGGATCACCGACAAGTGAAATCTATCGATTCCGGCGAAATTGAAGCAGAGAAAAGCTCAGCAATGAGATTGTGTATTCACATACATTATATGTACGTATATATAGTATAGAGAGGACTATGTATGTATATATATATATATATATAACAGAGAATAATTGTTTCAAATCCCTTCCCTATATGAAGAGATCTGAAGCAACGAAGAAGATGAAGAAGGAGACTAGGGGGTGGGGGTGGGGGTGGCGGTGGGGGTGGGGTGGATAGAACGACGTCGTTAGCTAAGGTATAAGTTTTGGGTTCAGATTTATATACAGAAAAAATGTCTTTGTCCCTCTTTCTTTTCATACCAACCGTTGATGGCAGCGGTTGTGGTCCTAGATGGTTGTATTATTTTTTAATCTCGATTAATTTAAATTTGTGCCAAATAGAGTTTATTTGACGATAGTATTTCTATCAACCTTTTTTTCATATCTAATACTCAAAATTAAAAACGTTAAGTAACGGAGAAACAGTCTCTTCCACGACTCAATATTCTTGGTGATTTTTTCTCTTTTTAGTTGCTGGGACACTGCTTTCGTACGCGTTAATAGCTGTTTAAGGTTTAAACTTAGAAAAAAATTGAATTAAAATTTACCAGATTCTATGTACTATCAATATCAATGCATTTAAGATATTAAATAGAGAATTAAACTTTGCTTTCTATTATTTCTAATAATCACTGTCATAACATTTTTAAAAATTAAGTAGTATTAATTAAATAGTAAGAAATAAATTGAAAAAAATTCTAGCGAGATGGAAAAATATTGAATGAATTTTTTCCATTTATATATATTTTGATGGAGAAAGTTATATGATACGTGTACTAGTATGAGATAATGTGTATATTTATAATATTGATTGAAGTGCATGCAAGCTGATTAGACATCATGATTATAAAAAATATGGAAAGAACTCCTTAGAGAGGAGATATCTCATTTGAATATATTATGCATTGAACAATCCCTAACTTAGTAACTTGCTACACTACTAGGGATTAGTTGGTTGAACTCTACTACATGGAAAATTAATTATTGAGATATCATATGTGGAATTGATTCTTAATCCTTGTTTTAAAAAGTTTAATCATGATTGCAATACTAATAAAGCCAATAATTAAGTCATCTTCCCACCTACTCACATACAAAACCAACATTGTTATATATAATAATAAGCTTAATACAATGCATATAAGATCCTTAATCACCATGATTAATCCATACTTAATTTGCTCTATGAGTACAAATAAAGCAATGAAGTTTGTTAGGTGGGTTACAAGAATTGTTAAGGGCATTTGGTAGCTATTCTTGTGTTTCCACTTTGAGTGAAACATTTAACACCTTAGCTTATTTTGTCTAAGGCATAAAAAGACAAATTGGGATAGTGAATATATTTAGGAGTTCCATATCAACAATATTTTTTTCTTAAAGGTGTATTAAGCTAAGCTAAGAATTTTAAAAAAAAAAAAATAATTTGTGAGCTCCTATTGAGACATTAAAGTCCTTTCAATTTTCTTTTTAAAAATAAATTTAGTCATCGTAAAATAACTTAAAATGTGTGAGTCTGAACTTGAAATATATACATTTGAAGTTTGGTTTGTCGAAGTTTAACTTCAGACAATTTGGAAGCAAGCAAATTTACAACATATGTGTACAAGGCTCTTTTTTTTTTTATAAGCAATTTACTCAAAAGGTGATGTGAATTAGGAGGAGAATATTTACTCTTCGGAATCAATAACACTATGATTTCAATGATAATGATTTTAATTTGGGTACAAAGCATATTATCCGAACTCAGCAATACTTTGATATTTCAACAAGATTTGAAGAAAAAGGTTTCACAAACAAAAATCTTCGATTTCAATGGCAATGGTTTGAGATTTGGGTATAACCAATGTTCTCCAAACTCAACAACACTTTAATTTCAATAAATTTTGAAGAAAACGAATTAGTTTTGCTAACACGGTCTTCTTCAAGAAAAATTTCTAATGAGTAAGAAAAAAGAGAATATTTTTTTAAAAAAAAATGAACTCGTGAAATACATGCGTGTGTATTTCATCGCATAATTGATTATAATATTTTAGGGTGAAATTAATTTCAGTTTAAAATAATTTAGAGGTAATAAAATTCCCACAAAAATCAAGTGTATAGTTAAAAAAAATGATAACAGATTGAAAGGGGGGTGGGGGTGTTTTGCATAAGTGCACCCCCAGTTTCTAAATACTTATCCTTTTTTTCCCACACCTATTTAGAAAAATATTAAATAAAGGGTAATTTGATTAATCTTTTATTTAATTAACTATTTCTATCAATTTTATTTATTTATTCATTTGAACTATATTGATATGTCTCTTCATATTTATGATTAAAAATAAAAATAAATAATTATTTATTTTATTATTTTCTAAAATGACAAGTATTCAAGAACTGATAAAGTATGACTTATGTTGCCATGAGCACTTCGGCATAGAGCTTTCAATATGGACTGGCCCATTCCATCTGAGCTAACCCATACAGGCTTTGAAATTTGACGAGTCTAGTAGGGCAAATCCATTTTTTGTGGGCCAGAAAACGGTCAGCACAATCCACAAATAAGTGAGCTGTGAATTGTGTCGGACCAACCCATTTTTTAAAAGTATATTTTTTTATAATTTTTTAAATCAAATTACAATTTAAAAATATTAACATAAATATCGACAAGACAATATTACATGGTGTTACTATTACTACTTGTTAATCAAATCCACAAATATATCTTTATAATATTTATTAAGTTTGATTTCAAGTAAAAGTATAAATAGCTAAATAGAAATATTAACCTAATTATTTTCTAATGATCATAATAAAACACAAAAAATATGACAAAATTCCATAGGCTATAGCCTACGTAGTGATTCCCTAGAAATTTTAGGGAAATTTTTATATAAACATAATTTGTATTTAAATTTTAATATTTTGGACTCTTGTTATTTTTAAGGAAAAACTACATAAATGAGCCATAAAACGCAAAATAATTACATGTTCATACGCAAATCCAAAGTAATTCAAGAAATACATATTCTCTCATAAATAACTACAAACCATACCCCCCCCCCCTTCATTAAAACTGATATTTTTCGCTTAACTGATACTAAATCAATATCATACATTGTATTGGTATCATTAAGACTGATATGTATCAATACACCACAACAATATACATATACTCTTATAGTATCATTGACTAATGAGTAATTTTTGAACAAGAAATCTCAATGATACCAATACAGTGTGTGTATATATATATATATATATATACACAAATTTAATATCAGTTAAGCGAAATTATTAACCTTAATGATATCAATACAGTATATAATACTTATTTAGTATCAATTAAGCAAAATTAGTTGGGGGTATATAGTGTAATTATTTAGTGGGGTATGAATGTAAAGGGATATATGTTTGTAATTATTTTGCTTTTATGGGGTATTTGCTTAGTTTCCCCTATTTTTAATACTCTATTTTATTTTTATTTTTAATTAATTTTTGTTTGGCCCATGGGCTGACTCTACCCATATTTCTCAAGCCCCACAAATCAACAGTTTATTCAGGCCGGGCTAAAAAACTATTTTCTTAAAGGTAAAATTTCATAAATAGCAAATATATTAAACTTAATATGAATCCTTAATAACGTTTGCCTAATTATGCTTCATAGCTACAGTTTCATTTGCTATGGGTATTTTTGTTTGTATATTTCGTTTGCCCATATACAAACAAGATAAGTATATACAAATTTTGTATTCATACATTTAGGAATTTTTCAGAACTCCATTGTATATTTCGCTTGCCAATATACAAAAAGAGTAATTTATTATGATTTTTTCATAATTTATACATATCAAATGTATCAACAAATCGTATACAAATAGCTAGAATAAGCATATACAAATTCTAGATTTATACAATCAGGAACCGAATTATACAAATTCTGGATTTATACAATTAGGAACCGAATCATAAATAGCAAAATTTAAGAAACTGTAGTTGCGCATCATAAATATCCGAAACTTTAGCTAAATTAAATAATACACTATAAATGTTTGTCATTTCGCATAATTTTTTCTTTCTTAAATGGGCTCCAAAAATCTTAGCCTAACCATATCAAATCACGGATTAAACTAGACCGACCCAATGGGCCTAGCCCATATTAACAACTCTACTTCGATAGCATTACAAAGTTCTCAAGTTGTAAAATGAGTACCTTATTGAATACTTTGATAAATATGTTTCAGCTATGACTTACTCCCTTCGATTAAATTTAATTGTCTTGTTTTGATTTGATATTTAATTTTAAAAAGTAAAAAAAATCGATTAAAATTTAATAGGATAAATAAATTGAAATGAATGAAGTATATGTTCTCAAATGAGAGAAAATGACAAAAACGGTCCTTATGTTTGAGTATATGTTCAAAATAATCCTTTTAAGTATGCATTGAACAGTTTTGTCCCTTTAAATTTGTCAAAAAGATACGAAAATGGTCTTAATTATGTTTGAAAAATAATCAATGAAAAATATTATTTTTTTGACAAAACTTAAAAGAACAAAACAGTTTAATGAATATTTACGGACAATGGTGGATCCATATACTTTGGGCTCCTGTAAACCCATGTCCAGATACAATAGCAGTATAATACACTTGGCCCAAGTAACTTTGGGCATTCAATAATGCAAAACTGTTAGCTTCAAGACACCCTTTTTTTCTTAGAAAATTTCAGAAATAACTAAGATAATAGACATAATAAGACTCTATAACTATAGTTTTGGTAATTGTGCTCCATAGCTATAATTTCATTTGCTATGGAAGTTGCGGTTTGTATATTTCGCTTGCAAATATACAAACAGGATAAGTATATACAAATGGAGGCTGTAGTTTGTATATTTTGCTTACTCGTTTGTATATTTTGCTTACAAATATACAAGGGGAAACTACATAAATGGGCCATAAAATCCAAAATAATTACACGTTCATACCCCAATCCAAAGTAATTCAAGAAATACCCATTCTCTCAAAAGAATTACAGTCCATACTCCCATTCATTAAGGCTGATCAATATATCAAAGTGTATCCATTTCTTGTTATTCATTTTTGTATCAATGTATTGTGTATCTTGCAACTTGTTATAAATTTGTATCAGTGTATTCAAGTTTATTAGTTCCTTATTTTACATTTGTATAATGTATTTTTGTTCACTATTACATATTTGCATCAAAATATTTTGAGTATTTCTATAGTGTATTCATCACAAGAATATATTTATATCAATGTCGTACCAATGTATTCAAGTGAAAAAAAGTGTATAACAAAAAAAATTCTATATCAATGTCATACAAGGAATAGTTAGTGATACAACAAAATCAATGAAGTAGAAAAGATTTTATAATGCAATTTCTTTATTTATTATGAAACAAATATTGTGAGATTTCATTGTTCCATTAATTATGAAATATTGAGATATTATACTAAATTTCTTTTTTTTAAAAGACTACACAATTAATACACCGTCTAAAATTATCATGTATGTATACTAGAATACAACCACCAAATACGGTGAATACATTTATTTACCTTTTACCTGTTAGCTTGTCATTCACAATCGAAGTTGCAAATCCAACAATAGATTATTTTGACTTGTTTCTCTCTTATCGTCAATATATATGTGGCAATGCACTCATCTTAAAATTTTGAATATATTTATATTTATACTTAAAAGAATTATTTTAAATCTACTGTCAAATATAATGGAACATTTTTGTCATTTTCTCTTTCAAATAACATGAGAATTTTGTTCTATGTTGGGTTAAGTGACATTTTTTTATTATAATATTTGACAATGTCAAAGTGCTGCAATATTTTATTATTAATATTTGATAATGTACATCAAAGTGCTATCATATTGTGCAGCATTTCCCATTAGTCCGTTGGGTATTATGTGCATATTGACTCACATTAGTTAGTGGCTATAATTTTCCAAATAAATCTTATAACTATTAATTTTTTACTTATTATTATTTTAAATAATTATGCCTGATAACTCATATAACATTTAGGTCATTTATTAATCTAGTTTACTATTTCATATTTTTTAAATTCATTATAAATATGATAATCTTATATTAATTTGAGTAAAAAAATATAGATTACATAAAAGCTAATAAAAAAGAGAATTTTATTTAGTTGAAGGAAAATGTTTTTTTTATTGGAGCTTTTAGATCCAATTATTTTTCAGAATTTCTTGAATTATACTTTGTGATTGGATTGTTGTATTTTGAAAGAGGGCAAATCAAGAAAGTTACTCTTAGATCGATAAAAAGATTTGTTGCAATGAGCTTAAATCTGTCAAAATGAGAGATCTTAACAAGCCATTTTGATTCAACTGTACTCATTTCAAGAGATGAAAAGATAAAATACTGTTCTATTTAAGTCTTCTCAATGTTTTTATATGTTAATTGAAAGAATCCCAATAAAGCTGACAACTTCTCCACGAATGATGATGAACTTATTTCTCTTCAAGAGAAAATGAAAAAGTACGATGATGATTCATATAAGCGTTGGTATTATCTTTTTAATGTATATCCGATATTTTTATGATTATAATTATTATAGAACTTATTCTAGAGTACAGAAAATTTAGAAAGCATTATTGAGTACGTATGATATTTAAGAGGATGGAGCAAAAAATTATGTTCCTTGCTCGTATGCGCGAAAAAAAGTATTATTCCCATCCAATGATGTGAGTGTATATATTTTTTCTGTAGAGATTTGTGGAGGTCGAGTTTAAAATTTTCTTAATGAAAATTTATAGCTTGTATGGATGGAGTGTTAAACTTACAGGAATACTCTCGATATATTTTACCTGTGTAGAAGTAGACCGTTTTCTATGAGAATTAGATTTATTTTAAAAAATACTCAGGAAAATTAAAATTGCACAAGATCATAATATGTTGATTTAAATTTATATCAACACCTAAATTATTATATATAATAAGTAGTGATATTCTATTTCCATTGAGCTGCCATAATTCACATATGATATCACTATAACTTCTGAGTGAAAGTTATAATTTTACTAAATGAAAGTTTAATGCAAAACACATCTTCATTGTGCATTGTAATCTTCTTTCACCTACTAAACACTCTTTGATCTTAATATATTAAAATAAATTGGAGAATTGTTGGATTAAGTGACATTTAATATTATTAATATTTGACAATGTCAAAGTGTTATCATATCGTGCATCATTTCTCATTAATTTGTCGGGCATTGTGTGTATATTGACTCACATTAATAAGTGGCTATAGTTTTCTTTATAATTCTTATAATACTAATTTTTTATTTGCCATTATTCATATAATTTTTAGGTCATTTATCTACCCAATTTACTATTCTATATTCTTATTTATTTATTATAAAAATAATTCTTCATCTATAAATAATAATAATCTTACATTGTTTTGTGTATAAGAAACTATAAAGTGCATAAAAATTAGTAAAAAAGAGAATAAAATATCTGCATTTTCGATATTTATTTTCTTCATTTTATTTTTCAATTGTTATTATAATTTCACCAACATTATATATATACACTGTTTGAGTTATGATTTTCATGCATTAAGGTATCATAAAGGAAGATTATGAGTTAATAAAGGAATATTCCCTAACTAACAAAGTCACTGTATTTTTTTTTCGTTTTTCGTGCGGTGTTCGAAATCGGTATTGAAATCCTAAATTAAATTCAAATCACGCACTACAAAGCCCATTTGGGAGTGGCGCTCTCAACATAATTTTCTCCATACTCAGGACTCGATTCCGAGACCTCTGATTAAGGATGGAATAGTCCATCACTACACCACAATCCATATTAGTTAAAGTTAGTGTCTTATTATCACAGTAAATAAAAGAACTATTATCTTTTCAAAAGGAAAAAAGCAACAAAATAGCAAGTGTAATGAGATCAAAGTCGATACTATTCTATCACATTTTACAAGATTTAAAGAAGAACGTACACAGAGATATATATTAAAATCTTTTTAGCTTATAACTTCTAATTTAAATTCTTAATAACATGATTTTATAACTATGAAAATATCATATCATGACATGTGGTCGGTCCAAAACCACAAGACTTAAAAGGAATATCTTGGTAGGTAACAAAACTATTTTTTTTTTCTGTTTAAATTCTATGTCTAATCAAACAATATTATTTAAAATGAAATAAATGGATTAAAGTTATATAATACAATGCATTTTCCATTATTCCTAAAATATTATTATATTCTCTATCTACATTCTAAAATATACTCCTTTTATTAATTTTTATTTGTTATCTTTGAACTTAATATATTAACTAATAAAAATAATGATTAATATGGTTATTTTATTACACTATCTTTATTAATTGATATTCGTATTATTAAATCTTGAAAAGTAATTTTAACAATACACCATCATTTCCATTATTCATAAGATAAAACATGAAAAAAAATTTTTTTTTGATATTATAAGAGTAATATATAGTAAAATAAAATATATTTTTTAAAATAACGAACATATAAAAATAAACATTGAGATAGATATAAAATGACGCTATATTAAATTTATTATTAGTACCTACAACGCAGCTGGATGGACCGGAAAACGAGGCATTATTGCTAATTTGAGAGGGACCCGACGTACACACAATTTACGATGTGTCACAACTTGGCCACGTCATAACAATTATAATTCTTGTCGATCCAGCGACATCTCAAAATTTGTACGTCGTTCATTTTTATTTATCTATTTTAGATATGTTCAAAAATATTATCTCCATTTTATAGTAGTTGGTTATTTTATTAAAAATTATATGTTTTAAATTATATATTTATTTATTAAATTAATCTGATTTTGCCCTTACAATTAATACTCTTTGAATATCTAAATAAATTTAGGAGTTTCAAAATTTTTTTGTAAAGAGATCATTAATTATTTTTTATCTATTTCAATGATATTTATTCATATACTCTATGCTATTAAGCATGTTTTTTTTTATAAATTATTTTGATATCCATCAATATGGAAAAAGGGTAAATTAGTAAAATTAATCATTTATTTATAATTTATTAAGTGTAAAAAAAAAAAGTGACCAACTAATATGACACGAAGGGAGTAATGATTATTATAAGTATGTTATCATGCTATCTATATTAATTGATGTATAAAGGGTAAATTAGTAAACTTAATCATTTGTTTATAACTTATTAAGTGTAAAATAAAAAGTAATAAACTAATATGAGTCGGAGAGAGTAATAATTATTTTAAGTATGCTATCATGCTATCTATATTAATTGATGTATAATCTGAGGTCTTGAGAAACTATTTGAGGAATATGTAATTACATAAAATAGAAAAAAATAATTCTCTTTTATTAATATATTAAAAAGTGATAAATAAAAATATGTTTTTAAAATAATAAATGAGTAAAAGTGAACAATAAATTCGATTGCGACATAGCTAGGGAAATGGCTATTTAAATCAAAGAAGAAACAACCATTTATTGTGCACCATCTTTTGGAAAAAGTTTCCTTTGAAAAATTCTATAATAATACTACTAATAAGTTTCTCTCTTGGTTTATTTTCAACAAGGATTCTTTTCCTTTTGATTTTTTTAACCAAGTCTATGAGATGGGGGATTCTCCAGCAGTAGAGCAATCACAAGTACAAGGTGAGCTTCTTTATTACTTCGTCTGTCTTAATTTATGTGATATATTTCATTTTTCAAAAGTCAAACAATTTAAGTTTGATCGAAAATTTACTTATGGAATCTTCAAAAAATTTAAAATAAAAATTATATATTTGTAAACTACGTAAAAAGTATTATAAGTCACGATGATTGATAATTCAAAGTATTTAAAAGATATATGAAAAAATTATGATCAAAGATAGATTTGTTTGAATCTCAAAATCTGAAATGTATCACATAAATTGAAACAGAGAGAGTACTATAATATATAAAATTAGTTGCAGATATAGATTTCATAGCAGTACAAAAAGCAAAATTATAGATCTACTTACCAAAAATAAGTGCAAAATATCACACGTTTGGTTCGACTTTCTTTTATGGTAGTAAAAATTCAGTTACTTTAGTGTAATATAGTTCATTTGTGACTTGACTATTATAGGGTAAAGTTAATTTAAACTTTTGTATAGCAAATCACGAGAAAATGATCAAAATGGTCGTTAATATATGGATAATGTTGTATCTTGATGCTTAATATATTTCACTTGATTGAAATGGTCCTTTATGTATTACAAATGTGTTCATTTTGATCCTTAATGTATTTCACTTGATTGAAATGATCCTTAATGTATAACAAAATATGTTCATTTTGGTCATTCACCCTAAATTTAATAGATTTATAAAAAAAGAAGTTGAATTCAACTATTGACCCTACGTGACTAACAAAATTCACCATTATTGTCTTCTTTGTTAGTTTTAAAGAAAGAACTCCAAAAAAACTAACACCATTTTCTCTCTTTCTGCAACAAAATTTACTATTTTCACTTTCCTAGAATATTATTCCACTGACCTAATATTCATTTCTTTTTACACAAGAGTAAATATTAAATTTTTGTTAAGAGAAAATAGAGATAATGGTATTAGATTTCACGGAGTTTTTCTTTGAAGCTAACAAAAAAGGCAATAATGGTGAATTTTGTTAGCCATGTAGGGTCCATGTTTAAATTTAATTATTTTTTTTTGATAAAAGCTGTTAGGTCTAGAATGAAGGACCAAAATGAGCACCTTATATATATATATATATATATATATTAAGGACAATTTCAATCAAGTGAAATATATTAACTTATTAAGGGCAAAACCGAACAACTTTATTATACATTAAGGACCATTTCAATCAAGTGAAATATATTAAGGATAAAAATGAACAACTTTATTATACATTAAGAACCATTTTAATTAATTGAAATATATTAAAGACCAAAACAAAACATTACCTAAACATTGAGAACCATTTTGGTCATTTTCTCAGCAAATCACACACATATATATAGTTGAGTTATTTTAATCGGATAAAATGATATTTTGTGTTTTTATTATTATAATGAGTAAACTTCAACAACAATAATAATAACATAATGTGTAATTGATACGATTGCTTCTTTTTTTTTATGGACTTATTCTAGAAGAAAATCTAGACAAGCAAGTGAAGATATCTTTTATGTTTCTTGGTTTCAAATAGGATGATAATAAAATATCTTACCCACTATCTATACTGGTTACCAATAATTATCTACTATAGTAACTGTTTATAGATGTGTTAAGAGTTATCTTTATATTTTAGTTTAATATATGTATCAAGAAGAATTATGGCAGAAGAAAAGTATTGTAT
The DNA here is from genome assembly GCA_018342035.1 of Solanum appendiculatum. NCBI lineage: Eukaryota > Viridiplantae > Streptophyta > Magnoliopsida > Solanales > Solanaceae > Solanum > Solanum appendiculatum. The sequence continues at coordinate 1,452,652 of JAGDQO010000473.1, forward strand.
ATGGAGATTCGTTCATACAGACATAGTTATTGATTAATACAGTGTTTAAAATTTAACTACTAAAGTTTCATTCTCATCTTTTCTTCGTCATAGTTTCTATTAGTATCTCACAAGCGAGATCTAACGGGTACGTAAGATGTACGTAAACTTTATTTTTATCTTAATTATGAGGTTAGGAGGTTATTTTCAATAGATTTTTGCCTCAAAAGAAGTGTAATCCCATAACAAGATAGAAAGGAAAATAACAACCGCAAAATAGCATAATAAACAAAGCAAATGAAGTAATACACAAAGGTAAAAATTAAAGAATAAAAGACTATGTGAGTACTAGATCGAACTACTAAATAAGAAGAAGAGGAAATTGACCCCTGCCTCTCCACATAAAAATATGAGAAAAATATTACAACAATACTAACTATTCTTTCACCCTAATCTTCAACCTCTGTATGTACTGTCTTATCTAGGATTACATCCTAAATATGTACCTTCATAATTTTAATTTGACAAATCAAAGTTCTTTCATTTTATTTTTATAATAGACAAAGAAAATATTCAGCAATCATACATGAAATTAACCATACGCATAGCTTTTTATCTGCCTGGTCATTAAATTAAATTATTTATTTAGGATTTATGCACAAAATACTCTAGTGAGGTTCAATTACTTTAGTGTAATATAGTTCATTTAAAAATCACACACAAATCATGATTTATTTTAATGTGTAAATCAATATTTTATGACTTTACTATTACAACAAGATAAATTAAAGTTCAATAACTTTAATGCAACAAATCAAAATTTTATAACTTCACTATTATAAATAGACCATGTTTTATATATAGACAACATATGAAATAAACCACATGCACAAAAGACTCAAAAATTGATATTATAGTTAGGGTCGGAACTAGAAGCCCAGTGTAGATTCAAGCGAACCCATTAGCTTTTACTTAAATAGTATATTCATGATAAGAAATTAATTAAATATGTATAAATAATTAGTTTAGAATCAGTCATTAACCTTTAAAGTAGTCATTTAAAATTTCAAACCTATAAAATTAAAATTTTGACTATGCCTCTATTATGATACTACTTTCTTTTATCTACTTGATCATTTATCATGAGATTTTATTTGCAGCAGGTGAAGAAGCTAAAAGGGAAGAAATCATCTCTCAATTAAAAGCTCCAACTTTGGTACATTACAAATGGTGGATACAAATGGTCATTTATTCAATATTAACTCTATCTACCCAAGCTATAGGTACACTCTTAGGTAGAATATATTTTGAAAAAGGAGGAAATAGCAAATGGTTAGCCACATTAGTACAAACTATAGCCTTCCCAATTCTCATCCCTTTCCTCTTTATAAAACCCAAAAAAACTAATAAAAATATTGAAATAATTAAAAAACCATCTTTTATAATTGTTTCTTCACTTTATACTATACTAGGTTTATTTATAGCTGGAAATTGTATGTTATACACAATAGGTCTACAATATCTTCCTGTTACAACTTATTCACTTATTTGTGCTACTCAATTAGGATTCAATGCCCTTTTTTCTTACTTCCTAAATAAACAAAAATTCACACCTTATATAGTAAACTCATTAGTAATTCTCACCATCTCCTCTTCCCTTCTAGTTCTCCACAATGACGATTCTAGTGAACGTACCAATAATAAAACGTCTAGACAAAAATATATATTCGGATTTTTATCCACTGTGGCTGCCTCTGCTGGCTACGCGTTGTTGCTCTCTATAACACAACTCGCTCTTCAAAAAATCTTTAAGAAGGAGAGCTTTCGTTTGATCATAGAAATGTCAATTTATGAGTCGATAAGTGCGACTATGGTATTATTAATAGGGCTTTTCGCTAGCGGGGAGTGGAAAAAGTTAAGGAAAGAAATGATTGAATATGAATTAGGGAAAGTTAGTTATGTTTTAAATTTAATTGGGACATCTATTTCTTGGCAATTTTATTCTGTTGGTTCAATAGGGTTGATTTTTAAAGTGTCTTCATTATTTTCAAATGTAATTAGTATATTAGGTTTGCCTGTGGCTCCTGTTTTGGCTGTGATGTTTCTTCATGACAAATTGAGTGGTATTAAAGTGATGTCAATGGTGTTGGCAATTTGGGGATTTGTGTCATATATGTATCAACATTATCTTGATGATTTAAAGGACAAGGCTGAAAAAAGGGGGAAATTAGTGGAGCTTTCTGAAGTTAATAATCTCATTGAGAGAAGTTAAATTTGTAAATTAAAAAGTACTATGACATTTTGTATCAGTTATTGTATTCATGTTGTATAATTATATGCACTCAATATGTAATCAGTTCAAACTTTACACATGAATTTACGACTAGACATAGTTCAAAATACTTGTAAGCGTGAAGTGTTGGTGCTCTCCGGAAAATGGACCACAATTCAACGACTAGAACTCGTGTTAGAGGAGTTTTGAGTGTGAGTTAACATTCATGCAACGACAAAGTCTCATAACTCTCAAAGTGGCTTCGAGGAGTGATGAGCAGCACAAAACTTGTTTTAATCAAAATTCAAATGACACTTTATTTCAGACATAAGATAATGGCGACCTTTTTAAATGTACGATAAGACCTAACAAATTAATGCTCCAATTGAAAACAAAAAATTGACTCGAAAATTGCTTAAATTCACCAAAATGCATAAGGACAGATAATGTAAAATCCAAAGTATAACTATATCTAGGTGGGGAGAGGGGAGTCACGAGTGAGAGAGGGGAAAGGAGAGATTTGCAAAATCCTAAGTATAACTATGTTATGTGAGTAATATTTTAAAAAAAAATTATAGATATAATAACTATGTTTGCTTTTAGGTAGCAAATTTTCCAATTTCTAATATCTAATTGTGAACAAGGTGAAAATATTAGAGATCATGTTGGGAGATCAAAATCTTTACTCATATCCCAAAAGGTAACTCAAAGAAAAGATGATTAATATTCAAGCTTTATAACAAGTCGAAGGTTCTCGTCCCGATTCGATGTGGGATCAACCCAGCGCCATTCCTTTCATGCCCATATCCAAACATTCACACACACATTTTTCAAGCCTTATACTCGTCTCGATCCGATGTGAGATTATTTTCATCAAACGCTCCTATAACCAACAATCAAATTAAGGGTGTTATTCTTCTTTTTGATGTCTATCCATAATTGTTTGTCATATTTGATGTCTATCCATAATTGTTTGGGCAATTTTCTTTGATTTGTCAAATCGTATTCGTAGTAAAGTGGTTGTCCTCTACTGTCAAAGTTACTTCTTTTTCAAAACCCCACTTGGTGAATTTCTTTCAATTTTATGAAGATTCCTTAAAGAAAGAAAAAGAATCATGAAAGGAATTTAGTTCTTATTATATGACAACTCCATCCCATCCATGAAAATGATTTTCCAACCATACATTGCACATAAGACACTCAACACAAGTGCATTTATATTCAAGGCAAAGGGGTACATATATCTTTTAATTTTGTAATTTAGAGTATATATATATCCTTCATTAAAAAATTAACGCATATATATCTAATTTTATCATTTCATAAATGATGTATATATTTCGTCATCTAACAAATGATATATATTTATCCTTTTTATTAACAAACTAAATTACAAGAAATTATAAAATTAATTTTTAAATTTCAAAATTTTCACTTGACTTTAAAAAATTATCTCACTCATTTTTTTATTCCTCCAAACCCAATCTAAGTAAAAGAACTCAATTCCTCCTTTATTAAGATCCAACCCAAATTCATTTTATGACTGAGGGATTGTTTTTTTTTTCTTTTCATTTGGATCAGGTATGAAGGAGTAAAAAATGAATGAGACAATTTTTTAAAGTCAAATGAAATTTTTCATAAAATTAGTACAAATTGAAGTTGAAATTTTAAATTGAAGTTATAATTTTGTTCAAATATCATAAACAAACACATATTTTAAAATAAAATTTACCTTAGGTACTCTTTTAAGTTTGTGTAAGGCGGAGAAAATGAAAGGACCTAAAGGAGAACGTGTTGTAGAACCTGTTTGTCCATTTTTTTTTTATAAACTAATTACTTTGAGAAATGATTTTATCAAAAAGTATCTTTAATGTAAAGTATTTTTGAGAAAAAAAATCAGTATGTATTTGACCAATTATCCGAAAAGTGTTTTTTCAATATTTGACAAATATATCATAAGTGATCAATTTAAAAAAAAAGTATTTTGAATGTCAATATACAAAAAAGACAATATTAATATTCATATACTGTTAGTAGGAGTATTATTTAAACTAGATACGGGACTCGTGTTAGCACGGGCCCAATATATGTCACTTTTTTTGTCGTTGTTTGTGTGATACATATGGAATTTGAAAAGTTATTCCTATTTTTATATAGTTTGTAAAATATTTTAAATTGTTAATTATTTTGTGATTTATAGTACTTTTTACGTAATTTTGAGATAATGTATATTATTCTTTTTGTTCCAATTTATGTGACATATATATAATTTCAAAATTTAATCAATTTTCTCAATATGTTTTTTAAATATTTTAAGTTGTTAATTATTATAATTTATAGCACTTTTACGTAATTTTTAATTTATATATGTTAAAATACTTCTCATGTCCCAATTTATGTGGCATTAATAGAATTTCGAGAGTCAATCAATTTTTTATGTCTTTTATTTTTTTTAATCTGTTAATTATTGTGATTTATAATATTTATATGTCATTTTCATCTAATATATTTTATTTCCTTTAATCCATTTTATGTGGCACAGATAGAATTTTGGGAGTCAGTCGAATTATTTTTATATGACTTTTAAATATTTAAGCTGTTAATTATTGTGATTTATTGTATTATTTATGTAATTTTCAAATATATAACAACCTAAAAACAAATTAAAACAAAAAAAAACACAAAATAAATGACCAAATTATCCTTGTTTAGATATATGAGCTCAACACGAACCTAATATATGAAAATAGCCAAAAGCCCTCCCAACCTATAGCCGGATTCCCAACTACACACTCATACTTCACGGGGGTCATATTACCCCCCCGAACATTTTTTTAACATATTATTTCACCCTTATTTGCTGACCTGTCCACATAAACCAGATATATTAAAATGTTTGTTTACACGCGCTGCCAAGTCTTCAGTGGACCCCATAACTCTAAAATTTCCCTTAATCGATTTTCCTCTTTCAACTCTATACTTTTTTCTATCTCTCCAAATTCACCCCCATTCTCTTCATTATCTGAGGTTTCGTTCCAATTGAAGTTTGCTGGGGAAGGTTGATTTACTGGTTATTCACCTATTTCTCTAAGTAAAGGTTAGTTCTTTTAGTTCTTTACTAATGATTTTGAATGCTATTGATGATTGTGTTTGATTAGGGTTTTTGTATTTACAAAAAAATGAAGAACAATAACTGGGTTTTAGTGTTATGGTATTTCATTGTTCAATTTATACCATATTATGTTCATATTGTCATGAAATTAGGTGTTTCCTTTCTCGTATAATGTTATATCTGTTCGTAATGATACTATGGTATAGTAAGTTTACAGTTTTCTTTGTCATTCAGTTATATGTTCATATTTATATATTGTGTGCGTGTTTAATGTACAATGTGTAGTTTAATTATTCTCTGTTTTTTCATTCCATTCAGGTAGGAGATGAGTGGGTTTACTTTGGTTACTTTAAGATGGTATCATGGTGGGGGTGTTAGATTTAAGTAGTGGACAACCAATATATAATGGTGGGGAAGTAATAGAATTTTTAGATGTTGATGTGGATAGGATGTCTTATTTTGAATTAAGAGGATACATTAAAGAATTAGGATACACCACAACTTGCACATTTTGTATTAAACCCCATGACAGTGGCATTTTGGAAGATATAGATAATGCTATGAATATTTTAGACCTATGTTGTTCTTTGGAAGATGGAGATATTGTGGAGATATATGTGAAACACTTGATTGATGAACCAATTGTGGACCCCGACCCTAATTTATTAGAAAATGTTAGTCATGAGAATAGGGAGGAATCTGGTTCAGCTTTCAATAAAGGGGATGGACAAAATGGTGGTCCAAAAATTGTGGTTGGTGATGAGACTTTATCAGGTGAGGACCCTTTTACTATAGCACCTCAAACTACAGATGCTGCTGCTACTAGAGCCTCTTCTACTACAAATCCTTCTACTATAGATCCAGCTACTGCAGATCCTAATGCTACTACAGATCCAACTACTGCAGATCCTAATGATATAGATGTAGGTCCAGTTGGATCTAATTTAGTTGAAGAAGATGGTTATGATTACTCAACTGAAGATAGTGTTGAGACTGAAGGTGAATTAGTTGGAGATGATGATGAAGATTATGCTAGTGATGTGCATGAGGAGGTTAGGGAGTTGAGGGCTAAAAAGAGGACTTTTCAAAGAAGAAAGAAATGAGAGAATACCAGCCGACACTGAAGAGGTACTAGTAGATGAAGCTGGACCAGATTTAGGTTTTGATGAAACTGAAATAGGAAAAATAAGTGTTGAAGAAAGGTTAAGAGGAGATGAGCCTTTCTATCCAAGTTCTGATGCTGACAGTTTTGAAATAGATGAAGATGAGTGTTGTGATGAAGATGAACACTATTCTAGTGCTGACAATTCTGATTCTGGTAGGGTTAATTTACCTAGAAGGGTGAATATATCAAGAAGGAGAAGGGTTAAAACAAAGAAAATTATTCATGACCCTACAACTAAGAAATTTGTGTGGCAATAGGGTATGGTCTTTGCAGATGTGAATGAATTTAGAAGAGCAGTAACTAAATATGTTGTCCAAAGAAGAGTCCAAATAGAAAAGTCGGTGAATGAGCCAAAAAGAGTTAGAGTTATGTGCAAGGATAGTAGCCCATGGCTTTTGTATGTATGTCTTGACAACACAACCAATGATTTCATGATAAAGACTTACAATCCAAAGCATACTTGCAATGTAACAACAAAAAATTATTTGGATAATGCAAAGTACATATCTACTGTCTTTAGGCAAAGAATCATTGAGCAGCCAAGCATAAGAGTTTTGAAGTTGCAAGAGCTAATACAAAAAAAGTTTAAAGTTCATGTTGGCAAAACTACTATTAGGAGAGCAAGAGCTAAAGTGTTGAAAGATATTATGGATGATCATATTGTTGAATTTGGAAGAATTCTAGACTATAAGGATGAACTACTAAGGACCAATCTAGGAACCACTTGTATTGTTAAACTAGATGAACCTGATGCACTTGGTAGGCCTGATTTTAAGAGCTTTTATATATGCTTTGATTCATTGAAGAAAGCATTCTTAAATTGTAGGAGGTGAATAGGTTTAGATGGTTGTTTCCTTAAAGGAGTTTGTAAAAGACAGTTGTTAGTTGCTGTTGCCAGAGATGGTAATAACCAGATGTTGTTACTAGCTTGGGCAGTGGTTGAGTATGAGAACAAAAATACATGGACATGATTTGTCAAGCTATTACAAAATGATCTAGGACTAGGAGATGGTGGAGATCTCACCTTGATTACAGATATGCAAAAGGTATGTTACTTTTAATTTTTTGATTTGTATTTATTAATTTTAATGTTGCATATGTTATTATAACATAACTACATCTATTTATAGGGATTGTTTGCAGCAATTCAAGATCTTTTGCCTGCTGTTGAACATAGAATGTGTGCTAGGCACATCTTAGCTAAGAAGGCAACAATTCTAGAAGATTGCCAAAAGTACCTTTGAGTCTCAATTGAGAAAAAATGTGGGGAAGATGAAGTTTCTTGGTCCCCAACAAATGATGGATGACTTAATGTACAACAACATAGAGTACTGGTGTAAAGTTTACTTCAATACTGGAGTAAAATGTGATTATGTAGACAATAATATGTCGGAGTGTTTTAATGCATGGATATTGGCAGCAAGACACAAGACAATTATTACTATGCTTGAAGAGATCAGAGTGAAGATGATGGCAAGAATAGCTAATTTAAGGGAGTTTACAAATACTTGGCAGTGTAATTTCTCTCCAATGGCTTTGAAGGTACTTCAAGAAAATATTGATAGGCCAATGAATTGTACTATTGAATTTAATAGAGTTGCTGGGTGTTGCTCCCAAATGCACACGCAAGTGTACGTGGTCGTAGAAGTAATAAATTGTTCTTTAAGAACCGGGTTGTCGTACCCAAGGGACTTATGATCAATGTATATCAATTCAAATAAATCTATAATTTAAAGACCGTATTAACGTATGGTTTTGATTACTACTATTACTAAGAACAATTTAAATAATAAACTAGCTGACAAGGATAACTATAATTTCGGTGTTTTAATCAATTAAGGGACAATTCCAGGGCTGTAGCATGCTTTGGGTTTCATGTATCACATCTCATGCAAAGAATCAATTTTAGTTATCACATTACTGATTTACAGGGTTAATTTTATGATCATGATCTCTCGACCTCTAATCGCCTACTCCAACTAGCTGTCTAACTACATCGTTAAGCGGGGATAGGCAGTCCTAATTGGCGAGCATTTATATTTCATCCTGTTTCGTAACCAAGCTAGGTGTTCGTCCGGGCGTCACTCCTAAACACGAATCTAATCAAAGTTAGAACAAGCTCTTTACATTCTCTGGTCTATCTACCTCTTCATCTCTCGAGTCCAAGAATAGACAATAGATTTATTTCTATGGTGGCCTAGCATGAAATACTAAAACAAGAATGTAAAAGTAATGTATATGATAACCAATAATCAATTCAAAGCAATTCGATGTTCAACAATAACCCGTAGCTACAGCCCCAGAACAAGGGCGTTTAGCCACACATAATATTCATAAACTCAAAAATAATAAGTTTCATAAAATTCAAACCTAAAGAAGAAATAGAGAATTGAACCCAAAGATGAATTGTAATCTCTTGCTCTTGATCACCAAAAAGTAGCTCCCCTAAATAATTATTTCTATGGACTATTTATAGATGTAGAAAACCCTGAATAAAATAATTGAGTCCAAAACAAATAGGAATCCAAAACCAAAAGGAATTGGATTTCCTCTGTGTCGTGCACCGCCTCAACAATTATGCAAATCGGAGGGTCTTTAGCTGCTTGCCACGTGGTAACAAGGCTGGTATCAATTGGCTTTCATCAACTTCTGCGCAATTTGCATACATATATATAAATATTAATATAATATTCAATTTAATCCATTAAGCTGCCTACTTGATTTTCTTCTTCAATCTTCTATCTTTAATTCGTTTTAGCTCCAAACTTCTTCAACTTTGTACCAATTTAATTCTAAAAATAAAATACACTATTTAGCACAATCCATAAAATCCATGCTAAAAAAACAAATATAAATAATAAATATGAGGCAATTAATGATAAGAAAATATATTTTTGGCCTCAGATCACTGGGTTTAAAGTGAGAGAAGGACTATGTCAACACAATGTGGATCTTGGCATGAGAACATGTAGCTGTAGGACATGGAAATAAAAGGGCACACCATGTGCACATGTTGTGGCTGCAATATACATCAAGAAATATGATCCTGTTGACTATATTGATAGCTGCTACAGTAAGGAAACTTACTTGAGAACTTATGCTACTGTTCTTCAACCAGTCGCAAACATGGAAATGTGGCCTATATCTACTAATCCCACAGTTGCACCACTTGAAATTAAAAGCATGCCTGGCAGGCCAGGTAAGCTTAGAAGGAAAGAAGTTGGAGAAACCAGGAAATCAAGAAAGTTGCCTAGAACTGGACTTGCTATGACATGTAGTAGCTGTAATGGTAAAGGCCACAACAAGAGAGGTTGTCCACAAATTGGTCAGTCATCAGCAAGGGAGGAACCATCAAATTTAGGTAGGGGAAGAGGCAACACATCAGGTTCAGGTGGGGGAAAAGGAAAAACACCATGTTCAGGCAGGGGAAGAGGCAGGCCAAAGGTAATATTTTAATTTGTATTGATATTAACTATAATTTTTTTCTAACTTATTCTTTATATATTTAGAAACCATCAACAGAAGGTAAGCCCCCATCAAAAAGGGGAAGAGGAAGACCAAGAAACACACCTTATGCACATCCTGCATGTCCTGCACCTCATGCATATTCAGCACCTAGTGCTCCTCATCCACCTACTACAATTTCATTGCCTAGAACTAGTAAAAGAGGAAGACCAAGAAAAACATCTCCAGCACCACCTACTGCAACTTCATTGCCTACTACTATTTACAGAGGAAGGGCAGCACCTCCAGCACTACTTACTGCAATTTCATTACCTACTACTAGTAAAAGAGGAAGGGGCAGGGGAAGTGAAAGCACAATCCCATACAAAAGATCATTAATTATAGGAATGGGTGTGTTTTAAGCTGAAAATAGATTCAAAACATTTAATGTGAGTATTTGCTAATAATTGGTGGTATTAGTTGCTACTAATTGTCTCAATTATCTTCATAATTAAGTGTTTGTTACTAATTATTTTTCATAAATTGAGTGCAGCCTGGCATGCCAAGCTGCAGGATATTTTCTATTGGTGCAACCAAAGTGACAAGATCAGCTGACATAACTGGCGATATTGATTTTAAACCAAGTACTGCAACCAAGCTTAAATGGAAAGGAAAATCAGCAATCTCAACAAGAAAACTTCAAGAAATAAGTGAGCAGCAAAGAAAAAAATCAAGAGGAAGTAGTTCAAACAATCCGAGCCAATCCAGGGAGCCATGGAAAATGTAGTATTGCAGCACTGTTTTAAGCCTTTCATTTTAGCACTAAACGACTTTTGTTTTTGTTTTTTGGTTGTAACTGACGATATTTTCTCTATGTGAGACGTATTTTTATAAATGTTGTTATATCTATTAAAGGCAATCTATAGTTTTCTCGTTTGTTTGAATAACTAATTTACAATTACACAATCTTCAGTTTCAGTCTTTTTGTGCTTGACATGCCGTTCTGGTCTGCTGTTTCAGCAAACTTTGTTGGTGTTGCTGGCCTTCTAGTGAACTTGTTGGTGAATCTTGAACTTGTTAGGGTAAATAATTACACAATCTTCAGTTGGAATCTTCATTGACATAAATATACTAAAATTGTCAAAGCATTACATATTGCAAGAAAAACATAATTACTTATTACATCAAATCTAACGTAGGGTACCTTACTATGCCAAAGAAAAACATAATTCCTTACTATGTCAATTCAACTAGCTTAATACTTGATTCACTACTTTGGAATAGGTTGTTGATGAACATAGCAACAACACAAATCAAAATAAACAAAATGACCATCCAATAGAACTTACACATTTCAATATAACCTACCCCAATGTCGATCACTTGCTCATTGATTTGAGTTTGCCTCCTCAAAACTTCTTCTTCCAACTCTTTGATTTTGTTCACCAATTTTGGGAGAATAAATTTTGATCGTGGATCAACTTCTTCTTTGTCTCTCCATCGAAAAAATTTACAATTCTTAGACTGAAAAATCAAAATAGTACATTAACATCAATTAAATTCAACAAAATAAATAATAGAAGAGAAGAGAAATCACATACACCATAGCAGGGGCAGGACCAAAATCGTCTTCCAGGATTTGACTTCGACCAAGAAGTTTGCATATGCAGCAAAATTTCATGTTTGCATCGCACTACGGCTTTGAGCATCAGGACTGATTCTTCCATACAAAGCTTATTCAAGTCCGCATTTGCCATTATTTACCTTAACAAAGCAAAAATTGATAAATTTGAAGAACAACTTTTGAACCTTAAAAATATCAAATCGGAGAAGATTACAAGCCCTAAAGCTTCAAGCTATTTTTGAAATTGAAACTACAGTTGAATGCTTTGACAACTAAATTCAAGTTTTCAGCTGATTTGGGAGAGAATGAAGGAATATACAATTGAAATTTGAGAAAGAGAGGAAGAAAAAGAGAGGTTGATTTGGGAGAGAATAAAATTACCGTTGGAGAGATGAAGTATAGCTGATTTGGACTCCCACGTGTATTTTTCTTCAGCTTTTAAAGTTTTATTTTCTCTGCTTACGCGCCTAAAGGATGTGGTCTCACCTTCTTGGACAGGTCATCAAATAAGGGTGAAATAATATGTTAAAAAAATGTTCAGGGGGGTAATAGGACCCCCGTGAAGTATGAGTGTGTAGTTGGGAATCCGGCTATAGGTTGGGGGGACTTTTGACCATTTTCTCTTACTTTATATGTCTCAATTTATACGACATAGACGAAATTTGGAGAGTCAGCCAAATATTTATATATTTTTAAAAAAATTTAAGTTATTAATTATTGTGACTTATAATACTTTCTACGTCATCTTCAAATAATATATGTTACTTTCTTTATCCCAATTTATGTGGCATAAATAGAATTTGGAGAGTAATAAATCTTTTATATGATTTTTAAATATTTTAAATCGTTAATTATTATGATTTATAGTACTTTTTACGTAAGTTTTAAATAAGATATGTTATTCTTTTTGTACTAATTAATATGACATTGATAGAATTTCGAGAGTCGATCAAATTTTTTATATTAGTTTTTAAATACTTAGTAATGAACAATATTGAAAGCGTATTATTAGTAAAATTTTAATCTTGGTAATGAAATGTGAAATATCTTAAATTTTAATATTAGCTTATTTTGTTCTTACATAAAATAATAATTTGTGTTCAAACACAACCAAAAAAGCCAAAATAACTATAGTATTACTTCATTTTTTTCAATATTACTAAACATGATGGGACGTGTGGGTCCAGGTAATTGCTCACATTAACAACTTTTATGCCTTTTCAGGCATTAAAAAGGGCTCAGTAATCAGTATATTTACTGAAATGCACCAGTAAATGTATGATAGGAAAATCCAAAAGAAGGGGCCAAATTAGACTTTTCCGTACAATCAGATACATTATCAACACAAAGACACAATGGGAAATAAAGAAAAACATTATGAAGTGCCCAACTTTCAAGCAGATTGTACAAACAATAAAGGCATACTAAAAGACATAATTATACAGTAAATTACTAAATTGCCCTCGTCTTGGAAACATGTAGTGGTGGCAATTGAGCGGATTGGGTCAAACTTGAATGGGTTAAGACAACAATCGGGTCAAGACCCAACCCAACTCAAATTTGCTTGGGTCAAAATGGGTTAGGTAATGGGTTACATTACGAGTCAAGACCAAACCCGATCCAATTTTTACTAAACTTAATTGTTTTATTTGTTCTTTTTAACTATTTTAGTATCTAATAAAATGATTTTTTTTCTTTATTATGTCTATATACAACATGCCAAATTGAAGAAAAAAAAATTTAAAAGTATTTTGACAAGATTTTTCATGAGCCAATTCGGGTTACACATCAACCCAATTTTTAATGGGTTGAGCTAATGAATGGACGGGTCAATAACCCGCCCAATCTTTAACGGATTGGGCGGATCGAACGATTGGATTTGATTTTGCCACCTCTAGAAATAGGCATGTTGACGAACACCTGCTTCGTAGACTCTTCTATATATTAGGAACAAGGAAATAATTTTATATATTTTTGTGTTAAATACTTTAAAATGGTATTTATATTTGAGAGCTATTGTATTTTCTACCTCAAATTTATTTGATATTTTTAGTTAATAAATTTATTTGTCCTTTTCTCAATATTCATATGAATGGCTTACCTCATTTGGTAGTAGTTGAATATCATTTTTGGTACCCCACCTGCTACTGCTGCCCAACTTGCTTCTGTCTTTCATTAAATCCATTCTTACTATATGCTTTTCTAAACCAATAAAAAAAAAAAAAAATCCATACTAGCATATAGATATTCTCTCCAATTTGGGAAGAAAAAGAAAATTTAAAAGGTAAAATGTGAAATTAACCACGGATATCAAAGTCATACTAGCATATAGATATTCTCACAAACTCTCGGTAGATTACACAAATCTTATTAGTTTAGTAGCTTATTGTTTAAATATATATTATTTGTGATTTTTTAATCAGATTTTAATATATTCAGATATATGCATCTCGAGATATATGAGGGTAAAATTAGATGTAATTTTTTCTAGATACACTGCATTTAAGTGGATTCGCATGTATATGAGATCCCTCTCATCTCGCTCACCACTCTCATGTGTATCGGTGTCCCAAATACATGCAAATTACACCATATACATACAAATACATGTATCTATGGGTATCTAGTTAATTCACATGTATCTGAGATACATAGACAAATCTCACTTGTCTTCCTCCTCTTATCGCTCGCCTCTCTCCCTATTTCAATGGATCAAGTAGCAAAAATCATATATCTAGGTGTATTTGACTTAAAAATTTGATATGAAATTATTAATTAATAATATAAAACATGAATAATTAGTAAATATGGTAGGAATGTTTGTGTAATTAGGTAGTTTCTCCAACTCTTATTGAGGATTAGTGGTAGCAAAATCAAATCCAATTCGTTTGATTCACCCAATCCATTTAAGTGACCCACTCATTTATTAGCTCACCTCATTTCAACTAAATTTATTTCAACCACATTAAAAATTGAATTGATACGTAACCAAAATTGATTCATGAAAAATTTCATCAAAATATTTTTAATTATTTTTATAATTTAATATGATAAAAAATAATTTTATCTACAAAATGTAGAAGAGAAAATGTTGATGTACTTATAAATTATACTTTGTGCTTCTATAAGTTATAGATCAAACAAAGGAGAAAACGGTTATCCAGCTTTTATGGCGCGTGTTAGCATGGAAGAAGCACATGAAAAGTTGCTGCATCTCACTTGTTAGTTTCTCTTCTTCTTCTTCCTCATCTCAATCTATTGTCATAGGCGGAGCGGAGGTGTGTTTTGTTGAAAAATTATACCATATAGATACAGAAAAAATAGTTTATTTGCATATGTATATATATAAGTTATCGAATCTCCTTGGTATGAGAATTTTTAATTGTTTTTGAATCTTCTTGTTTGAATTTCTGGTTTTGCCACTTTCAGTGTTAAATTAGGCATGGTATGCCAGTATAAATTTTTAAAACAAAATGGAACTTTCACTGATTTTTGTTACTGTGTTCATGCGCATATATATACCATTTTCCTTTTTCTTCTTCTAACTCCTTGCCACTTTCAAACTTTAATTCAAAGAAAAGTCCTATCGTGGAGTAACTGAAAAGTCTACGTTGTAATTCTTCTGTAAAACCCGTTTCTGTGTAATAACTAGCAAATCACACCGGAGATGTAAATCATACTAGGCAAAGCCGATGCAACAAACTCGACAGATCTCCATCCCTGAGCTTCTTATGAAATACCCGCTGATGAACCCCGGCTCTTGCTAGCTCCGCTCCTGCTCTTAATCTAACCCAATTTCTGAAGAATTATTGGATAAGAACTTCTGAATTGATTTCCTTATCTTTATGGATAGTCCAAATATTTAATTTATTCATTCAAATATGCTCTTAATTCCGTGTCTCACCCAGAATTAACTTATTAATTTTTGCACTCTCTATCGAATAGAATATTGTTTATTTATTTTAAAAAATGAATTTAGAACTCATAAGTTAGGTAAACAGTACCAAAAGTTTGATTATTATTGGTACCACCAAATGCTGATGTATTTGGTAAGAGATTGATGTCTGCGTGGAAATATGGATTACAACGTGCAGAATCGAACCCTAGTCCATGAGGCACTATTGCTTATTCACAAGAATTAGAAGCCAATTTTGATTGAGATCTCTCTGTTTTTAAGTTTCCCTGTTTCATTTGACAGATGAAGAAGCAGAGAGAACAGCGTCATCTGAAAATGCAGATAACAACAGCCTTCAATCAAGTAAATTCATACTATGGCTCCAAATATTTATCTTCACATTTTTTACTCTTGGTGGTCAAGCAGTTGGCACTCTGTTGGGTAGAGTATACTATGAACAAGGTGGCAATACCAGATGGATTGCTACATTGGCACAAACTGCTGGATTCTCTATTCTCCTGCCTTTCCTTTGCTATCCTTCACCCAAAAATCCCA
Organism: Solanum appendiculatum; assembly: GCA_018342035.1. NCBI lineage: Eukaryota > Viridiplantae > Streptophyta > Magnoliopsida > Solanales > Solanaceae > Solanum > Solanum appendiculatum. The sequence continues at coordinate 1,468,698 of JAGDQO010000473.1, forward strand.
ATGAAGAAGAACTAACCATTCACCAGCCTTCTATATTTGTTCGCGCTGCGGTTTACATCTTCCTTGGTTTATTTCAAGTAGTAAACTCTATGTTGTTTACAGTTGGAGTACAGTACCTTCCTGCCTCTACTTATTCCCTAATTTCCGGTTCTCAATTGGCGTTCAACGCGATCACCTCCTTCCTCCTCAACGGACAAAAAATCACTCCAATTATACTCAACTCCATCGTGCTTCTCTCCTTTTCATCCTCTGTTGTTATTTTCCAGAATGAGACGGGTGATACCGGAGAAATATCTCAGAAATCTCTGCTAATCGGCTTTGCAGCTACCACTTTCGGGTCTCTAGGTTATGCTTTACAGTTCTCATTAACAGAACTCGCGTTCCAAAAGGTATTCAAAAGTAGCACGTTAAAAGAAGTCATGAAAATGTCGTTTTTCATTGGTTTTTTCGTGACGATTGCTTCTTTAATTGGGCTTTTTTCGAGCGGTAATTGGAGGGATTTAGAGAAGGAAATGGGAACATACAGAACAGGGAAATTGTCATATGTTATAAACTTGGTTTGTTCTGCTATTGCTTGGCAATTATACGCTCTTGGATCGGTTGGATTGGTTTTTAAGGCATCTGCTTTGTTCTCTAATGTGATAATCAATTTGGGAACTTCAATTGTGCCAATTTTTGCAATGGTGTTTTTGAAAGATAGAATGACTGGATTGAAGGTGTTGTCATTGTTATTGGGATTATGGGGATATACATCATATATATATCAACATTATCTGGATGATTTACAGGCAAAAACAAGTGAAATTAAAGCCTCAGATGATCAGGATGATGATTTTTAGTAAGCATTTCATTCAAGAAACTTAAATATCTGAATGATTAGCTTTCTAATTTAGATTGATAAGTTCAATATGTAAATTTATACAGCTTATTGTTTAATCATGTAAAATTTTAAGATTTCTGTGTAAATTGAACTGCTATTCATGTATTGGATTTGCCTCTGGCTATATATTTGTGTATCTTTTGTTCTTCAATATTAAAGGGTGCGTCTGGTTGTTGGGGGTTAATTGTCCTAAGTTTTTTTATCATAATTGGATTTAGGAAAACATAAAGTCTCTATATTTGACTAGCTCTTTTCTTATAGAAAAAAGTTTATGACATTATAAATAGAGGGTTTATTCCTTTTAACTTAGTAACATTCACAAGTGATACGTTAGGAGTTTTGAGAGTTCTATGTAGGGGGAGAAATAGTTAATTAGACATAAGTGATATGTTATCACTTGTGTGAACCTTCGTGTGTATTGTGTGAGGTTACTTCTCTCGATATTTTGTACCATCATATTTATATAATAGTGAATTACTCATCTCTTCTTGTGGACGTAGGTCAATTAACCAAACCACGTTAAATCTTTGTGTCTTTTGGTATATTTCTTGTTTGTCTTCTTACATCTTTCGAAGCTTGCCTAGCTAACTTCCACATGACACCTAATTATTTTCGATCCTAACATTAATTTCCAATTTTTTATATTCGGTGGTCAAAGTAGTTCGATATTTAATACTCCATTGATTATGTTCTCTTACCTTCTAATACACTTCATCTTTATATATACTTTCGTAGCCCTCATCCTCACCGTCCCAGGTAAATGAAAAGAAGCCAATAGGTGGCGGCCGAGAGACGACTTTTTACACCTTACATGTCATTTGTCAAGATGGCATGCCCTTATCGTTTATAAAGTTTGAGTGTGCATTTAATTCACGGTAATCATTATAAATTTAAATTTCAAATTTTCTTAAAAAAATATAATTTAGAATTTTAAATAGTGATTTTAAAAAAAATAAATATAAAACTTGACTTATAAATTTATATTTTATAAAAAGAATTAATTTTAATTTTTTCCCAAAAAAGACTTATGATCGATATGAAGTGTACCATGTGAAAATATTCTATAAAAAATGACTGATTACTACTTTTGTTGATTACTGGATCTTAGTAAAATAATACATATATGGAAGTTTGTAATTGTAAACATTTATTTATAGAAAGAACACGCATACATACAATTTATTAATACGTCGTTTTATAATATTTTAATAGAGTATCTTGTTTATGAATTATAATTTTTTCATTTGATAAGATAGTATAAAAAAATTTAAAATCTCAATAATTTTCACAACTCGAAGATTTTTCTATTAAAAAAAATCATAAAAGATCCAAATTACATATTCAAATTAAATTTCACATCATGATTCACCTATGTCTAAGCTGACCTTAGGAATCTTTTTTGAACCAAAAAAAATAAAAAAGAAACTTTAGGATCTTTTCAATGATTCAATTATTTCGTTGTCGAAATTGACCTTAGAATCATTTTTGAACCAAAAAACAAAAATGAAACTTCGGTTGTACTGACCTTTTCTCTGTTGTTATTTGTTGAACTAATTAATTTTAGGAAAAATGGTGTGAATTGACAATTATTATTGGTATATTATTCAATATAGCTATAGTTTAATATAATAATGAATTGTGATTATAGTTTAATAAAATTTTGATATGAAGAATTTCAGGTAAATATATATATATTTATGTATTTGTATATATATTAACAATTTTGTTATTATACTCTGCATATCTATATATATTTGTGTATATACAAATCTTAAGTCCAATCTCATTCAATAATAGTAAAATTAATTTACTATAAAAGAGACAGAGAAAAAAATTGCTACGTGTTGATTCAAAAGCAAAATGTAAGACATGTATCTAAATGCATATCAGTTTGCTAGAATTAAATGATCAAAATATTCTTATTTTAAATTTAATGATAAATAAACAGTCATACTGAAAACTGTCTCTTCTATATAATAGAATTTTTTTTAAAAAAAAAAACTACTTTAAAGATTTTTCACTATAGAACGTTAATTATTTGTACATAGACACGTTTAAATTTTAAATAAACTACTGAAGAGATTTACTATTACTATTATTTACTACAGGGATAACGTTAATTATTTAAATGATGAATCAAGTCAAATCGGAAAAAAATTGATTTGTGATTTGGTTTGATTGGTTTAGCATTGAAAAAAAATTTGACCACTCTTGGTTTAATTTGGTATTAAAGGAAAAAAAAGTCAAATCGAACCCAAACCAAATTGATATAATATAAATATTATTTTATTTTATTTTATAGATAAAAGTAGTATCAATTATAATTTACTTTGTTAAAAATCTTTTAATTAGTTTATAGTTTTCAATGTTTAGATATATTATTTCAAATTTGGGCTTGTAAACTTTTGTAAATATTTTATTTTGTATCTATATCGGAAGTTACAATTATACTGTTATAGTTTTTCAGATTCGAAGTTAACAATCTACTTTGTAAATATTTTATTTTGTATTCAGTGTGACTATAGTCTTTAATCTTATAAATTTAACATAGTGAACGTTGATATTTCAATAAAAGTAGATAGTACTCATGTGAATTTTATCGTCTTTTCAAAGATTTCTATTGACGTTTTCAAAGTTCAGCTTATCACATGGGTAAGTGAATATATATTTGATCTTTTTTTCAATTATCGTATAATTATAAAAAAAAGTTTAAGAAAATCAAAATCGAAAAACCCGACTTTATGTGGTTTGATTTGAATTGTACATCCCTACCTGCCCCTACAATTACGTGTGTGACATAATTGCTACGTACCACAATGTGAAAAAGACACAAACTGATGTAAAATGATGAGATGTGACCATTTTTCTTATATTGGATACTTATATTGGAGTCTACCGCATTTACTATAGAACGGCCGTTGATAAAGAGTAACTTGTGACAACGTATTTCTTAGATATTCTGTACAATTGTCCTTCTATTTACAATATCTCTTTCTTTTTAAATTTCTCTTTGTGATTTTTTTATATTATGGTAAAAGAATTTTTTTGAATAAATTATAAATTTTATGATAAAACATTAAATTAGGATATGAAATTTGAAAGTATGTAATTATAAATGTTAGATGATAATTTAATATTTTATTTGTAAAATTAAATAATATATGAGAAAACATCAAATTATTCAAAGAGATAAATTTCGTAAAATAATTATATTTACATAACTTTTAAAAATATCGACAAATTTTAAATGATAATTTTAAAAGGTGATATTTGTTAATCAACCTTATTCTTGGAGTTTTCTACTATTTCAAGCAAGTTTATGCGACATTGAATAGCAAGTTGAACAATCCACTCACACAATTTCAGAATTTGAACTAGAAGTTTTTAATCGAAGAAGAAGAAATTCTATTCATCAGACGAAATTATTTATGATGCAAATAAAAGCAATAGAATATATTAGGGGAACAAAGTTTCAAGAAAATGAAATGTTAGTGTACTTGTAATAAAGAAAAAGGGGGTAAATACATCCCTAAAACATTACAATTCAAAGCGGATAGAGTGGATATATCTCTCATTAAAAAAGGGATGCATATTTATCTTTCTCATCCAACAAATGATATATATTTACTCTTTTCGTTAACAAATTAATATTTTCTGTATTAATAATCCTAAATTAAATTCAAGAAACTTAAATATCCGAATGATTAAGCTTAATTTAGATTGACAATTCAATATGTAAATTTTTAGCTTATTGTGTTTAATTAGGCAAACCTTAAAATTTTCGTGTAAATTGAACTGTTGTGAATTATATATTGAATTTGTCTCTATGTACTTGAATATATTTTGTTCTTCGATATAAAGGGTGTGTCTAGTTTCCAATTTTTTCATATTCTATGGTCAAATAAATTCAATTTCATATTGATTATGTTGTCTCATCGTCTAACACACTTCATCTTTATATATACTTTCGTAGCCCTCATCCTCACCGTCTCAGCTAAAAGAAAAAAACCCAAGAAATGGGGCCGAGGGTGACTTTTCACACGTTACATGTCAAGATGGCATGCCTTATATATCGTTTTTAAAACAACTCACACACAACCAATCAACACAACAAACTTTCACCCCATTAGCAAAAAAGTCATGATTTTAAATCAAAATTTCAGCTTGCATTTTGTTAGAGTGGAAAACCTAACCCCCAATGTGGAGGTAGAGAATATTATATATTGACAAAATATTATCTAAGTATTACATAAGTGGTACAAAAGAATAAGTAAATTACAATATGTGTACAAATAGGTTAAGTAACTCTAATACCCCCCTTCAAGCGAAACGGTGGTGGACGAAGGCCAAGCATTGCGCGGAAAGATTCAAACTGAGGCCGAGGAAGACTCTTGGTAAAGATGTCAGCCACCTGAAGCGTGGTCGGGACAAACTTAGTGTAGAGTTTACCAGACGACACAAGCTCCCGAATGAAGTGATAGTCCAGATCAATGTGTTTCGCCCTCTTATGAGACACAGGATTTTGTGTGAGAAAGAGTGCACTCCGATTGTCACATAGCAGCGTGGGGCGATCAGGAGGCAAGGCATGGAGCTCGCGAAGCAAGTGAGTGATCCATACAATTTCAGCCGCAGTATTCGCCATGGCTCGATACTCCGATTCACAACTGGAGCGGGAGACAGTCGGTTGTTTCTTAGCACTCCAGGATACTAAGTTTCCACCAAGGAAAATAGAGTAGCCATAAGTAGAACGGCGAGTTTCGAGACATCTGGCCCAATCAGCATCCGAGTAACCAAGAATAGAGACATTATGCGGCTTGGTGAACAACAGGCCATAGGCAAGTGTGCCTTTGACATACCGAAGAATGCGCTTGACACACTGGAAATGAAAAACAGTCGGTGTCTGTAAGAACTGACTAACCTGGTTTACTGCATAGGACAGATCCGGACGAGTAATGGTAAGGTACTGCAATGCTCCGACTAGAGACCGATAATGAGTTGGATCCTGAAAAGAATCACCAGCGGTGATGAAGGACTCATGAGGAGCTAAGGGGGTGTGCACAGGCTTAGAATCAAGCAAAGCAGCACGTTCAAGGATATCACGAGCATACTTGGATTGGCTGAGAAATAACCCATTATCAGTATAGGTCACTTCAAGACCAAGAAAATAATTGAGAGCTCCAAGATCTTTAATAGCAAACTCCTGGTGTAGACGAGAGATAAACGCAACCATGAGGTCAGTTCGGTTTCCAGTGAGGATTAAATCATCAACATAGACGAGCAGGTACATAATGCAGGAGGAGCGTTTGAAAACAAACAGAGATGTATCTGAGCGACTGCACGTAAAACCATTGTTGAGAAGGAAGGAACTTAATCGCTGAAACCAAGCACGCGGAGCCTGCTTGAGGCCGTATAACGCTTTGTTCAAGCGACACACATGATCAGGAAACCGAGAGTCTGCAAAGCCAGGGGGTTGTTCCATATGAACAACTTCATTCAGATGACCATGCAAGAAGGCATTTTTGACATCAAGCTGATGAAGCTTCCAATTGTTGATAACGGCAAGAGATAAGACAATTCGTACCGTAGAAGCCTTAACCACCGGACTAAAGGTGTGGGAATAATCTAAGCCAGGGATTTGAGTGAAGCCTTGAGCCACCAGTCGCGCTTTGAAACGTTCAACAGACCCGTCTGAGTTGTACTTAGTGCGAAAAACCCATTTGGAACCAACAACATTACTGGATTGCGGACGAGGCACCAAAGTCCACGTAGCATTTTGAGTTAGAGCGGACATTTCCTCATGCATTGCAGCCATCCACTGTGGGTGCTTAGCAGCCGACTTGAACCCTCTTGGTTCAGAAGAAACAAATAAAGCGCTAAAGAGGCGATGAGTTTCAAGATGAGCTAAGTTGGCTTGATGTCGAGTGGAAGGTTTAAAAATGCCTGCCTTGGACCGAGTTACCATGGGATGAACTGCTGGAGTGGACACTGATGCAGGGAGCTGAGGTGGAACCAAAGAATCACCTAAATCGGCAGCCATAGTCGGCAGAGATGGGGCAGCAGGTTGTTGCGAGGGAAGGCCGACCCGAGACGATGTGGAAGGAACAAGGACTGGCGGCACTGCAGCGGGTGAAACATCAGACGGAGCAGCATGTAATGGCTGGGATACTGCCGGGTTATCACTGTGAAAACCATCCAAACAAGGAGGACATAGAGAAGGCAAATGCGTTGAGACTGGCGAAGACGAAGAACTAGTGATCATGGAGGATTCTGCCGGCATGGAAGACGGCTCCAAAAAGGTTGAGAGATGCAAGGAGTTTAAGTCCGTTGATGAAGTAACGCCCGAAAAAGGTACAGAGTGCTCATCAAAACGAGCATGGCGAGTAACATAGATGCGAGACGTTGCCGGATCAAGACACCGATAACCTTTGTATTGAGAGCTATAACCGATGAAGATGCACGGAAGACTTCTTGGAGATAACTTGTGATTTGTATAGTCTCGAAGATATGGAAATACTCGGCAGCCATAGACCTTGAAGGTACGATAATTGGGCTTCTCAGAAAACAAGAGCTCAAAAGGAGACTTGTTGTTCAAAACCTTCGAAGGAAGACGATTGATGATATAAACAGCGGAGCTGAACGCATCTACCCAATAAGAGGTAGGAGCATTTGCATTAAAAAGCATGGCCAAACCAGTCTCCACGATGTGACGGTGTTTTCTCTCAACTCTGCCGTTTTGCTGGGGCGTATACGGACAAGATAACCTGTGAAAAGTGCCATTTTCTTCAAATAGTCGACGAGCAGTGTGATTAACAAACTCTGTGCCTCCATCACTTTGAAAAACCTTAATTTTTTGAGAAAATTGAGTTTGCACAAACTTCATGAAAACAGACAAAACAGCAGCAAATCCAGACTTGGTTTTGAGAGGATAAAACCAAGTGAAGCGAGAGTAGTCATCAACAAAGGCCACATAATACCTATAGTTATCAGTAGATGTAATAGGCGCAGGGCCCCACAAATCACAATGTATTAAGTCCAAAGGATGCAAAGATCGTTTATTATTTAAATCAAATGACAAACGGTGTCCTTTAGAGAGTTGACAAGAAGAGCAAATGACTGGTTTGGGTAAAATAGAAGTAACAGACAAAGAACCTAACTTATGTAAAAGTAAAACAGTATCAAAGGCAACATGCCCTAAACGACTATGCCAAAGTTCATAAGATGCCTTCAAACTTGAATTTGTAGTAGCCGCCAAAGCTTGATGTTCATTATGCAAAACATATAGCCCATTCTCACATTTGCCTCGAGTTAGAACCTGTTTCGTTTTTCTGTCCTGAATCTGAAAAAACGATTTGGAGAACAAAACATCCACCGGATTATCATGTGTTAGTTTACTAATGGACAAAAGATTCTTGGCAAGATGTGGAACAACCAGAACATCACGCAAGTGCAGATTATTAGAAACAGTAGAGGAACCCGTATGAGTGATAGGAAGAGCAGTACCATTTCCAAATGTCACGTTAGCATTGCCGGAGTATGGAGAAGCATGAGGAACACTTGGTGAAGACGAAGTCATGTGATCAGTGGCCCCGGAATCAACATACCAATCAGGGGCAGCAGTAGTGACATGACATTGGGCATTGAACGCTTGAGCCAAGTTTGCGTCACGAGAGGCAGCTTGAGCGGCAAAGGTAGCAAGAGTGGGACAAGCACTTGCATAGTGGCCATCAGTACGACATAATTGGCAGTGAGGGGGCCTGCGGCCACGACGACCACGACCACCCGAACCACCACCGCCTCTGTTAGAGCGACCACGGCCGCTGACGAGAGAGGACTGCCGAGGCGACTGGGCAGTGAAGGCAGCAGGCAGTGAGGATGCGGCACCATGAAGGGATTTGAGAAAAAGTTCATGACTCTCCGCCTGTGAGAGTAAGTCGCGAAAGGTAGGCGCCGGTTTGGTGGCACGAATGGCAGTGGAGAAAGTCTCAAAAGAGGCTCCTAAGCCGCATAAAAACCAATGAAGTTTATCGATATCATCAACAGGCTGACCAATGGCAGCCAACTGATCACAAACGGATTTAAATTGACGACCAAATTCAGCAACAGATAATGAACCTTTGACCAATTGACGAAGTTGATCGCGCAGATTATGGACGCGTTCAACAGAAGAATTGCTATAGGCAGATTCAAGCGCAACCCAGATTTGGCGGGCTGTTGTGAGACCCAAAATTTCAGAGACCGCCTCTTCCGTAAGGGAAGAATTAAGGATAATGACAGCCCGTTGATCAATGGCAAGCCAGGCATCATAAAGAGGATTCAGAACCTCTTTGCCATCCGTAAGAAGAGACGATGGAGGAGCTACGGAGGACCCATCAACATGATCCAATAAGCGTTGATAAGAAAGTAGGGGCAGCATCTGATTTTTCCAATAGAGATAATTGGTGGAGGAGAGCTTAATTGTAATCATGTGTAAAACAGTGGCAATGGGAAGAGTGGCATCGCTGGTGGATGAGGCAGCCATGATCGAATGGAGAAGAAGGGAGAGGAAAAGCGAAGGAAGAAGAAGAAGAGAGGAGCGGCGGCGGGAGGGTAGAAGTAGGAAAGATTAGGCTGATACCATGTTAGAGTGGAAAACCTAACCCTCAATGTGGAGGTAGAGAATATTATATATTGACAAAATATTATCTAAGTATTACATAAGTGGTACAGAAGAATAAGTAAATTACAATATGTGTACAAATAGGTTAAGTAACTCTAATACATTTAATCATGATTTGAAATTATAATTTTATTTAAAAATATATATATATATAATTTGAAATTTCAAATAGTGATTTTAATTATTTTTTAAAAAATTAAAACTTGACTTGTAAATTTATATTTTGTAAAAAGAACTCATTTTAAATTGTCAGAAAAGACTTATGCTCAATATGAAGAGATATTATTCGTACTATGTGAAAATATTATATTAAAAAATAAATAATTACTGCTATTGTTAATTAATGATTGTTTGTAAAATTATGCACAATTTTGAAAGTTTATAATTGCAACCGTTTATTTAAAGAAAAAACATGGAGACATACAATTTATTGATGAACCTAATCAATAAGACAGAATGAATTTCATCCATTCGAACAAAATCCATGCCCCTCTAATCAGTCGTACATTGATTTGGCTTTGAAAATTTTTGACACCACATAATTTCTCGAAAATCGAGAGATCAAGAGCCTAATCATGAGTCTTAGAATAATTTGATATCTTATTTATAAATAAATTATGATTTATTCATTTAGTAAGATGGCATAAAACATTTTAAAAAATCTTGATAAAATCCAAAATACATATTCAAATCATGATTAAATGTCCAAATTGACCTTTCAGAATCTTTTTTTGAACCACAAAGTAAAAAAAAGAAACTTTAGAATCTTTTCTAAGATTCAATTATTCGTGCTTGGGACCACTGTTGTACTGTCCTTTTCTCTGTTGATATTTGATTATTTGTTGTTGAACTAAATTTCTCAAAAATCGAGAGATCAAGGGCCTAATCATGCGTCTTAGAATAATTTGATATCTTATTTATAAATAAATTATGATTTATTCATTTTGTAAGATGGCATAAAACATTTTAAAAAATCTTGATAAAATCCAAAATAAATATTTAAATCATGATTAAATGTCCAAATTGACCTTTCAGAATCTTTTTTTGGACCACAAAGTAAAAAAAAGAAACTTTAGAATCTTTTCTAAGATTCAATTATTCGTGCTTGGGACCACTGTTGTACTGTCCTTTTCTCTGTTGATATTTGATTATTTGTTGTTGAACTAATTAATTTTACTGATGACCATTTGTTTTTTTATTTTATACTATTATTATACATTATCTAAGTATTATAGAAATTAGGAAGAAAAATTAGCTACGACCCCTCTGTACAGTTGAGTGAGTAATATTTTTACTAAGATGTTGACTCATATTTTTGCATCATTTTAAGACTAACTTCAATGCACCACGTAACTCTCTCTCTCTATATATAAATTAGGTTTGTAACATAATTGCTACGTACCAAAATGTACAAAAAGACTCTCACCGACGAAAATGGAAGGGTACTTTATGAGACGTGACTATCTCTTCTTTCTTTTTTTCGATGTTTAATATTTAAATTGAAATCTGAAAAAATACTTTTTAAGAAAAAAGATTATATTTAGAATTTGAAATCGACGTATTTAATTATGAGAGGAACAACCTCATTTGTTGCGTTACATCCTTTGATGATGAGTTGTGACTTGTGACAACATATTTCTTAGATATTCTGGACAATTGTCCTTCTATTTACAATACTTAATTGTTTAGTAAATTATTTAGTAAATGACTTTCTTTCTTTTTAAATTTCTCTTTATGATTTTTTTATATTGTGTTAAAAGAATTTTTTTGAACAAATTAAAACTTTTATGAGAAAATATTAAATTAGGATTTGAAATTTAAAATTGACTAGCATAGATTGAGGCTCGAATTTAAAATTTCTAATAAAAAGTAAAAGAAATGTCAACCGTTCCATAGTAACCTCCGTGATATTTCTATTTCTCCAAATTCGTCTAAAAAAGAATTATTCAGTCAAATATGCTCAGTATTCTTGAATTCCCGAAAATTAAAATATTAATCCCCAACACAGTATATCCAATAGAAATTATTATATTATATTTTATTTTTAAAAAAAATTGGAATTTAGCACTCAAAAGTCAGAAGTTAGGTAAATACTACCAAATGCTAATGAAATATATTTAGGCATAATATATAAACATGTTCTTTAGTTTAATTTTATCTAATATTTATATCCTTAAACAAGTAGATATTCGTGTCCTACTTGACATCCTATATGACAATTTGCATCCTAGACATTTTACATGACCTCATATATATGTATATATTATGCCACGTATGTATAGTGGAGAAAATAACATTATGTGGGGATTTTGGTAAGAGGTTGCTGTCTTGTGAGCACCATTTGCAATATGGATAGAATCACTTTTTAAAAAAAAACTAGTAATAAAAATTAGCTTCAGTTTAATTATTGATTTTGAAGTTTGAAATTTAGACATTTAATTTTTTAAAGTTGTAAATAAAGTAAAATTTAAAGTTTTATGAGTACAATTAATTTTAAAATTTTTAAAAATATTTGAAGAAATCTGATCAAATCATATATTTAAAAATAAAATTTTAAAATCTAATTCATAATCAATAGCCAAATGCTGACTTATTAAAGGAGATCACTTAAACTAAATTATTATATGAGCAGAAGGATATTGGATGTCATTATTATTTTTTGGGAAAAGGGTCAAAAATGCTCTTAAACCTATGTGAAAGGAACAAAAATGTCATCAATTTGTAGTTTGGTCCAAACATATCCTTGGTGTCAATACTTTGGTTCAAAAATGTCTTTATTGTTATTTTAATGGGTCAAAAATGCTCATTTTCCAAATAAATATATTATTTATTTTCTTTTTAACACATTCTTTTTCTAATAATATTTTTTAAAATTAGCAAATGTTTATCCTACTTCAATTCAAAAAAAATAAAAAATAAAAAATTCTTATTTTATTATAATTATTTTTTATCGTTATATAAATAAATTAATGATGGATATACTATGATCTTATATATATGACATATATTAACGGTCGAAAGAATACATGAAGTTATTTTATTTTATTTGATAAAGTGATATTAAGAAGAAAAAAATTATTTCCTACATTTTTATTTGTTAAAGTGATTTTAAAAGAAAGAAAAACAAGTATAGGATTTTTTAAAATAATATTTTAATTAGGAAGAAGATGTGTTTAAAAAGAAAATAAATAATATATCTATTCGGAAAGGGCATTTTTGATCCATTTAATAACTATAGGGGCATTTCTGGACAAAAGTATTGACTATAAGAGCATTTTTGAACTAAAGTATTGACATCAAGAACATTTTTGGACCAAATTACAAACTGAGGGCATTTTTGTTCTTTTCATATAGTTTAAGGGCATTTTTGACCCTTTTCCCTTATTTTTTTTAATTAAAAATGGACAGATCTTATTCACGATCCACCTAAGATGCAAATAAAAACAATAAAATATGTTGGGGGGGCAAATGTTTAAATTATAGTAATAAATATTTTGTCCTATTTTGTTGTATGAGTTGGGTTGTCCACAAGAAAACAAACAAACGGAATACCAACTTTCTAAAAGAAGGCGTCTGTTAGCATGGAAGAAGGAGCACATGAAAAGTTGCTGCATCTAACTTGTCAGTTACTCTTCTTCTTCATCATCATCATCTCAATTTATCGTCATCTGTGTTTAATTAGAGGCGGAGTCGAATTTCAATTAAATCTTCTTCGTTGAAAAATTACACTAGCTAAATAGGCGAAAAATATTTCTTTTGTTTCTGAATCTCTTTACTTCGAATTTATGACTTCGCCACTTTTAGTGTTAAACTAGGCATGGTATGCCTGTGTAAATTTCTATGCCTGTTTGTCATATGCATATAGTATTATTTTTCTTCTTTTTCAAACTCCTCGCAACTTTCAACCTTTAATTTAAAGAAAAATCCGATCGTGTAGTAACTGAAAAGTCTAGCTTGTACTGTAATTCATTTGTGAATCCAATAATAACTCGCAAATCACATAGGAGATGTAAAACGTACTAGGCAAAGCCGGTGCAACAAACTCGATAGATCTAGATGCTTTGATGGGAGAATCGAGCTCTTAACCGTTCCACCACACCTTACATGATATTTTGATTGAGGAACAATTGTTTATTGACAAGAATTAGAAGTCAATTTTGATTGAGATCTCTCTGTTTTTATGTTGCCCTGTTTAATTTAACAGTTGAAGAAGCAGAGGGAACAGATTCGTCTGAAAATGCGAAAGACAGCTGCTTTGAATCAAGTAAATTCATACTATGGCTCCAAATATTTATCTTTACATTTTTTACTCTTGGTGGTCAAGCAGCTGGTACTCTGTTAGGCAGAGTATACTATGAACAAGGAGGCAAAAACAGATGGATTGCTACATTGGCTCAAACTGCTGGATTCCCAATTCTTCTACCTTTTATTTTCTATTCTTCAGCCAAAAATCACAGTGAACAACCTGCTGTTGGTGCTAGTGTATTTGTTCGCGCTTCAGTTTACATCTTCCTCGGTTTATTTCAAGTAGCAAACTCTATGTTGTTTACAATTGGAGTACAGTACCTTCCCGTCTCTACTTACTCCCTCATTTCCGGTTCTCAATTGGCGTTCACCGCGCTCACCTCCTTCCTCCTCACCGGACAAAAAATCACTCCAATTATACTCAACTCCGTCGTGCTTCTCTCCTTTTCATCCTCTGCTGTTATTTTCCAGAATGAGACGGGTGATACTGGAGAAATATCTCAGAAATCTCTGCTAATCGGATTTGCAGCTACCACTTTCGGATCTCTAGGTTATGCCTTGCAGTTCTCGTTAACAGAACTAGCATTCCAAAAGGTATTCAAAAGTGGCACGTTAAAAGAAGTCATGAAAGTGTCATTTTTCATCGGTCTTTTGGTGACAATTACTTCGTTAACAGGGCTTTTTACGAGTGGTAATTGGAATGATTTGGGGAACGAAATAGGAGAATACAGAACGGGGAAATTGTCATATGTTATAAACTTGGTTTGTACTGCGATTTCTTGGCAGTTATACGCTGTTGGATCAGTTGGATTGGTTTTCAAGTCTTCGGCTTTATTCTCAAATGTGATCATCAATTTGGGATCTTCAGTTATGCCAATTTTTGCGATGGTGTTCTTGAAAGATAAGATGAGTGGATTGAAGGTGTTTTCATTGTTATTGGGATTATGGGGATATACATCATATATCTATCAACATTATCTGGATGATTTAGAGGCAAAAACAAGTGAAGTTAAATCATCAGATGATCAGGATGATAATTTATAACAAGCTTCCTTCATTCAAAGAATTTGAATCATATGTAAATATGAAGATTTCTATGTTATAAGTTCAATATGATGTCTGCAGAAACTGTTGGGAGACTTCGGAATTAGTTGTTCACAAAAATTACTACTCCATCGTTCTCATTTTAGTTTTCCATTTTCCTATTACGATTTGTTTTTTTTTTAAAAGTGTATACAAGTTTCTTCAAAAAGTTTTATAAGAGGTAAATTAGTGAAGTTGTCCTTATTTATTACTCCTATGTCTTAAGGGCGTGTTGATTGGAAAGTGAACAACTAGTATGAGATGGAGGGAGTACTATATATTGAATAGGTACACCAGCTCACTTAGGGATGTGAGGTCTCATCTCGGACAATCCTTCTTTTTTGAGCTAAATTTTAAATTGGGTTAGATTCAAAGTTCATTTAACACGTGTCAGGCGCATTCAATTGTTACTTATCCATATTGATATGATTTACCGTTTTATAAAATAGTTGCAGGCTCATCCTAATTTTAATCTATTTAGAGTAAGCAAAGCTTCAACTTTTCTCATTGACTTCTTATGAATGGAATGAATCCCTCACCTCATCGGTGAAGGACAAGAATCTTGGAGGACTCCTTATAAGGCTTGGACAACTCTTATCTCTTTCGGTTAGGTATTGGATATGAGGTACGTTCATTTGATAATTTGTTTGTACCCTTTCACTTTGTTTTGGGGTGTGCTTGTAGTCATTTACCTTATTAGTTCTAATGGCTTGTTTGAATGAGCTTATAAAGAGTAACTTATATGTCATAAGCCAAAAGTCATAAGTAGAGGATACCCTACTTTTGACTTATTTTAAAACTTTTTTGGCCTAAAAATGAGTGTTTAAAAGCACATTTTAATCTTTCCAAATACCTTCAAAACAAAAAAAAGTGTGCAAAAATTAAAAGCACCTAAACTTAAGCTAATCCAAACGGACCCTAAATCTAGTAAATAAGAAATTTAGATCTTGGAAAAAAGTAAATAAAAATTAGGTGAATGTTTGTACTATATTATTGTATAACAACAACATACTCAGTGAAATCTTACTAAGTGGAGTATGGAGAGAACATAGTGTACGCAAACCTTATCACTATCTTATGGAGGTAGACATGTTATTTTCGAAAGACCCTCAATACAAGGGGGGGAAATGTTGTCTAAGGCCTTGTGAGGTCTATTTGCTGGCTGAGCTCAGTCAAAGTTGAACTAAATTTGTAAGTATCTACATTAGACCCATGATTGGGATTTTGTTAATCTTTTCTCAAACTTCACCATTACTTCTAGTAAATCTCAATCTATACTCCTTAGCTTAGCTTAGATAAATCAATCAATAGCCCATTTGTCTATAAAATGCAGCCCAATAAGTTGGGCTAGAGTCAGCAGCCTAAACTAGCATTCTGCACAAGCTTATATTCACATAGAAAGAATAACAAGTAATTCTGACGGCATCCATTATTTTCATACTTGTCACCGATGAATAGCTCAATGATCAACTGAGAGACGATCTTAGTAACTCAGTTGGTTGCCTATGCAAATTTTAACCTTATTGGTAAGGAATTGATTCCTTACTTTGTAATTCTTTTCCCCTATCCTCAATTTTAAGAAGAAAAAAAATTGATTGAGTACAATATCAATAATTTGAATTAATTGACCCTGGATTTTCTTTTAGTTAAATTTGTACACCTCTTAATTATTAGATTTACTAAATTTAATCTCCATTTTTTACTTACAAAGGTTGTGATCACTCTTTTAATATACAATTAGTTAACTATCATCATCCTCTAATTTTGTCTATTTTAAAGTTTTTATGTCAAAATTAGTCGGTTGAAGTTATTAGAAATTAATAGACCACATTGTCGGTCATGTGTTAATGACAAAAATTATTGACGTAATACATTTAAAATAAACACTTCATTGTTCAAATATTGAATTTGTCAATGGCCTTGTAGTCTATTTTTTTGCTAATATCGTAGGTCTAATTCCTTATTAAACGGAAATTTATTGTTTTTATACAAATTTAGAGTTGAAAAAGGAGAAAAAAGAATACGTAATTGATTTGAGAGGTAAGCATACTATTGGTGCTGATATAATTTGTGGACTTTTTCTCTATTATTGGGCTTTGTTAAATGTTGCAACTATATATGCCCCTATTGTTTGGGAATATTAAATTAAAGATAATGATATGATATGTGCTAGCTAGTATTGTTATCAAAAGGCGTTTGGCTTCAGGGTATACAATAAGGTGGAACTTAAAAGCGACTAATTATTTTTTTAAATGATTGTGGCGTTTGGATCAATTTGTATATAACTCGATTAATTCACTTCCTATCAGCAACAAGTATAAGGTAACTCTATTTAGCAAGACTAGGACAAATCGATGGGAAGATCACCTAGTATTTTTATCTTTGCTGATAATTGAATCTGAGACCTCATGACTCTCGACCATTGGGCCGCTCTATTGAATGCTAAAAGGGACTAAATTGTCACGAGGTTGCACTTGCCAGCCACTGAAAAATAACTTTAATTTTTTTTTTTCACATTGAAGTCAACTTAAAGTTACTATATATATATTTATAATGAAAGGAAAAAAAGTTGTATGTCTTTTCACCATTTTAAATAAATACAAGGGATCCCATAATACAATAATGGATTGGTGGTGTTCTCGTTACATATTTTTTGCTTTCGACATATGATTTTATATGACGTGATTCGTGTAATATTACTAAAAATTTGAGTTATTATAATTTTGAAAATGAAACTTTATCAAATACAAATTAAGCAGACATAACAAATTTGTCTAGATTACCGAAAATTGTCTACAAATATTTGCAAAATTTGAACTAAAAAAGGTCATTTATTTTACATAATTACTCTTCCACACGTAATTAAAGAACGACTAAAACAACAACTAAAGATTAATCCCAAGGTAGTTGAAGTATATATGATGAATTCATTCGTACTATCCATTTCACTCGATTTAAACCTTTTATTTTTTGTTTTTGCAATTTCCAATAATTTGGGTTTTTCTAACCATAAAGGAGAGCTTTATATTTTTCTCTACACATACAAATCTCTTAATACAATTTAAAGACTAGTAAATAGTGAATCTAATATATAAGCTTACAAGTTACAATCATGACTCAACCTTAACACCAATAGTCTATATATGTGGATTACCACTTCTATAATATTTTATTTTTCGTTATGTAGTCTACATCAATATAAGTTTGCATTATTACATGTCTTTTATAACCACTTACTTTCATATCGTTCTAATAGTAAGGCCAACCATATATACATATACTCCACTTTCTCAAATTATTAGTAACATTTTTATTTTGATAACAAATTCCTCCGTTCACTTTTACTTGATCACAATATTAAAAATAAATATTTATTTTTACTTATTAAGTTTAGAAAATCCAGATATGATTTATTATTTAGTTTCTAATTTACTTTTATCATTAACTATATTCATTCTAATGCATTTTCTAAAGTATTGTATTTTTTATATTCAAAAAATAATAATATGATAAAATTATTATTTTATTTATTGCTTCTTTTAAGTAGTGACTCAGGTGGCCAAGTAAAAAATAAACGGAGGGAGTATATACAAAGAAAAAAGGCTTAAAATGATAGTACTAGTTGTTTGTGAAACGAGAGTTGACTTTATTAAAATAAATTAATGTAACTGATTGCATTGATTCATTAAAGTACAACCAGTTCCTTTTAAGGAAAACAAGATTATCTTGTACAATGAAGGAACATTTCCTACTTTTATTAGACAAAAGGAAATTGCATCATATGATAAATGGCTAAGAATACAATTAAATAATAAAATGTGTTCTTTTTAACAATTTAATTCTTTAGATTTAGATGAAATGATCATACACTTTAACATAGTATCGTATCAAAACAGGTGTTTTACCTATAAAAAAGAAATAGACCCGCACGTAAAGAGGCGTGTTAAGAATACAATTAAATAATAAAAGTCTGCTCTATTTAACCGCTTGATTTTTTAGATGGAATCACCACACTCCACACACAATTCAACAATGATCAAAAGCAATTTTATTTTTTTTAAAAAAAAGCAAAGTTAGTTACGAATATTATGCAAGGAGGCAAGAACTTTATTAATTAACTTGATATAGACGCTTTGCGTTACAACAATCGCACACCAGGAAAAAAAACGATTCAGAGGACTTAAGTAACATATATACATAATTTTAACCTTATGTTATTGGATAAATACCTAATTTAACACTCTGCAAGAAAAATTAAATTTCAGTTACTTCTCCATCATCATCTCCTTTTGCTGAATGTCCAACTCTTGCTGAATGTCCAACCCTTGCTGAGTCTCCAACCCTTGCTGAATCTCCAACCCTCAATGACCTAAGTGATTCTTGAGGCAACTCGCTTCGATATTGCTGCACAACTAGTACGGATGCCGATGTTGAAATCTCACCAGAAATCAACAAATTCCCCAATCGACCCAATTCTGGACAATCATGACTTTTTGTTTCAAATGCCGAAACCAATTGTCCCTCGGACATCCTACCAACTATAAACAAATTACACTTTTTAAACCCGCGAATAACTTCTGTAGCTTCTTTAACATCCTTCACAATACTCTCTTCAAATACAATAGAACTGTCACTGCTTGATTTCTGCTTTAAATCAGCAAGAAAAATCTCGTCCTCATCTGATTCCGGTACAGGACCGGAGTTTTGGGAGATGTCCACGTGGACACTCGCCCCAATAACCGCGGGGTCAATTATGAAACGGACCACGTTTAATGTAATGCCAGGGTGCTCTGCGACGCGCATGCCGTAAGCAAGCGCTTCGCGGTCATCATGGCCCCCGAAAAATAAAACCAGGACCGTATAGTTAACTTCGCTAGCGGACACATGAGACGCCCCACCGAGCCCGCGATCAATTATTATTCCAACTGAACACGGTGCGTGTTCAAGGACTCTTCGATTCACGTTTCTGAGATCGGTACGTGTTGTTTCAAAATGTCCATCGAGTCTCTGATGTTTATGGAATGGTACAATTATCATCGAAACTCTTTTTCTCTCCGCGCTAGCTATTATGTCTTCGTGCATGCTGGACATAGGGGAGATTGCTGTGGTTGGTCTTATAGACACCTTACTAAGTTGTCCAAATGTCTCAAAAGCGACGATGACTTGGTTTGATTCGCCTACGTTCTCTTTATTCCATAAGGGGAGTCCGTTTTTTCGGGCTTTGTGTACCATTAGAATTGCTGAGGGTCTTTCTGTGAGTTCCAAGAGATGCATCGCGTAGACGCGGAGTCCTTCTTTCTTCTCCCTTCCTCGAGTGGCTTCGATGAGATTTATGAGTGTGGGAATGTTTCTTGTGCCGTGGAAACATGATAAGATTCGGAGTTGCTTGCTTGTGTCTTTCCTCATGATTGTTCTGAGCTTGTACTCTGTTACAGCCATTTTGGCTGGCTTGTATGTGGCTATAACTAGTGGTGTTGTCATGAATGTTGTGAAGAGTGCCATCAACACCATTATGGCAAATATTTGATCGTTCAATACCTACAAAATTAATACCACAAAACATATTGTTTAATTACTTGCAAATAAAAAGTTCAAATTTAACAAAAATATACTCCATCTATCTCTTATATGATGGTGTTTGTCTCTTTGATTGGAAACTATGTTTAAGAAAGAACGAAAGACTTTTTGGAGTATGCTATAAGGCCATGTCATTAAGGCTATTTTTGAATAGAAAGACTGTTAGGTAAAATGAAACAGATGAAAAAGCTTACCCCTTTATCTTTGCCAATGTTAAGGACAATGAGTTCCACTAGTCCTTTAGTATTCATCAAGAAACCAAGAGCTAAGGATTCTTGAACAGACAACTTGCACATTAGAGATACAAAAACAGTACCAACAATTTTCCCAAAGCAAGCCGTAGTTATGACAAGAACAAGAAGCCCCCAAGATTGAGCTCCTTGAATAGTAGCTACATTTGTTTTCAATCCACTAGACACAAAGTATAATGGTAGGAATAACCCTGAGACCAAATCCTCCACTTTTTCCACTAAAGCACCTGCAAATGGCCCTTCTTTTGGCACAAGAACACCAACCACAAAAGCACCAAATAAAGCATGAATTCCAATAGCATCAGTGACAAATCCCGCGGCCAAAACAATCGCCAAAGTAGCACAAACATATAACTCATTCACCGGCTCTCCCTCAGGACATTGCCTTGCCATCCAATTGAATATTATAGGTGCAATAAAAATGCAAAGCACGATAAAACCTGACCCACTCAACAGGACCCACAAAGAAACAATTGGAGACCCCGAACCTACAACATAACATAACATACGCGAATTCAGAATTTTAAATATTTATTTTTCTTCAACTATACACTATCAAAAAAAAATGTTGCACCATGTCTCTAACCTGAAAGTGAAATAGCAAGAGCTAGTAGAATCCATGCTGCCACGTCATTAACCGCCGCGGCGGACATAGCCATTCGACCAACATCAGTTGTTAATAATTTGAGTTCAGCTAAAATTCGAGCTAAGACGGGGAAGGCAGTGATAGAAAGGGCAACTCCCATGAAGACTAGAAAAGGGGCTTGATTAACCCCTTGTGCAATTGTGGATCGAAGAGCAAAAGATGTCCCAATTCCCAATACAAAAGGGAGAGTGATGCCAGCAAGGGCAATACATAGTGCTTTCTTTCCGGTTCGACGAAGAGATCTTGGGTCTAACTCAGTTCCAACGAGAAAAAGAAAGAATAAGAGGCCAAGATTAGCCAATGTGTCCAACACTGTGAGGCTACTTGGTGGAAATATCGCGTGCAGATAATTTTTGTTGCGTCCTAGCGCGGATGGACCTAGTAAAATACCTCCCTACCAAAACATAAAGAATCAATTGTCAACTTTTTTTGTATATGGCATATCAGAGGAGGATCTAGGACAGACACTATGAGTTGATCATTTGATCAACATGCATGTTGGTTTTGGTTTAAATTACATGTATACAATACTAATTTAAAATGTATATTTATGATAAGATGTCATTTATTTTGAATTCAGTAATTTTAAATCTTGAATTTGCCTACGATACTAAAGAGCAATGATGTTTTAGAATGAAATTCTTCTGAAGCAAATTATGTATTGCGATTCAATAAAAGTTTTTTCATGAAACCATATATATTATGAAGAAAAAAATATTTGACTGCTAATAAATATCGAGTGTATACTTGATCAATATTATCAACCAAAGCAAGAAAATTACACTCATCACATTAAAAAATTATCAAAAAAGTTAACCTAAGTTTTATTGTTTTAAAATTGATTCTTTCATTTATCACCCTTAACTACTCCCTCCATTTTTAATTAAATGTACTTTTCACAATTGATGCAGAGGGATCCGAAGAATCTCCATATTATAGAATTTCTTTCACCATATATTATAGATCTATACTGTAAAGTCAAAATATAAGATGTGGAATAAGTAAATTAATTTTGGATGCTATGATTTTCATACATAAAAATATATTTTCTGGACAACTTTTTCCTAAGAGCTGGTTAGCAACAGTCAGGTTAAAACCTACACGAGGTACGTTTAAAAAGAAACAATAAGAATAGATAATAAAATTGAGTAATATGTACGTTCTTAAGGTGGACTTTTTAATTATTTTTATTAAAAATAATATATTTATTAAAAATAAGAAAACTCTGGTTGCATGAATCAATGTGGTACCAATCATTCTACTCCAAATTAGTCCTTTGAACGTGGAGGCAGCAACGATAATAATTAATTTGTTAAAATATGTATAAAAAAGTGTAATATAAAATAAATTAATTGAAATATTCATTTAATGAAGTGAAAATAAACACTACTCGATCATATCTTAGACCAAAAGAAGGAGAGCGTAAAAATGATGGTTTAAATTGTGAAAGAGAGAATAGAAAATAAAAGAAGAAAAACTCACAATAATCTCAGCAACAACACGTGGTTGTCTTAGTGGACGGAGAATATAGGCGAGGACTCGAGTGAATACAAGCACCAAGCATATCTGTACAATTACCAGAGGAAGTGAATAATGTAGAGGATTATCTCCTTGTAGTAATCCGCTAGAGGTAGCATGCATCGGTGATGAATCACATTTAACCGCCATAATTATAATAAGTGGAGTCTGAAATTAATAACCTTAAAAATAAGATAGTTTATCAGCTAAGATCTCATAAATCCTTGAGGAAAAAAGAAAAGAAAAGAAAAAATTAGTACCCCAAAGAGTGAGGAACTAGGGGAAACTTGACTTTTGCAATTAAAAGAGTTGTGTGTCCTACATAGGGCATTCAACTCCTGTATTTATATGGAGCCACCAAGTTTGATTTGCCAATTATACCCTTGGTGGATAAATTTAATAAATATAATAAGTCAACCATGTTTTAATAATTATTATCATCACATTAAGGAAATTTGACTTTTGCAATTAAAAGAGTCAACTGGTTCTTTATTTGTTCACTGTAATAAAAATAGTCATATGATAATACTTGTTTAATTTGAAAAATTAAAAGATAATTTATTTTTTATGTCTATTCTATTCTTGTTATTAAATAAAGTACTATTTAAGATCTAATACATTTCTCAATGTTTTAATAAATATATTCAAAGGATAATATAGTAATATTACTTTTATTATTTAATATTTCTTAATGTGTGTGCCAAAGCAATATATAGTGGACAACTATTGTTAGAAGAAAGAATATAATTTTCAGCATCTAACTTTGATATATATTTTTCCTTCTAAAGGGATTTGTTTTTCTTTAATTATTTTTAATACCTCCAAGTTTGGAGCAATGAAATTGCGAGTCTGTCTTCTGGTATATTCACGTCGTACAGCAATTAATTAATTGGCCATAATGAGTTGAAATGTGTACAAATTAGATACACCCACCGTCCATTTTAATTTGTCTTGTATTTACTTAATAGGAATAATAATTAAAATGACAATTTATTCTATTAGTCATTTAAACACCAAATACCGTTAATATCATTTACACATCTTACGCGGGGAAATACTTCAGTTTTCTAATAAAAAACTATTGTCTCTATTCACTTTTACTCGTCCATTTTGAATTTTAAGTATCTTTTAAAAAATATTTAGTAATATGAATATTTTACTATAATATTTATATTAATTGATATTAAGTACTAGATCTTCAAAAATGATTCACAAAGTAAGTAATAGATATTAAGAATAAAATATAAATTTTTTTGCTTTTCTAGATACAAAGTGACAGGAAAAAGGACACCCTTCACTTCCAATCTTAATGTTGTGAGTTCGAGTCACAGACAAAATAGTTAAATTAATATCCCAAAATATCGTGGGCTTTGACAAAGCATACACTCTGGCCCCAATAACAATAAGTCAATAACTTAGATAAACAACAAAGATACATATACCAAGTGTTACACTTGAATTTTTTTAAACTAACAATTTCACTCCGTAGCTTCACATTCACGATAAGTAAAAATAAAATTAGTTATGAAATTTATCTCTAATTTATTTTTGAAATTAATACTTGAATATGTAAAAATATTTTTAAAAGTGAATTGTTTTTTTCTTCATTTAAAAGAGGTGAACAAGAGCTTATAAGAGATCATAGATATTAGATAGCTTAGTTTTTTGACAAATATTTGAGAATATATTATTTTTTAAAAAATAAGTCGACTAAAGGTTTTAAAATAAATTTTAACTTATGAAAAGAATATTCCGAAATGTAGAATCTTCGTGGCGGTGGGACCATGAGGAGTGGGGAAAAACTTTATATTAAAGCACGTTGTAGTAAAAATGACGAGTCAATTAAATATAAAAACATTTTGGTACCACAATAATGCACCATATGTTAAGGTATTGGCTTCTATTCTCCCAAAAATTTCATTATATTATATGCATTTATTGATGTCAACTATAGGAGTAATAAACATATATATTTCTTTGCATCATGTCGTGTTGCAGTGTGTCATCTTTTTTCTTTTTTACTTTCTAAAGGACAAATAATTTGCTTGGGATGGGACATTCATGAAACCTTGATCGATGAATCTGGCGACTTGTATTGTTTGTTGACATTTTTTACTCAAATTTTGATTTTTTTTTTTTTTTGTGTGTCCTCATTCGTCTATTAGAAAGTTAAGTTAATGACATAAAATACGTCATATACCTTAACTATAAGAATTCACTGCAATAAATCGTAAAACCTCAGTTGTTTTCTAATTGAGATTGATGTGTATAATTAAAAGAGATAACAAAGGTTATATTGTTAATTTAACCATTTAATATATCGATGAATAAAAACACGCGTAAATTTTTTTTGAAATTTGAATTGAAAGTGTTTAACTGAAATAATTTATTAGAAGTTAAGATATTCAATTAGAACATGACTTAGATCAAGTGTGTAAATAGAATATCCTAACAAATTTAAGAGATTTTGAATAAGTATTAAGCATTTATTTTGATCGAATCTATTTTATGGTATCTTTAGCGTACTTTATTATTTGTTGAGAAGTAGTAAAGTCAAAATATCTCAAGATTGAACAGAAACCAAAGCAAACCTCTATCCTTTCCTTCTTGAATATGTTGGTACTTTTCACTTTTTAAAGCTCAATTTGACTGATTAACTTCGTAAGTTAATCACGCTAGGATTAATTCATTTATTGAAATTAAAATTAAAATGTGCTGAATTTATAAGAAAAGTGATAAGTGATAATCATTCGAGATATGTGGTGGCGGAGCCGGATAGGATAATCGTTAATACATTAAATGTATTTTTATGTTATCTAATAGATGTGAAATTCTCTTTACTTCAATTTCTCCTATATTTATTTTTTCATATTTTTGAATTGTCTTAATATAAAAATAACACCTTGTAATAAAATTTTCGAATTCGGAGTCAAATAGTCATGAATTCAATATAAAAACATTTTGCTACGACAATAATAGAGCATATGACACATAATTTAGGTTATCCATCTAAATTTTCTCTCAATTACCTATTTATATACATTTATTTATGTCAACAATATTATTAAACCTATAGAGATGACCGTTCTTTTGCATCATTTCAAATTATCATGAGTCATTTTTTTTTTTACCTTTTGTGAGTTTTGTTGTACTTACTTAAGTTACAATTGTGAACAACGGTTTTACCACCAAATATTAACTAGAATTAATGTATGTTTGATTAATAGAGTGAATTGATTCTCTAAATATAATATAACTCAACCATCCAAAATAAACCTATATATTTTTTAATTTTCGTTTGATGTGAGGGATAAAAATAAATAGTCTTGAGATTAAAAAAAATAGTCCAGGTATAAAATTTTGGTGTCTTGTTTGGTTACCATGTTTGGAATAACTTATCCCACCATGTATACTATAGTGATGGGATAAGTTATCTCATATACACATGATGAAATAACTTATCTTATCCCAAAATAGATAATCCCATGATAATTAATTTTGAAATAACTTGTTCCTAACCAAACAATCTTGCACTTTATTTCAAATTCAAGAAAAAGTCTTTTGTGCCAGCAAGATAAAACACTGTGTACTTATTCTAGTTAAAGAGTGTCGGCAACATGATATGTTTAGATATTTTGAGATGTCCATATATTCATAATAAACAATTGTATAAGATAATTTAGTGCATTGTCGACATATATATATATACATATATATATATATTATAATTTTCCCAGTTACAACATTATATGTTTTTTCATCATTTTTCCTATGTCAAACTTGAAGAATTAGAAATTAAACAAACAAAAATTTCTTTCTCTAACCATTTAAATTCGAGATGATCGGACAATTCAATATGACATCAAAACAGATAAAAATCCTAAATATATGGAAGGAAAAATTAATACTATTTAATTTTTTTAGATAAGATAATCACTCCTCTCAGAGAAGGAGTATGTGAAGCTATCTTTGAAATTTTCCATAGTTTTAATTAATGAGATAAGACATTATCCTTATAATTCATATGGTTGACTTATCCGATTCAGCAAAATATAATTAATACAAAGTAATAAATATATACTTGGTCGTAATACTTCAACCCTTTGCTCATCATCTTCAATTATTGAAAATAAAAATACTGTGCATTCGTCATTTGATTTACATCTTGTACATCGGGAAGTACGTAATATCAATTCATATTGAATAGTAGCATAAAAATATTGAAATAATTGTACAAATTTTTTATTTTATTCGACATTATTGATAAAATGAAGTATGACAGCAGATCTAGTTTGAATTTGGTTAGTTAAATGAATTTATTTAACAAACTTGGAATTGACAAAAGTTGTTGTATAACAATTTCGCTAATAAAATAATGTTAGATATTAAAAGGGTGTAATATATGATACATGTATCTTATCATGAATGTCCATTGTGTTGGCGAAAATACAGCTGCAATAGAAAAACAAAAGGTAGAAAATAAAATATCTTCGAGTTGAAGCGTGGATATCTCACTTTCTTTAAAAAGATTCAAGTTCACTATAACAATTATTTATTGATCCAATAGTAATTTTCTTGACTTGTTCCCTACTCCAGGATACGACAACCTAACAATACTATATAACTCAATAAACTCTGGACAAGAGTTGAGTCCAAAGCTCTACCAAAAAAATATATCTCCCTTCAATTAAATAAAACTCTTTTTGTGACTCACTTTTGCATGCACTCTATGTTTTTTCTCTGAAGAAAATAAAATATATTCAGGCTGAGGCGCGATATCTCGCTCTCCTTAAGGAGATTCAAGTTCCTTACAATAAGTTTTTACGAGATAATATCTCAGATGGTCACTCAACTTTACATACTTTACTTAGAAAGTCATTTAACTTTGAATTATTCACTTAGAAAGTCACTCAACTTTATTTTATAACTCAAAAGTCACTCAACTATTAATATTTCACTTAGAAAGTCACCTTACAAATTTAAATTATTTATTCATTAAATTTCTTTGAAATCTAATTTTTATTTTAAATTATTTTTTAAAGAAATAATAAGATATTTATTTTAATTATCTTATTGACCTTCAATTATTTAATTACATTTTTTTTAAAATACGTACAATAGCATTTTTTTAGCATATTTAATTCCAAAAGCAGTTTTTTCTCTCAACGGCTATTGTACGTTTAAAATAACAATTTTTATCATTTTTATTAAATTAATAGTAATGCTACTGTACATTTTAATTTTAATTTGTCATTTGCAACTGTATGTTTACAATAGAAATCTTTTATAAAACTTTAAAAGGAGTAATCAAAAAGATGCACAGTAGCGATCTTTTCTTAAAAAAATAGTTTTAAAAAACTTATATTTCAACAAAATTTAATAAAATAATTAAAATGAGCATCTTTTTATTTTTTTTAAATTAATTTAAAATGAAATTGTATTTCAACAAAATTTAATGAAGAAATTATTTAAATTAGTTGGATGACTTTCTAAGTAAAATATCATTAATTGAGTAACTTTCTAAGTAAAATATCATTAGTTGAGTGACTTTCTAAGTGAAATATCAATAGTTGAGTGACTTTTAAGTTATAAAATAAAGTTGAGTGACTTTCTAAGTGAAAAACTCAAAGTTGAGTGACTTTCTAAGTGAAGTATGCAAAGTTGAGTGACCATATGAGATATTATCTCAAGTTTTTACTGGTTCAGGAGTAATTTTCTTGACTTGTCCTCCAAAATACAACAACCCAACAATACTTCACTCAACAAATTTTGAACAAGAGTCGAATTCTAAACTCCACCAAAAGAACACATTCCTCCAACTATATTAGTGTGGATCAATCAATTTAATCTATATTTACAGGAGGATAAAATTGTGATTTAATTGGGCTATTTGAATTATGACTCATTTATAAATTTTACCCCTTTTAACATTAGTCCAATCCGCTAATTTAACACCCCGCATCAAAGCACGAAGCTCACGTAAATTTGCCCTTTGACTATCTAGTTTACCAACATGGCTGAAGTAAACACTATCTATACATTTTAATTGTATATGATGTATATAAGTATGTATTTTATGTGTTTAGTATATGTGTATGTGATTAAAATATACACTAGATATAAAATTTGTAAATTAGATGACCACAGACATTTGGATGTAATTTTCCCAATTCAAAGTCATAAAACATGCAGTTCAATACCTCCTAACACCGCAACTTCCTTAATTCCATAATTGGGCTCTGTATAGCCCATTATGTCTTAGAGCTCAGCCTTTGACTGATTGGGCTTATTTGCGTTAAATAGCCCATTTTTTATTTATTGGCAAAAAAGATTTTTTAAAATATTTATTTGACATTCAATAGCCACGTTTTTTTCCTTGAAAAGTCAATAATTTTTTTCTGATTTTTCTCTCTCCTATTTTCTACACACCATCGTTGCTTATTGGTGTTTTTTATTTTTTGAAAAGGAAAAATTGATTCCTATTTTCTCTCCCCTTATTAATTGTTAACTGTTTTAAAGTAGTGGTCTTTCCCTTTTTATCTCTTTTTTCTCTTTCTAAATATTTCATTTCCTACCTTTTCCCCCAATTTTCTCATTTACTTCTTAATTTTCTCTATGTTTCTGTTTATGCAAATCTGATATAACTGCATGTTTATTCATTATTCTCTCCGAAAATTTTCTTTTATATATAGTTTTGAGTTTTCTTGTCCAAATTGTTGTGGAATTTCGTGATTTGTGGAATTGAATTTTTTTCATCTCATTTGGGTGAAAATTTAACTTCAAGATTTTGATTTTTTTGTATAAATCTCATGGATAAAAAAAGTTCTTGTAAGATTTTTGTAAAAAGTCAGAATGATGGTTTCTACTTTTTTCTTATTCTCCATCAATAACTTCAAATTCTACCTATGCAAATACACTTCAATCAATGAATACAATTTCTATTTAAATTGTATACAAATTTGTTAAATGAATATGAACAAATGGATACAAAGATGAATATGGACCAATGTATACATATTGCAATTATATTACATATAAACTAAATTTTATGTATACATATATCATATTAATTTCTTTGTTTATACATTATATAGTTACCACTATAATTATTGTTAATATTCTTATGTATATAAGTAAAATATAGTCCATGTATACATACTACAGTTATCGTATACATCAACTAAATTTACACGTTATTTTTTTTATGAATAAAATTTTATGTATACATATAGTATATTAAATTCTTTATGTATACATTATGTAATTGCAACTATAATTATGTATACAAACAAATATAATTCTTGTATACGTATTACAGTTACTAATAAAAATTGTTTTTTTTTATTATGAAAAAATTACCTATTTAAACATTCATATTTATCATATTTTCTATTATTTTCTACCATTCAAAAATATTACAAAAATCCCTCTTTTTCCCTTTTATTTCACTAATTATTGTCAATTGTCTAATAATTATACACATTAATTGAGGTTTTAAAATATATTTTCATGTCTTAAAAGTAGTAACAATCTTTTTGATGAGTTAATTAAAGGATAAAAAAAATCTTCCTTCAAAGTGGATGTACCATTTCTTTGATGAGTTAATTAAGGAATACATTTTTTTCATCCAATAAAAATAACAACAATTTTTTTGATAGGCTAATTAAAGATAATATGCTAATTAAATTAACTAACTACTGTCGGTTTGTAAAAAAAAAAACCCTTGAAATTAGGAGTCATTAGACCTATTTTGTACCAATTATTTTTGGGCCATATTTTGCTAAATATTTTTGGGCTATTTTATGCCAATTTATATTGGGTGTTGTATATTCATGTCAATTCCTCCACGGATTGGGTTGAAATTGAGGTTCAGTAAGCTGGCAGTAAGAAGCATAAATTGCACGTTTTCTCCTTCAAATGGGCTAATCTTTAATTTTTGCTCTTTATCAGTCGAAATTATTCTCCACTAGACATTAGGTTTTTAGAAACTGAAGTTATGCACAAACATAAATTGTGTAATGTTATGATACGGAAATACAAACTTATGCGCTGCAAAAACATTACTTGTTATGAGGAGCATAAAATTAAAGGCTAGCACAAAATTGTGACAAAAGTGCAATTGATCCAACTATCTGGAAAGGGTAAAAGGGCGAAAATTTCTGCTAAAACTTATTTTTTGATGACCGTCGAGTTTGTGCCAACTTCACACGCCCTGACTAATTCCACAGGATATGACCTAGTGTTTTTCGTCTCTACTAAATTTTGAACTTGAGACCTCAAGATTCTCAACCACTTTATTGATTACTAAGCTACACCTTTCGCTAAAACTTCAATGTTTGGCCCAGTGACGGATCTAGAATTTTAAAGTTGTGGGTGCTCTCTTAGCTTAATAGTGGCGGAGAAAATTTTCACTAAAGGAATTCAAAATATATAAAAAAAAACATATTGAGAGTAAGATTCGAACTTAGGCTCAGCAACACCAAAACAACCGTAAGCACCAACCATAAGCCATTGGACCAATCAATCCACTTGCTTATTGGGTGCTCTATGTTAATTTTATACCAATGCTTCTTAATTTCTACATAGATATATATAGTCCGATACAAGATTAATGGGTGCTCGAGCACCTGGAGGTAGGGGTGGGCATGGTATGGTATATACCGAATTACCATACCATACCAAAATTTTTAATACCGTGATTTTGGTATTATGATATTTGGTATGATATATGGTATACATTTTAATTTTTTTGATATTTGGTACGGTATTTGGTATTTAGAAATAATATACCAAATACCATACCGAAGTATATAGTTACATAAATAACATATATATATATATATATATTACTAAAATACTAACAAATATGCAACCTAGTATTAGTATAAACCAAATATTAAGAAGTCTATTTTGATTGAAATGTATTTAAATTTAATTGATTAACAAAAGAACTTGTTTGTACTTTATTTTGAGTATAAATCTCTACATGTGTAATGTGTTAGTATGATACAATTGAGAAAAAAATTTAATTGTCGAAGTCATAATACTCTATTATACGAGTATATATTAGTTGAAGTTGAACAAACTATGGTTACCGATTTACCATACCGTAAAATATCGAAACCAAACTTCAAAATACCGAATTAAATTGGTATGGTAATGGTATAATATTTTAAAAATCAAATACCGAAATTACGATATCGAAACTTTAAAATATCGTACCGTACTATACCATGCCCACCCCTACCTGGCGGGTTCTACGTGGGTCCTCCCCTGGTTTGGCCTCATCAAGCCCATTGTTTCAGTTACTTTTCCGCCTGTTTGGACTCGAATATTTTGTCAAAAAATTTTCAGATTAAATTGCTTTAATAATCAGAACGGTTTAGTGTCTAAACCGGATATTTACTCTAAAATATACCAATTTATCGTTGTTAAGTGATAAGTTGAGGTTCAAACTTGCACTAATTAATTAATTATCATTAAATGAACAAACCTAACGACACTATTTTGATAGTACTAATCATTAATCTTGGTCCTTCATGACAAAAATGTAGTTTGCTTAATAAAACTAGCAACAAAACAAGCTTAATATTCCTTTTCTTTTTCTTGTATAATCATTTGTATTTGTTATATGCTGGCCTAATTAATTTAAAGTTGTAACGCATGCATAAGTCCTATTAAAGAGAAGAAGCACTTTCTCCAGGGATTTCTCAATTCTTAAAGTTCAAACACAAAATTTCTAGACTTTCATCCATATATAATGATTAAAAACTTTTAATTTAGTATTTTCATCTTTGTTACTCTCACCGCCCAATTTATGCGATGGTATTAGATGGGTTCGAAATTTAAAGAAATAATTTTTTTAAAAAATAAAATTATGATCTAAAATAAGTTATAAATTCTTATATGACTATATAATAATATTATAAATCATAAAATGAGAACTTAAAGATAAATTTTTAAAAAATATTAGAATTTTTAAAAATAATAAACTAATCAAAAGAAAAATATATCATAAGAGAGGAGTACAAGACTGATAAATATTTATCTATGTCAAATATTTACATTATAACATTAAATTAATACAACTTCTTATAGTTAAATATTACATTACGTCCATAAATTAATTTGATATAAACATTAGATTAGGATAAATTTGTTTCAACAAGACTTGTGGTTTGAAATCAAAATGCCACTTCCACTTTTTGCTTTTATTTATTGTCGTTTTCTACTTTCCCTTTAAACCTTTTTTTTTCTTTGGTTTTGGTGGAGTATATATATGCTTTATTTGTGATAATAATGGGAAATAAATGGGGTCTCCAACTCACCACTAAAGTCAACCTAGTAAGTGAACAACTCGAAAAAAAAAAACACATGGGAAAATATCATCTTTAAATTACTACAAGAAATCTTCAAGATTAGTTTAATTGAACTAATAGGTAAATTAAAATAATTAAGTAACGCCCATGATGATGTTAATTCATTAAAAACTGATCATTCGATGATTACATTAATTGAGCGATCTTGACTTTTGATGTTCAAGTATGTATTTTTTAATTTTATTTTTCATGAATTTTTTGTTGAATTCAATTCCGAGATGTAGTATCTTGCTAAAAGTACTTGTGAAGAAACTTACGAATTTCTCCTTGTTAAGGGAAATCTACGATAGTCACAATAGGATGAGTTATTGATTATTGAAAAATCTCATGAAATAAATGAATTTTCTTTATTCATAACTTACATATTTTTTTTTAAGGAAATACAAAGTGTATTCTCTGTGCAAACCCTAGCCGTCATATAATGATGGGAAACCATCTATTTTTCATTAATAGATCAACGAGCTAATTAACACCCTTTATAAATGTAATAGATTCACACCCAAAACTCTTTCCAACATGAGAAACTAGAGTTAGAATTTGATTATTTCATTTTACCATGAAATCTACCTTCTCCCACCCAGTGATGGACCTAAAATTTTTATGAAGGGGGGTTAATAATTGTAGTAAAAAAATAAAAAATAAAAAATTGAGGTCAATAGGTATTAAACACACCACCTTAAGGAATTTTTGTAACCCTTAATCACTAGATTAAAATTTTCACTTGTGTTAAGAGGTGTCAATACATTTATATATATTTATTAAGCAAACCTTTAATCTCTATATACAATGTAATTTTCCGACAGCGGAAGCATACCAAAATCATATTGCTTACATGAATAATAAATAACCAATACGTTTATGCTAGAACACATTAATTTGCTGAAAGTTAATTCGATAAATACCTCTTGAAGCGTGAGCAAACACCTTCAAGCAAATTCACAAATTAGACAGACCTCAAAGGTTGTTGCTTGACACCCCTTGGCAAAGGATGGGTCCACCCCTACTCCCACCAACTCAATACAATCATAGAGTATGCTCTTTTCTAACCCCCCCACCCCCCCAACAAAAAAAAAGAAAGAGAGTATGCTCATAAGCCTACAACATCAGTGCACGATGATATAATATTGTATGAGTATTAGTTAAGTTCAATAATTTGATTGGCACAATAGCTAAGAATAGCAAATACAGCTCATGTTCCTAATCCAACTTGACACTTGTTATACAAAGAAATAAAAAGTGACTTTCAAGTTTTACCTGTCGAAGTTTAGGATGGAGTGATAAATTCAGTTTTATCGTTAATTAGAAGTCTCATATTTAAATTTTAGTATAAAGGAATAATACATGACAATGATTTTAAAAGTAAATGGTTTTGAGTTTTTGAATTTGCTTATTCTAGGCAAAATTTTAAATTTAACAAATTTTAATTTTTAACCTTGAAAACTTGTCATGAAGCAAGAAAATGTAAAAGAAATTCAAGATTATTAAGTGTAGTTTATAGGATATGAAGTCATTTTTTATTTTTTTTATAAAGAAAAGAAAGTGTTTTAATTTAAAATAAAACTTTTTGATGCAAATCAAAATTAGTTGATCCAAAAATAAGTATCAAATAACCGTGAGAACAAAAACAAAAAAAAAGTGACTTTCCGAAAGGTGAATGGACATTTCATGATTGGCAACGAATACTATATATTATAATTTTTTTTCTGTTCACACTCAGGCACCTTAAGCAAAAATTACCTCAATTAAAACAACAATATATACCATGTATAATTTACTAAACTATTTCTATTTAATTAATTTCCCTTGAAAATTGAATATCAAGAAAATCATATTAAGTGAATTGTTGAGATATATGACACATCAATTAAAAAAATATTTAAGAACAAAAATTAAAGTCTACTTTTCACTATTATTCCTAAATTATTTTCTTATAAAAATATAAAATAGTTACGAACCTAATTAGAAGGAAAGGTAAATATGAAAAAAAAAGTCTCAAAAATACTCTCAAATTTTGAAAAATTTACTTATTAACTATAACAAAAGTTCCAACAATAATTCACTTAATATGAATCGGAAAGAAGTAGTACTATTTTTATCTAAATTCATAAGGTTAAACTTATTGGATAACAATTTTTTTTCTTATTACTAAGATAACACTTATTTCGAGATATTTCCACATGCCTCACCTGCTCCAAACGCGACCCAACACCAACCCATCCCTAAATAAATAAACCCACAATTTCATAAATTCGTTCCTCATGATGTTTGTTATATTTTGCAATTTCAAAAAAATTTAAACATTTATAGTTATTATTATATTATACTACTACAAATAAAACATTGAAAATCTATATTCTTTCAACTGTCTGAAGAACTTTGCTTTATTATTCCAAAATGGGAGAACCTCAAGTCGAAAATCAGCTCAACATTTCTTGTAAGCTTATTTTCTCACACTTTTTCATCTTTTTTCTGTTTTCCTAATTCTCTAAACTAATTAGTATTTTCTACTAATTCATATAGTTGAAGAGGAAATAAATATGACGAATAATTCGATTTCATGGCGTGAAAAATACAAGAGATGGCTTGAAATAGGCTTCAATGCGGTATTGATTCTAGTTTGTTTATCAGCTGCAACACTCCTCGGCGAACTTTATTACAGAGAAGGTGGAAAAAGCACTTGGATGAATTCATTAGTCCAAATGGTTGGATTTCCGATACTTCTCCCTATTCTCTTTTTGAAAAAGAGAGAAGAAAACAGGGACGATAAACATATGCACAAAAATATTATTAATGATAAAAATCCATCCGTTTGGATGTTTTTATCCGTCTATGTTTTTCTCGGCTTTTTATTAGGCGGAAGCTGTATGTTGAATGCAGTAGGACTATTACACCTACCCGTTTCAACATTTTCCTTAATATCCGCTAGCCAATTGGGGTTCAATGCCCTGTTTTCCTTCTTCCTCAATTCCCAAAAAATAACAACTTATATAGCAAATTCCATCATCTTACTCACAATCTCCTCAATCCTCCTTGTCTTCCAACCGGACGATTCCTCATCAAGCGAATCATCGAAAGGAAAAGGCTATGTCTTAATCGGATTCATCTGCACTCTCTTCGGTTCAGCAGGGTACGCGTTGCTGTTATCAGCCACAGAGCGAATTTTCAGAAACGTCATGAAAAAACGCACATTGAAAGAGGTTATGAACGTCGTGATTTGGCAATCATTTTTCGCCACCAGTGCTATTTTGATTGGCCTATTCGCGAGCGGCGAATGGAAGTGGATTAAAACAGAGATGCAAGAATACAAGCTTGGGAAAGTGTCATATGTCATGACATTAGTGTGGAATGCATTAGCTTGGCAGATCTACACAATTGGTTTACTAAGTTTGATTATGAAAGTATCTGCATTATTTGCTAATGTGATTACTGCATTAAGTGTTCCACTTATTCCAGTTCTTGCTCTCATTGTTTTCAATGAGAAAATGAGTGGAGTGAAGGTAATTTCAATGATTTTGGCAATTTGGGGATTTTTATCATATGGTTATCAGCAATATCTTGATGAAGTTAAGCTCAAAGCTGATTTGTCAAAGGCAAAAGAGGAATCTGAAGTATCACTTGTTGAAACAGGGTTGAATCATAGAGCTAATTAATGTTAATTGTACATAAGATTTTAATGCCTTATTTATATTTACTTTTAGTGTAAAATTTATGGATACTTTCTTAATTTGTTTTATCTAATTATTATCTACTTATTATAAGTTAATGTGACATGGTTTTCTTACTAGAGCTTTTGTTTATGTTCTTCAACGTACAAATAAGTTTCTTGTTTCATTTATTATGATTGAGTTAATTAATTGGATTAAAAATGACACTGAACGTACTACTAGAAATTAATCTCATTTAGCTATAAATTAGTGATGAATTATAAAAAAAATTAATTAGCTAGGAGCATGTTAACGACATATTATTAGTTAGGGATCACTGACAAATTCCAGAAAATTTTATGTTTTCTAGGATTGGAATTTTGTCCGGAGATGGTGAAGTCTAATAGAATGGGGATTTCAATCAACACTAATCACAATTAGTTCATTTTAAAAGTGACTACTGGTGACTCTATCAATTACATTAATTAATTAAAGTTTATGTCAATATCCAATCCAATAGGGTTAGGTTTAGGCATACCTTACCACCTTCCTAATATAATGCAATTAACAAATAAATCCATTACCCACCTATAATGTTTGGACATGCCTACTAGGAGCCAGTTGGATGGTTTAAAGCTACTTTTAAGTTTTTTTTTTATATTCTTTTTGGAGTATTTGGTAAAATTCAAAGTAATTTTAAAGTATTTTTAAGCCAAAAGCAATAAATTGTAATTGTCCACCTTATTGTTCTTGACTTATTTTAGCTGAACAACTATTTTGCTTTGATACTTTTTGTCATCACAAATAATTAATTTTATTCAATAAAACCATTAAGCGCTTAAAATTTAAAAGCTACTTTTCAACAAATCCAAACAGACTCCATATTATATACTCCATTGTTTTTAAAAAAAAAGAAGACCTAATATTACTTGTTACGAAGTTTAAAAAAATAAAAAAAGTTTCTTTTAAATCTTGTGGTCTTAAATTAAAATTATATCAAATGTATCAAAATGCCATTTCATCATGTGGCTTTAAACATACAACATGAAAAACTGAAATTAAAATGCTGCTAAAAAATGAAAGAAATTATTCTTTTTGAAACAGACTAAAAAAATTATAAGTCTTTATTTTTTAAACGGAGGGAACATTTAATCATGTGGCTTTAAACATACAACATGAAAAACTGAAATTAAAGTGATGCTAAAAAATGAAAAAAATTATTTTTTTTGAAACAAATTAAAAAAAATATAAGTCTTTATTTTTTAAACGGAGGGAATATTGAATTATTGAAGGATGGAGCCTGGAAGGTAGATCCCTCTGTCATAGATATTTCAGTAGACTTAACGTAGGGACCAGAACTCACTATTTTTAAACGAATTTTTGAGAAGCATGTTTTGCATGACATCGAGTTAGGCACTTTGACATACGTAAGAAACCTTTTTTCTTTTGGGAGGTTTTATTTATGTAATGGATACAGACTGTCATGCAGTGTGGAACACTTATTTTATATGCATATATAATAC
Source organism: Solanum appendiculatum (assembly GCA_018342035.1). Taxonomy (NCBI): domain Eukaryota; kingdom Viridiplantae; phylum Streptophyta; class Magnoliopsida; order Solanales; family Solanaceae; genus Solanum; species Solanum appendiculatum. The sequence continues at coordinate 1,507,100 of JAGDQO010000473.1, forward strand.
ATAAGCGTGCTTTTTAATGTACAATTTTAGGTGTACATTAGTGTAAGTATTTAAATTTATATAAAGTTGAATAGGTAGAAATACACATCTTAATAACATCTACAAGTAAATATTTTAAAAGGTCATTGAACTATAAAAAATTATCTAGTAAAATCACTGAACTTTATTTTGTATCACTAAAATCATTCAACTTTACACTTTTATCTTCTAAAATCATTAAAACTATATTTGTCACTAAAATAAATTTGACATGGCAAAATAAAATATTTTTTACGCCATGTAATCATATGACCCACAAATAAATAAAATTACGAAATATATTTATTAGTATACGCACCCACCCACTCACATACAAATTGTCTTCTTCTAAAAGACTAAAACCTTATTTCTCCACCTGAGAGCCCGTTTGGATGGGATTTTAAGTTGGTCATACTAACTTTTAAATCAGTTTTTGACTTATTAGAGTATTTGACAATTAAATAATAACTTAAATAAGTCAAAAGTAACTTAAAATAAGTTAAAAGTTAAAAGTAGGGTGCCCCCTACTTATTTTTTTAAACTTATAAATCACTCTATTTTGACCAAGTATATTACTTTTTTACCCTTAATTCTTTTATAATGTTAACAACTTTAAAGGTATTTAAGACATTTTGATAAAAAAAAAAAAGAAGTGACTTTCAACACTTTTTGGCCAAACACATCAAAAACACATAACTACTTATTTTTAAAATGTCTTTAAAGTAACTTTTAAAAAGTTACTTATTTTAAGTCAATCCAAATGGGATCTAAATCTCCTACTTCTTCTAATTCTTTGTTTATTTCTCCCAAAAGTTCTCACCCAAAAAGAGGCGTTGAATTTTTTTGAAGGCTATTGATGCTGAAATTCTTCTTAAACAATGGATTCCTTCATTTCTTCGAGGAATAACGTGATGAAATCTGTAAAAGAATGCTTTCTCCTACTAATATTTTTTTAAATTCACAAGGCACCAATTGAAGAACCGGTAATAGCTATTCAAAGTGATGTTTTGGCTGCTCAAGGTGTTGATGAAGTTGCAATTGAAGGTATCGAAACTGATGGACCATCTCCTACTTCTAAGAGAGGAAGACTCTTTAAGAGAAAAGTTATGGAGGAGTATATTGTTGAAGTGAAGAAGAAGAAGACTAGAAATCATAGCAAAGTATAGAAATTATCTTTGTAATTTTTTGTGGTTATGAGACACCTATTATGGCACAATATATTTTTGTCTTCTTTTTTTTGTTGGCTAACAATGGTGCTCATAACAACCTAGTATTTATTTTACAATTTTATTTATTTGTGTGGTCCGTGATTACATGGCATAAAAAATAATTTAATTTGCCATGTCAAATTTGTTTAAATGATAAAAGTAGTTTAATGATTTTAGAAGATAAAAGTGTAAAGTTGAGTGATTTTAGTGATACAAAATAAAGTTCAGTGACTTTACTAAATAATTTTTCATAGTTTAGTGACCTTTTAAAATATTCACTCTAACATCTACAAATCAATTCAATCGAGCGTACATATCACACACAAATTGCAAAGTAAGACATTATGTAAATATAAAAAAAATCATATTCTTTCATGCATCATGAAGCTAAGATTCAAAATATAAAAGATCGTTATACATTAATCGAGTTATTCCTTCTGTTTCAATTCACATGACAAAAGCTCATACCTCGTGCATGAAATTGATGGACGTACATTTCTCTCTCTTTTCAACAAATTGAACAATTTCTAGAAAAGAATAAAAAGAAAAAGATTAACTAATTGGATTTTACTGCACCAGACAGAAATAATGTACTTGCTTTCAGTTAGAAAAAGATTCTTGCACATATTTTTTCACCTAATTATTGAAAACATTTGGCGTCATATTTGCACTAAAATTTTAAATATTTTGTTTGAAATTTGTCCTTTATCCACTATTCCAATTCCAAATCTTTCCTTATCAACAACTCCATCTACCACAATTTACCAAATCATCTTATTTTTAACAGGAAAAGGTCATATTTAATTTATTCCTATATTATCAGAAATAGTTTAAATAATTCTTTGTTGTATTTTTTTCGTTTAAATATATACACCTTTTAACGATATTTTCAATTAAATATACCCCTCATCCGTTAAATATCTCATATCTGTAATCCCACCTTAAAATAAACACGTGGAGGGTTGGAATTAATTTGAAGGATCCAAATCATTTTTACCCCCGGCCAACACCCAAAATAACCCATAATCCAGCTTAAATGAAGCTTTAAATAAACATCAACCGTGGAATAATGTCAAAGTTTTTTCTTTTTCTTTTTTTTTTTTTAAAAAAACAATTTTAATAACAATTATATTCACCTTATAAGTTGATGATTCTCAACATTCGAACACATATATACTTAAAAAATCTTAACAACTTGGAATTTTGATGAGTCAACAACAAAGAACTATGGAAGAACTTCAATTTTTTTAATCTCATTTTCGAATTCAAAGAACCCAAAAAATTGAATCCAACTCAATCATAGTAAGCAAGAGAAAATCCTAGCTCAAAAAAACAATAATCCAGATAATTTTCAATACTTAATTGATTTACATCAATTTCCAATCACAAACTTTAAAAGTTTATCGAATATATGTCAAAGACCTAGCAACTTCTCCACCCAACGTGCATTCTAATTTTAATTCATTAATCTAAACCGATGGAATTTCAAGCACCACATCAATTGAACTTTCAAAAATTTTTAGGATAGAACTCGTGCAATAAACTGAACAAGAAAACACATAGAGAAGAAGATGAAAAAAAAAAGGTCTGGGTCGAGTTGGGTTAAATGGGTGGATTTCAAAAAAATCGGCTTTTTAAATTTGAGTGCGGATTATTTGATTCTGAAGCTTGATATGTGTCTTTCCGTCAAAAATAAGACAAATTTATGCCAAAATATAATAAAAGGGATATATTTGAACTGAAAATATAAGGAAAGAGGTTTATTTTGATTGATAATATATATAACAAAGGTTATATTTAAACTATTTTTGATAGTACAAAATATATTTGACCCTTTTCCATATTTTTATAGTGGCCATTTTAGAGACTTATTATGTATGCAATGTAATAAAATATTTTTGAATATTGAATAATCTTAAATATATATGTCATGTGGATTGTTTTAAATTTTAAAAAGTACTAAATATGCAAAATAATATTATTTTTATAACAAATAAAAAATAAATAAATTAATAAAATACATAAATTAAAACGGAAAAAGCAATAATTTTGAAAGTATGGTGTGTGTGGGAGAGAAAATGAGTAATGACAAACAAAAAGCATCCCGTTATCAATTGTTTTACGTTGTATACTATAATAGGTAATTCAGAATAGATAACTATTATTTTGTTATTAATTAAGAAAGAGTAATCGTGAATCGAATATAAAAATCTTGTGTTATTATTTGTTTCATTAAAAGGGAAAGGTCAATTTTTGTACGTTAATATTTGATTCTTGCTAATCAAGCCACCACCAAAAAAAAATTCTTTTAAAAAGGATTTGGATTTAGCAAATGATGTGATTGATTGATAATATTTTAAAATTTGATTGATAGTTTAGTGGGAAGAAGGGGGTTGTGGAAATGTTTTTTCAACAAAAAATTTTTTTTTTTTGCTAATCGAAGTAATTTCTTTTTGCATCCCTCTTTTAAAGGCTCGGATCCCAGCAGCCACAAAATATTTAAAATATTCAGCTACTTGACCTGTTGGTTGGAGCTTGACACTACATGTCAAAGGTCTCTGGTTCAAACTTGAGTGATAACATTATTTTAAAAAATTTCTAATTTTAATTTAAAAAAAAAAAAAAAAAACTTGACCATGACATTTTGCTGTAAATTCAATTTTGTTATAATATTTAGAAGGAAACTCAATTATTATGCTTCCTAAAATCCAATTAAGAACAAACTTTATTGTTCCATCGTTAGGCCTTTTATTTAAACTTAAATAGAATGTTATCCAAGTTAAGACAATTTTTTCAATTATCCAAGGTTAACACTTTGTGCAAAATTTAGTAAGTGGGGTACGTACTACGTATACCTGCATGTGACAAGAATGATAAAAGCCGTTTAAATATGAAAAAATAAATACTGATGAAGTCATATGAGATTCAATATCTACTATATATATATATATATATATATATATATATATATATATAAAATAATTTAATCATATATAAACTGTATAATCTTTTATCGAAATGGTTTCAAATGAACTACCCCTGGGCCCTACGCCCCTACCTGCCCCTATTCTCATGCAATTTAAAGCCATTGGAATCCTAAAATGAGATTCATTCAACCTTTTACTTAAATTCATATATAGAGAGAGGAAGTTAAGACAAATAATTTGTCAATTGCCATGGGAAGTGTTGCAGAAAAGGAGCTGGATATCATCAGTAAGATTTCTCACATTATTGATTAATCTTCAACTCAACTCATGAACTCAAATCAAATAAAAGAAAAACTTCTCTCCTTGACCTTTATTCTTTGGTTTTATTTCTTTACACTTGTTTTTAAATGACATATTACATAAATGTATCGTTTAATAACTTGGCCAATCAGTTGGCATTTATCATCTATCCCTCTCTATTTTGGATATGCATTATAAATAGATATTTAAACTTGTATAAACTTGAATAGGTAGAAACATTTGTTCATGTTGCATACACAAATTAGTTTGATTAATATATCTCAACCGAATTGCCACCTCGAACACGTGTGTCTACCTATTTAATTTTATATAAATTTAAAGTACTACTTATATATATACATCCAAAGTTAGAAGGCCAATTAAGGCCAAATTAAAAAACAGTATATGTCTTTTTAAAATCCTTCACTAGTTACGTTCTAGTGGAAGGTATAGACAAATAATTAAGAGAAGATTTTATGCAATCTACATGACAGTGTATGTGAAGACTTTTTATGTCATCAATGTAGTCATATTAGCACTTTTACTTTACATTTTACACTCTAATTCTAAGAGTTGTTTAATTAGCCTTTCAGAAATTTATACCTATATCAGTGGAAGGATTCATATAAAACTGATACCAATTTGTTTGAGACTGTGACGTAGTAATACTTGTTATAACACAATCAAGTTAATAGTTTTTTACACTATCAATATAATTTAACATGTTATAACACTAATGATCTATAGTTATTCAATAAAATTAAATTATTTATAGTAACCTTATTCATATTTTTTATAGTACCATGACTACCAGTGCTATATATGTGCATTTTTTCTGTGCTTGTTTATGATGAAGAAAGACACTAGCTAAGTTAGGATTTATTTGCTTATTATTCACAGACGTCCAAGAAGAATTAACTGATCCAAAAACGAAGAAGATGGATGCATTAATCGTTATACCTGAATCATTGACGACTCCAAATTCTATTAACAAGCACAGGAAATGGCTCGAAATAGGCATCTACGCGTTCATTGTCCTTGTTAGCCAGTCAGTAGCTACAATACTTGGAAAATTGTATTACAACAGAGGCGGAAACAGTATCTGGTTGATTTCACTTACTGAAACTATTGCTTTTCCTATCCTCCTAATTCCCATCATCCTTAATTGGACCAATAATAATAACAAAATCCCAAAATTAGAACAAGTAAATATTTATCATGGCTCAAAATCTCCTTCTTTGATAACCAAATTATTTATCTATGTATTTCTTGGCTTTCTAGTTGGAGTAGGTTGTGGTTTATTTTCAATTGGTCTTTTATATCTCCCAGCCTCAACATTCTCTCTTATTTCCTCAAGTCAATTAGCCTTCAATGTCTTGTTCTCCCTCTTCATGAAACTCGAAAAAATTACCCCTCTCATCGCGAATTCTATCGCCCTCATAACCATTTCCTCCGTCCTCCTAGCTATACAACCCGAATCTTCAAAGAAAACGTCGTCGTCTAACCATCATTATGCAATTGGATTTATATGTACGCTAATTGCATCAGCTGGTTTTGGTTTACTATTTTCCTTAACAGATCTCTTGTTTAGAAAAATCTTAAAGAAGAATACGTTGAGAGAATTTATGGACGTTATTATCAGTCAGTCGTTTTTCGCCACGTGTATAATTCTGATTGGTTTATTTGCTAGTAAAGAGTGGAGGAATTTGAAGACAGAGATGAATAATTTTGAGCTTGGGAGATTATCTTATGTTATGATATTAATTTGGATTAGTGTGTGTTGGCAGCTTTATACTTATTGTTTACTTGGATTGATTATGAAGGTCTCTGCTGTATTTGCAAATGTCATTACAACGTTGGGTGCGCCGTTAATCCCGATTATATCTGTGATTATATTTAATGATAAGATGAGTGGGGTGAAAGCAATTTCAATTGTTTTAGCTATTTGGGGATTTTCTTCTTATGCTTATCAACAGTACCTTGATGAGCTAAATCACAAAGGTGATCGCAACGGCATTGAGGATGAGTCCACTGATCAACAAACGACTTCTATCTAAAGAGTTTCTTGGTACTGAAAGTGGTTAATGTGCTAAAGAAAATTCTACATTACATATAGAATAATTAGCTAGCTAGATCTAGCTAAGGCTGTTTTTTATTTTAAATATAATAATGTCTTGGTATTTCTATTAAAAGGATGTTGCTTTGTTGCGGTTATTGAAATATAAATTGTATGCTTTGCCTTTTTCCTTGAATTAGTAATTCGAACTGATCTTCAATTAGTACGCGGGACAAATATCAATAGAAAAGTGACTTTTTCGATATTTCTAAGAAATAGGCATTTGATCATGAAAATTGTGAATATTTTAAAATTGGAGTTATTTTTTATCGTTTGTGAGCAATTCGGAGTGAAAAAGGTGAACAACTTTTAATTTCTTTTGGGATAAGACACATGTACCTCCAGACTATGACCGAAATCCCAGAGACACATCTTAATTAAACTAAGGTCCTATTACCCTGAACTCATTTTTTTTTTGTAATTTTGTACACCTTTTGACTTATGTGGCACACTCCGTAACTCCACATAGTTGAGGCGCGTGAGAGATGTTTGGATGCCACGTAAGCCAAAAAAGTGTACAAAATTACAAAAAAAATGGATTTGGAGGGGGGATGGGGTAATAGAACCTTAACTTAATTAAGGTGTGTCTCTAGAATTTCAGTCATAGTGTAGGGTGTAATTGTGCCTTATCCCATTTTTTTTTTTCAACTTCTAACTCTGAATAAAAGTAAAAACATTTAATGGACAAACGCCTATAATGTAAATTTCAAGTGGAATTTCATGTTGGTTTTGTTTAAATTAAAGAAAAGACAGTTCTTAGAGAAGTATATTCTTATGTTTTATGCCAAATAGTTGCATACATAGAGTGGTGTATGTATGAGGAAATGGAATCAGCTTTTATCAATCAAAATTCAAAAGTAAGACCTTGTTACAACTCCTTTGGCGATTATAATTGTTTTATATACTTTAATTTCTAATTAATTTAAGATTGGATCTCACTAATACCCATCTTATACAAGAGCTTTTTACCACCTTTAGTAGTGTGATGCTACGATAATAGCAAAAAAAAAGTAATCAAATATATTAGGAAGAGTTTCCTTATCAATTTTTATCTATTTATTTAGGCATATTAATTGAAAAATAGAATGTTTTATGAACTTGATTCTTCACCTTTTGCTAGATTACATTTAGAGGCAAATAATTAAAATTTAGGGAAAATTATTTTATTAGATATATATATCCATACCATATATACTAATTTTATTTATACTTTCAAATAATTATGTATCTCATCACTAATTAAGAGTTTTCTATCATATATTGAGGAAGATATTAGATACATGTATTTTTGCTACCAGTTACACTAAAACAGGGAGAGAGACGAACGAGATGGGAAGAGAAATAATCATGTATCCCAAATACATGCGAAACGCTTTAAATACACACTAGATACATATATCTCTTTATATCTAGTGTGATTCACATGTATCTAGATATATACCAGATATATAGGAGAGTGACAAGCGAGGTGGGAGGGAGACGAGGAAAGTGAACGAGATTTGTTATGTATTCCAAATACATGCAAATTCACTTGAATATAATATATTTAGAATAAATTACATCTACTTTTAACTTCATGTATTTCGAAATACATGTATCTGGACTGTATATAAAGAGTGAAGACCATGTGCATACAGACCAGAATAGAAATGCAGTCATTAAATAGTTTTGGGTAGTCACTTTTTGCTGTCCGGCCCCATTTATCTTCCTATTGGAGAATAGCTTATCCTACACCATCGAACACCATATTACTCCTACTTCCTTTAACCAAAAAACCCCGTGACGTGAGGCACTCTAACCACAAGTTCACAATCGGATCATTTCAAGTTTCATTTTCCATACAAAGAAAGGCAACGGTTTAAGCACTTTTCATTGGGTTGAAAGGATTAAATGAATTATCTCGATATAAAATTAAAAATTAAATATATTTCATGTTTGTTGATAATATCAATTAAAATTTGGATAATTTTATATTATAATTATGAAATTATCTATCACGTAGATATAGGAGGTGGAATAGATACTTATGATTTATAATAGATAGATAATTTTGATTATTATCATAGATTATCTTGGTAGAGCTAAATTGATAGATCATAATGTTCATGACCATGTTATTTTAAAATTTATATTAGAATTATCTATTGTACATGTAAATAAGTTAGATATTTACATGATTGTAGTATAAATTTTATCCTAATATAACTAATATCACGAGCCAAATATATAGAAGATTTAATCTGAGTTTTCTATGAGAATAACTCACTTAATCCCTCCAACCAAATCACCTTTCACTTAGGAGGACAAACTCTTATCCCATACCCAAGGGATGATATAGAGGATGGTGAGGGATTTATCCGATTTTTTTGGTAAAAAAAAAATGATATATGTAAAATAATGTTTTATGTATATAATTAAAACTGCCTCAACTCTTTATACAATTTTAAAAAATAAGCAAAAGTTCATAATACAACATTTATTAATTGAATTTTAGTAAAATTAAACATGAGTTGTTGAGTACTACTCTTTAATATAAATTGTTTGTTGATCAATATCATTAATGATTATATCATCATATATATATTCAATGATTATCACTCATTTGGTATTCTTGAAAAAAATTATGCAGATATAATATGATGATTTTTTTACAAAATATAAATTTTTGGGTTAATTTTTATATTTGAAAAATATGAAATCAAGATGGAAATTTTAAAATCAAAATTTTCATTTCAAATCACGAAATAAAATCACATATCCAAAACCATCAATCCCTTGAAATTGCTATCCATCTATTGCGACTCTTTCAATCCTAGGTCTATCCTTAATGAAAGTCCAAACAATAAGGCATCCTTGTTTTAAATCCTATGGTAGCGATTCCTTCGAGTAAGAAAAAGAGGTCACAATTGCCTCGAGCAACAACACTACTCATGTACCATAGCGTAATGAATCATCCAATTTCACCTAGTCCGATATATTTCCCCTCTTTTTCTCCGCCGAGTCCGAAAATAGGTGCACTTTTTTCAGGAAGAAAAATAAAAATAAGAAAGAAGATATGTGCACTTTTATTAGCACACACCCAAATAGTTTTCAGGAGTCGTTGGTTCTAAGAAACGGTTTGTTCCTTTCTCTCTTCTCTATCTCCCTCCCCTCCCTCACTCTCTTCTTTCAGCTCAGATTTTTGCATTTCTGCAGATGGAGATGAAGATCTCCAATTGTTTTCCGACGCAAAAATGGTGCGGAGGAGCACCTTTTTCTAGACAAGTAAATGTTCGATTCTATCCATTACCTTCTCAACGCTTGCCTCCAGCTTCCGGGAAAATGCGCCAGCGCCGCAATTTCAGGTATTCCAATTCTCCATTTTCATTTTCTCGAAAATTGAGCGGAATTAGATTTTGTAAGGATCGGCTGATTGCATTTCTGATATATCTGAGCTGGTTTCGTTCAGTGATTTGAGGTTTATATGTGAAAAAAATTACTAATTGTACTCATTTTTAATTTTGTTTTTGGAGTTGTTTACTTAGGTTTTGGAGTTTTTGATTAATGGAGAGTCAGTTGCTTTCGTTGGAGTTGGTTTATTGTGTTTTGAGGTTTTGTGTTGTGGAAAATGGTTCTAGTTTCTTTTTTCGGTTTTAGATTAGGTTTAGGAGTTTATTTGAAATTCTTCTGGGAGGAGTAGTTGAATAGATTTGAGTTGCCGGAGAATCATTTGCTTTAGTTTCTGTTAGCAGGAGTTGGTTCTGTGATTTGAATATTTGTAATTGTGGAGAAGTCATTTGAGTTTTTGAATTGTTATGATTCCTGGAACTTGGAACTGCAAAAGATGAAAACAATTGTGATTGAAGGAGCTGCAATTTATTATATAATCTGGAACTTTAGTTAAATGGCTTGATGAAAAATGTATGAAGTCGAGTAGATCAACATATTTGGGAACACAAAATCTATCTTTTTTTCTATCTCCTGCCACATTAGTTAACTATATTCTGAAATTTCCAGTTTGCAGAACAAGAAAAGACAAACCAAGACGATAAATGTTGAACACCCACCAGATGTTGATCTTCAGTCAAGTGATGATGTAGATTCCAATACTGAAAAGATGTTCAAACAAAGCCTATCAAGTTCAAATCAGGAAATTTCAATGGAAGAAAATGTTGACACTTTGACGGAAACCGAAAGTTCAGATGAGAATAGTTATTTGGTATGCTCTTTGAGATATTAGAGTATGAGATACTTGTAGTCATTATGTACTGTATGTATGTTGATTGTTGAATAAGGGTTTTCAGGTGTGTCGTCCAAATTACCCCTTTCATTGAATTCTCTGAGTGAAACTTTTCACAAATCCTGAACCCTATTAAAGCTATATGAAAATCTCAGGCACGCATCAAAGAGTGCCTTGAGGAGACATGCCCTTATTTTGCCATTGACAAATAACTAAGTGTCTCTCAGCATTTGAACTAAATTGCTGTACCTTGTGCTTTTTTTGATGGATAAGAATTTATATTATGACGTTATGAACTATGTGCCAGGGGGTGGGTGCTTCCATTAGAGAAAAGAGAGTCCCCAATGTATTCATATTCAATATCAAATGGCTTCATGTACACCAGAGTTAGTTTCTGTACACCAACAAATACTGTAAGAAAAACGAAGTTCTTTAAATGGTTTAACTAGTAATTAAAAAATTCCCAAAAGATAAACCAAAGAAAGCTTAATGCGCCTTCCAGACCTTCATGCTGCATTTCTTTCTGCTGAGTATATAGGCCCCTTAGCTTTCATGCCAATCAATATATTTAATGCAGGCGAGTAATTATCTTGGACCTTTCTTTGCTTCTTCTCCTTTGCAATCTAACAGTACTCTTTGCTTCTTCTCCTTTGCAATCTACCAGTACTCCCTTACTTTTCTACGAACCTATAATATCTACGATACCATTTAAATAAATATGGAACCTGATCTATCATCAGTGTATAACAACTTAGAGCATCAAATAATATCCAGTTTATTGCTGTGTTAGGAGCAAAAGGTTAGCAATTCACCAGAGGTTTGATGCATGTCATACATCTTCAGAAATAAGCTCCACCAAATGATCTTTGTCGTTTTGTTCCTCGCTAATTAGGAAATTGAAAAGTTTCTTGTTTCGTATGTAGTCTTTAATTGGTAATGTCTTTTGCATTTTTCTCTTTTGTCAATTTATCCTAATGGTGCAAATTACTTGGGATCATAAATTGAATATCTCATAATTGAAACAGTCTGTCGACTCAAATGAGGAGGGACAACCTTCAAGTGTTCATCTTAAGGATTTGATTGGCATGATAAGAAATGCGGAAAAGAGTAAGACAGTTCTGGTTTTCATTCTTTAAGTTCACTTATTTTTGCTATTTTATGGTTTTCTCCTTGGGAAATTTGTGTGAATTTCATCAAAATTAAAAGATCGTCATGTAACTTCATTACCTTCTGAATAACATCTGTAGACATTCATCTACTCAATGAAGCTCGTGTCCATGCGTTAGAAGAACTTCAAAAAGTTCTTGGAGAGAAAGAGGATTTGCATGGGAAGATCCATATCTTAGAAATGAAGCTAGCAGAAACTGATGCATGGCTCAAAGTTGCTTCCCAAGAAAAAATACACGTGAAACTTCTAGAAGACCAGTTGGAAAAGCTAAAAAATGAATTGTCTAGCAGCAGAGGCAGTGAGGAAAATGTGCTTCATGTGAATAATTCAGTTCCTCTTTCACATAGTGATTCTGTTAATTCACTGAGTGAGGAATTTGATTCGTTAAGGAAAGAAAATATATTATTGAAGCAAGATCTTCAAGCGATGAAGTCAGAGCTTAGCTTAGTCAAGGAAACAGATGGACGCATTTTAATGCTAGAGAAAGAACGATCAGTTCTTGAATCTTCTTTAAGTGAGTTGGAATCTAAACTGGCTGCATCTCAGGAAGATGTTTCAGAGCTCTCTGCCTTGAAGTTGGAGTGCAAAAATTTATATGAAAAGGTGGAACACTTACAAGCGTTGCTAGCTAAGGCAACCAAACAAGCAGATCAAGCAATATCAGTGCTACAGCAAAACCAAATGCTGCAGAAAAAGGTTGACAGGCTTGAAGAATCTCTTGAAGAGGCTAGCATCAATAAGCTTTCATCTGAAAAATTACAGCAATATAATGAACAAATGCAGCAAAAGATAAAACTTCTTGATGAACGCCTTCAGAGGTCTGATGAAGAGATACAATCTTATGTCCAGCTGCATCAGGATTCTGTCAAGGAGTTTCAAGATACACTTGATAATTTGAAAAATGAAACTAAAAAAAAAGCTCTAGATGAACCTGTAAACGAGATGCCTTCGGAATTTTGGAGTCGGTTACTGTTGATGATTGAAGGTTGGTCTATGGAAAAGAAAATCTCAAAGGATGATGCAAGGTTGTTAAGAGAACTGGTCTGGAAGAGAGATGGACGTATTTGTGATGCATATATGTCATGCAAGGAAAAGAATGATCATGAAATTCTAGCAGCATTTCTTAGATTTACTTCATCACCAACACGGTATGTCTGGTTTCAATAATTCGTCACTGAATATTCCTAGTTTGAGGATATAACTTGCAGTTTCTTTTCTGGTCAACCAATAGTCCAGGACTGCATATCATCCATATTGCAGCTGAGATGGCGCCTGTTGCAAAGGTATAATCGCTCACCTCTGTGGATTGCAGTTCTCTGTTAGATGAAGATTTGAAACTTAAGCTTTATTTATTTGTGTAACAATTTCTTCAGAATGGATTATTGGATTGTATGTTCTGTATTTAGGACGAAGTTGTTTTCTCCTTACATCAATGTACTAAGGGTGGAAAGACAAGTTACTAAAAATAATTAAATTACAGTACCTTGATTTAAATATGAAGGCAATTAGTATGAGTTGGTTATAGATCATCTTTATTATAATTCCAGATGACTCTAGGTTAGACCAGAATCACATGCACCTAATCTATAAAAAAGTTATGTTCTCTTCATCTATGCATTGTGGAATTTTCCTGGTGGCTGATGCTAATGTTTATTTGGTAAAAGTGCATACTCTCCTTTTCTCAAAAAAATGTTTGTTTAGAACAAGTGTAGCAAAGTAGGCTGCAATCATAGCTGGCAAATGAGTGGTATGAGTGTATAAAAAGCAAGTACACTGAACAAGATTTATCATAACAGTCTCATTATTCCTTACTGTGCAAGATAATCAAATGCAGCCAGTATTTCTACTGTTGTGATCTTGTGTCTTTCTTTTATTTGTATTTCGTTCTTTGTTAGTCTGTTATGCCCTCTGAAAGTTGCATGTTCTGTTGAAAGACAGTAATATATTATTTGTGATATTAATGTATAGTAAGCTTTCATGGTCAATGTTTTGGTAAATTAAGCAACAAGTATGGAATTTATATATTTGTAAATTAGGTAAAAAGTACTATAAGTCACAATAATTGGCAATTCAAAATAATTAAAAGCTGTTTGAAAAATTTAAGGTCAAAGATAGACTTGTTTGAATCTCGAAATCCGAAAAGTGCCACATAAATTGGGACGGAGGGAGTACTTAAATATAAGCAACAACTGTATTGGAGGCATTTGTAATGTTTAAATTATCTAAAAGGTGTTTCTTAACTGTCTCACAGGTAGGTGGTCTAGGGGATGTGGTGGCAGGTCTTGGCAAGGCTCTGCAGGAGAAAGGACACCTTGTGGAAATTGTTCTTCCTAAATATGATTGTATGCAGTACGAGTCAATTAAGGACATGAAGGTATACTTAAAAGTTGACATTCACATCATTACCTTAGTAACCAGGTTGTGATATGATTTTAGATTACGTAAATGGTTATGCTTTTACAGGTCTTAGATGTGGTGGTTGAGTCATATTTTGATGGTCGGTTATACAAAAATAATATCTGGACGGGCACTGTTGAAGGTCAAGAATATTTACGGTCCACAAGGGTCCATTTCTTGTTACATTTTTTGCCTGTTGGTTTGGCTATATCATAATTATTTATTTTTGTTTTCAGGTCTTCCAGTTTATTTTATTGAGCCTCAGCATCCTGGTAAATTCTTCTGTAGAGGACAACTTTATGGAGAGCACGATGATTTCAAACGATTTTCATTCTTTAGCAGGGTAGCACTTGAATTACTACTTCAAGCTGAAAAGAGACCAGATATAATTCATTGCCATGATTGGCAAACAGCTTTTGTTGTAAGATCGATTCCAATTTCTGTGGTAACTTTTAGCAGCTGTTTTTCATACATTCAGGATTCTATTATTTCATGAAGGCACCACTTTATTGGGAAATATATGTGCCAAAAGGATTGGACTCAGCGAGGATTTGCTTTACATGCCATAATTTTGAGTATCAAGGGACTGCACCGGCATCAGAATTAACATCTTGCGGTCTTGATGCTTATCACTTGAACAGACCAGATAGGATGCAGGACAATTCAGCAAATGATAGAATAAATCCTGTGAAGGTAGCAAGATATCTGTTTATAAGTGGTTATAACTGATCTTGGTGGCTCCTTTCCTTTCATGTCAACTTTTTTAATACGCTGTCGATGTGGTTCTTTCTTGTTCCAGGGTGCAATTGTGTTTTCTAACATTGTTACCACAGTTTCACCAACTTATGCTCAAGAGGTCCGCTCTGCTCAGGTATGAATTTCATTTCCCTAGTGAGGCATGATAGGTTTTGTTTGAAATGCAACTAAAATGGGACTTTGACTTCTGAATTATAGTTTCTGCACGGCCTGAAATGACCTGTTGCCATCTTCATAAATAAGAAAAAACTTCTGTTGTTGCCAAAGAGTCTCGAAATATATTTCCTTTCCTTCTTCAATATTCTTTTCCTTGTCTTTCTTTCTGGTATTAAAGATGCTGGATATTCCCCTGGCGTCTTCAAGGATTGGTATGAAATCTAATGTCTTCTGTAAACAAGTGATCAGAGACATCCTTGATTTTGTAGAAGGTCCAATGATCATGTCTTTGGGTCTTCATTGATGATTTAAGTTAGCCATATGGCCAATATATTTTCAAGATGGTAAAGCATACTACTTTTGACAAAAACTGTAGAAGACCTTGAAACTTATTGGTGGTACACCTGATATTTGACTTGATCAGAAGCTTATTCAGATCTGAGAAGTCCAAAGGTGGTTTGGCAGAAGGATCAAGTTCTCTTCAAAAATTGAGTGCACTTTCATTTAGTTCTATGCATTGTTTCATATTGTACATGATCGTTAAGTTTGTAGAATGATCCAATTTGCAAAATGATGATATAAATTACTTATGCATGTTGCAAGTAAATAATCCCCTCCCACTAGGCGAGGAAAAAAAGTTACTTTGACAACCTGTTATCATGTTTAGACAATCCTTTACACCTTGCCTGATGAATTTCTGCCTCAGAGTCAATTTTCATTTCTGATGTACAGGGAGGAAAAGGACTTCATGCAACAATTAACTCCCATTCTAAGAAATTTGCTGGAATTCTGAATGGAATTGATACTAATGCTTGGAATCCTGCTTCTGATAGTTTTCTTAAGGTCCAATACAGTGCCAGTGACATAGATGGAAAAATAGAAAATAAAGAAGCTTTAAGAAGACTTCTAGGGCTCTCTTCTTCTGACTTTAGACAACCATTGGTAAGAATTTCCTTTGTTTATTATTAAGTTATGACTTATGGTTATGATGTCAGTAATTTATTTATCAGTGAATGATTATGATGTCAGTATTATACTGCTATAACACCGCAATGCTTTTATTAGTTTGTGACTGACCTTTTAATTATGGGATTCAATACAAAAATTATTACTTCCTCCGTCTCATTTTATGTGAAGGTATTTGACTAGACTGAAGTTTAAGAAACAAAGAAGACTTTTGACTGTAGGTCAAATATATGCGAAGTGTCAATATTTTCCTTTTAAATGAGTGATGGAGAGAGTTTCACATGTCTTTTCATTTTAGATCAAGTGGTTCCCAACAAGCCATGTCATTTCAGGTAAATGTGATGCTAAGATTAGATAGTTTCGAAAAAGAGAATGTGTCATTCTTTTCGGGAAAAACTAAAAGGGAGTGTGTCAATATAATGGGGAACAGAGGGAGCAACTACTAGCTTGCATTCCAATGGAATTAAGGGATTCCAAGTTTGGAATTGGGGGCAACTGGCAAAAAAATGTTTAAAGAAGCGGAATACTGCTGAAACTACCATTGGTTTCAGAGGATTCCACTAGTGTGAATTTTTTGCAGAAAAAAAAGAAAAGAAATGCACTAAGTGATGACTCTGTTTATTACTAACTGAGTCCGTGAACAAGATTATAAAGAGAGGCAAGATTACATGCAGTGACTAAATTTAGTTGGAATTCCTCAACCTAACCTTAAAATCTGACTATGAGTTCTCTAGAGCTGCAAAGCATGCTGGTGGGTCTTCCTAAATATTTGTATCCGTGTGTGTCATTTTGTTTCTTTTGTATGTTTCATGGTTTATTATCCTTCTCTCAAGGTAATCTTGTTCACTCCATTAGTTAACATGGGATAATATCTCATCAAAGTTAACTCTAGAAATATTTCATTACAAATAAAAACCTTTTGAATAAAGTCTAAGTTCATCGAAAATGTTAGAATGGCATAACTTATGACAGTTGTGATGTTTTAGATTCCATGAATCATCCCACTGTTTTTATTTTATCTTTAATAATATTTGGATGACATTATGACAATGCTGCACTACTCATTTTATTGTACTAATTGACCTTTCTTGGCATCATCATCCTTATATCACAAATTCTGATGTAAATGTACTCATTGCTTATAACTGAAGTTGAAAAGCAAAGACAACAAAAAAGACATGGCGTACGGAATGTTAAAGCTTTCAAACACGATTTTGGAGGATTAAGCTAATGATTTTATAAGAACAACTGTTGGGTGGATATACTAATTGACATTGCATTATAAGTTGCTGCGGTTACTCGTTCCTTTTTGATAAAAACTTCCATATCACTTGCATATTTTAACTAAGATTGCCTGGCTACAGGTTGGTTGCATAACAAGACTGGTTCCTCAAAAGGGCGTGCATCTTATTAGACATGCCATATATAGGACTTTGGAGTTGGGAGGTCAATTTGTTCTTCTTGGTTCTAGCCCAGTGCCGCATATTCAGGTAATGATTTCCTTTTCCTATGCTATATGTAAATACAATCATCATGTCATCTTAATGACGGTATCAAAGTGATATTTTTTGCTGATTTTAACACACAGATAAGCCTCTTTAGCTCAACTTTTAAACTTCGTTATCAATAAAATGAGAAATACGGAAGAAGAAAAATAGGTTCTACATGTCCAGTTTCGTCAATACGAATTCACACCTGTACAGGAACAAAGCTGTTGTGTTTTCAATTTCATGTGTAGGGTCTTCTAGTTGGGGGTCCATGAGAATGAACAATTCAGTAACCAATTCCTTCCAGTCTAGCAGTTAGATCCTTTTGTTCCTGTGCTAATCAAGTCAGAAATCGTGCTTTTATGGAGACATCCAAAACTTGGAAACCCCATAGCACCTCTTTCTGATGATTCAAGAATGGTTGGTATCAGCCACAGTTATATTCCTTATAAAAGGTTGGCTTGTCTTTTCTTTGAGATGATGTCTTTTGCTAAGGTCAGGGGTGCTGGTTTCTTTAAATTTCTATGTACTATGGTAAATCTTCCAATTCTTACTTGTATTTTTGGCTCAACTTTAGTATGTTATACCTTCCTACTTTTTCCACGTTTATTTCTTATCAAACCATTCATGTGAACTTGTCTGCACTTTGCTGTGGACTCCTCCACTGTTGCTCTACCCCTAGTGCATCCTAGCATAATGTTTAGAACTTTGTCAACTCATACATCAATATTTGTGCAGAGGGAGTTCGAGGATATTGGTAACCATTTCCAAAATCACGAACATGTACGGTTGGTACTGAAGTATGATGATGCTCTTTCCCATTTGATATATGCAGCATCTGATATGCTTATTATCCCTTCCATCTTTGAGCCTTGCGGCCTTACTCAGGTCATTCCACAATTGCCGGAACGATTTCTATTAAATCAAGTACCTGTAGAATAACTCAATACTTTTAGGTTCTAATGTTTGAATCTGAATTCCATTTGTGCAGATGATAGCGATGAGATATGGGTCGATACCAATAGCTAGGAAAACAGGGGGCTTGAATGATAGGTTCGTTGATGCAGAACAGCAGGACTTCTTTATTAGTCAGCATTCATGGTTATACTGTTTCAGATTTATTATTAACCATTCAAATCTGTTTGCAGTGTTTTCGATGTTGACGATGACTCGATCCCACTTCAGTTTAGAAATGGATTCACATTTGTGACTGCTGATGAACAGGTATCGGTAATTTAATAGCTAAGAGCCTAATATATTAGTAAAAAGTTGTCCAAGACACATTTCTAGTTCAGTTTTGTGGCCTCATGGCAAATTATTACAATTCGGAATCTGCATCAAGCATTGTTTTCAAACGATATATATAAAGTTTGATGTTGCATTGTTCCATGACCAGGGATTCAACAATGCCTTGGAACGTGCATTTAACTATTACATGAACAATGCTGAGACTTGGAAAGAGCTTGTTCAGAAGGACATGAGCATAGATTTTAGTTGGGATTCATCAGCATCACAATATGAAGAGCTTTACGAGAAGGCTACGTTGAGAGCAAGAGCTGCAAGTCGTAGTTGACCTCATTCCGATCACGATTTGTTAATTTATTGTATCTTGTTAGCTGCTTGAATATGCCATCATTGTGTGGCAGTAGCATCCGCTCAAGGAAAACGGGGCGAGCAACCACTTCACTGAACATTGTGATTTCACAATTAGTGTACAACCTCGGATATCAAAGGTGTTAGGCAGAATTGGCATACCATCTGTGAAGCTTTTCCGGCAAGAAATGAGCAACTCAGTTTAATTTTCAATTTTGTGTAAATCTTTATGTTGTTAGTACAATATATTCTTTTGGGCCAAATATGTTGTTAGTAAATACTTTTCATAGTGCTTAAAGCAAGAATATTGACAGTGTAGTCAACTTGTTTACGTACGTGAGATCCTGTATAGATTTTTTAAGAGAATTCATTAAATTAAATAAGCTGCTCTAGTTGTAAATTCAACTTTAAGCTTTCAACATAACATTATAGTTTTTCTAGTTATTACTCATATGTGGAGGGGTCATTTTATTATATAATTTGTTAGTGCTTGATTCATGGGTTTTGACTTAGGAAAATGAAACTCAGTACAGAATCAAAATTTCATTATATTGTCAGGTAGCACACAACAGCTTTACACGGTCATCAAACGACCAGAAACTTGAGAATGTTTTAAGATTTTCATTTTCCAGGGACAAAGTTTGTGGCATAAGCCCATGCGTTGTTGTTAACTGGGTCTGCAAGGTGGTCAGCAAGGTTCTCCAATGGACCCTTTCCGGTAACAATGGCTTGAACAAAGAATCCAAACATAGAGAACATAGCAAGTCTGCCGTTCTTGATCTCCTTTACCTTGAGCTCAGCAAATGCCTCTGGGTCATCAGCAAGACCTAATGGGTCAAAGCTGCCACCAGGGTAGAGTGGGTCGACAACCTCACCAAGAGGTCCACCGGCAATACGGTATCCCTCAACGGCTCCCATCAAGACAACTTGGCAAGCCCAGATGGCCAAGATGCTCTGTGCATGGACCAAGCTTGGGTTACCTAAGTAGTCAAGACCACCCTCGCTGAAGATCTGAGATCCAGCCTTGAACCACACAGCCTCGCCAAACTTGACACCATTACGGGCCAAGAGCTCAGGGAAGACACATCCAAGAGCACCAAGCATAGCCCATCTGCAGTGGATCACCTCGAGTTCACGGTTCTTGGCAAAGGTTTCAGGATCAGCTGAAAGTCCTGCTGTGTCCCACCCGTAGTCACCTGGGAATTCACCGGTCAAGTAGCTTGGAGATTCACCAGAGAATGGACCCAAGTACTTAACACGGTCTGGACCATACCATGGGCTGCTAGATGAGGCAGACTTGGAAACAGCCTTTCTCATAGTGATCCTTCCATTTCCAGTGATTTCTGAGGCAGAGGGTGAGAGTTTGACTGCCTGTCCAGCAAAAGAAGGGGAAGAAAGAGCCATTGTAGCAGCTGCCATGGTTTATATCAAGAGAAAAGTGATGAGTGTTTGATGTTATGAATATTGTTGAAGTTTGTTGTGATGAAGATGGAGTTAGTTGGGGTTCAGAATATATAGGAGGAAAGAGAGAGAATCATCTTATCAAGTGATATCGATATCTATGATCTCATTGGGTATCAAGATTCCATGTGTATCAATTAATGCATACTTTGCAATCTCTAATCCATCAAGTTTGCATGATTTTTACAAGGGGACCCAACCAATGTTGTCCTCCTATGTATGGCTACAAGGATTGCTCTATATCCATCTTGTGAGCTTACAATACGACACCTCCAACAGCAGGATAAAAGACAACCACCCGTTTCTACAGCTAGCGCATCAATGTAGGACCATCCCTGATATTTTTTTCATGCATCTATTCTGAAATATTTTATTCTATGAGAGGCACACTTATTGTCAGTTGTGTGAGGGCCTCTTTAGCTGCCATTTGTATTGTGGGATCCACAATTTATCTATTTCATTTTCTTACTTTTTCTCCTCCAATTTTAATCTTTTCTTTTACTTTTACTTTTTCTTTTTCACTTGTATTTTTTTTTCCTGCTTGTTAACTCTTACCGTAATATTAATTTTTTAAAATCATAAACAAACTTTGGAAGTTGCCCACAGTATGACAGTATCTTATATGTCTAATTTATCTCTATATCATTTATTTGAGGAAAAATTAAAGTAATATGTTAGAAAAATTTATATTCAATTTTTTTGGATGAGTTTGAAGAATTGAAGATAGTGAAATAAAAAAATAATAATAATCGAACTCTCACCAACAAAGTAAAAATTCATGTAATCTACTAATTGAGCTACTAAAACTCAATTGACCTTATTTATTACACTTAAATATACAATTTAATTTTAATTATTTAAATTTTATTCATTAATTTATTTTTTGGAGTTCCAAACTTAATCACACAATTCTTAATTGTTAAATATGTTTTTGTTTATTTTGTAACCATTTAATGTATCAGAATACTTAATATTTATAATAATATATTAATGATATTAAGCACTCAATTATCTTTCTTCTTTTTCATATTTGTTAAATTCTCTACTGGCTTGACATTTATCAAATAATTATTGCTAATATTAATTTTCTATTTCTTGTTCAAGATTTTCTTTTTGAATTTTCTTTATGTTTGGTGTTGAAATGAAATTTTTATAGATTCATTTTTTCGAAGGGGTTACAAAAATTAAAAGGAGAAAAGAGTCAATCAAGTGAATTTGTAAAAGCACAAGTTAATAGTAGTATCAATACATTTTTTGCACTGAGAGATCGTAGGACTACAAAAAAAAAAAAAAAACCTATAGTAACTTTGGTAAAAATAAAAAAGTGAAGAGATAAAATAAAAAGAGACTTTGCAAAGAAAAAAAAATGCAAAAGAAGAATGGACTAAAATTTGAGAAAATGAAAGTGTGAGAACAAGGAAAGTGATCCACAAGCATACTTGTCAAAAGGAAATGGTGGCCTCACACAATTATTGTTGGTTGTGCTTCAACCACCATAAATTTTTTCTATTTTTACACTTCATGAGTTAGCTAAGTAAGCGCAGGAAAATATGAAATGAATTAGTACTATTTGTCTTATAATTGCGGGAAATTAAAATTGCAATTTGCACGCTTAATTATGATGGTAAAAATCAAGGAGATTAACAGGTGATATTCGCTGCCAGATTTATTCTTTCCTAGTTAATCAAGAAAACAAATGAAAATACCTTAATTTCAGACATCTGATTTCTGAATATATCTAATTTCTTCCAGGGAATCACTACTGACAGAGTAAAAAAACTTCAACAAATTAATTTAGATTTTATGCTTCCCAGTAGTATATATACTACTCACCAACATAAGCAGGGGCGGAGGCAGGTAGGATTGAGGATTCCATACAAACCCCTATTCGGCAGAAAATTATACTCCACTATTTATACATGATTAAGATTATATTTTATGTATATATAGTAGTTGTTGAATTCCCTTAGACTTGTATTTACTTCTTCGTATTTTAAATCCCCTTGGTAAAAATTCTGATTCTGCCAGTGAGCATAAGCAAGATCGAGTCAGTTAATAATATCATATGGAGTAGTTATTTTATTAGTTCTCATTCATATAAAAGTGAAGATACTGGTTTTTGGATTTTACAAATTTAAGATTTATGACTGCAGACATTGCAAGAACATCATCTTTTTTTTTTAAAAAAAAAAACCATATATAGATCCATGAATGGATTTTTGTAAGTTAATCTCATGGTCATGAAGAGGCATTAGTCTCATGGTCTCCATCCATACAGTGGCATTCACGGGCTACAACTTTCAGCGCTTTGGTATAAAAATCTGCAGAGTTTTACGAACCGGAAAAAGGTAATTTATAAGGTTAAGCAAACAATATATCTGTTTGTTGTTATTGTCGGTATATATGTAGCTCAACCATAGCATAATTACCTGCTCTGATCAACAAATTGAAGTTTAAGCTTTAAATACCTTTCCTGTAGTTTTCTAATTACCATATCTTCGAAAGTGTTATTAGGGCTTTATCCTCTTTTCTATTTGGAATGAAAGTTTTAGTGTTTGATTCGTACGTGGGTTTTCAGGACTACACATTCATTGGAATATAAGAAAAATTCATTTTATTGTCAACACATTCACAACAAAGTTTTATAATATTCATTTTCCGGGAACAAAGTTTGTGGCGTAGGCCCAGGCGTTGTTGTTAACTGGATCTGCAAGGTGGTCAGCAAGGTTCTCCAATGGACCCTTTCCGGTAACAATGGCCTGAACAAAGAATCCAAACATAGAGAACATAGCAAGTCTACCATTCTTGATCTCCTTTACCTTGAGCTCAGCAAATGCCTCTGGATCATCAGCTAGACCCAATGGGTCAAAGCTGCCACCGGGGTAGAGTGGGTCGACAACCTCACCAAGAGGTCCACCAGCAATACGGTAACCCTCAACGGCTCCCATCAACACAACTTGGCAAGCCCAGATGGCCAAGATGCTCTGAGCATGGACCAAGCTTGGGTTGCCCAAGTAGTCAAGTCCACCCTCGCTGAAGATTTGGGATCCAGCTTTGAACCACACAGCCTCGCCAAACTTGACACCGTTACGGGCCAAAAGCTCAGGGAAGACACATCCAAGAGCACCAAGCATAGCCCATCTGCAGTGGATCACCTCGAGTTCACGGTTCTTGGCAAAGGTTTCAGGATCTGCTGAAAGTCCAGCAGTATCCCACCCGTAGTCACCAGGGAATTCACCGGTCAAGTAGCTTGGGGACTCACCAGAGAATGGACCCAAGTACTTAACACGGTCTGGGCCGTACCATGGGCTGTTAGATGAGGCAGACTTGGAGACAGATTTTCTCATAGTGATCCTTCCATTTCCAGTGATTTCTGAGGTAGAAGGTGAGAGTTTCACTGACTGTCCAGCAAAAGAAGGGGAAGAAAGAGCCATTGTAGCAGCTGCCATGATTTATATGAAGAGAAAAGTGATGAGTGTTTGATGGTATGAAATATTATTGAAGTTGGTATTGATGAGATGAAGTTGATTACAAGGAGCTTCACCATATATAGGTAGGAAGCAAGAGGGAAAGAATCCTAATTATCTAATGATATCTATATCTAGGATCTCATTGGGTATCAAGATACCATGTGTAGCAATAAATGCACACTTGGCAATCTCTATGCCATCAATTTCCAGGATGTTTACAAGGTGGACCCAACCAATGTTGCCCACCTATAAGTGGCTACAAGGCTTGAACTCTATTCTGTGATTTGTTGAGCTGATCCCTTATCATTATCCATTGGGAATTTCTCCAGATTTTATCTAACAGCACTATATCTCATGTGATTGCCCTCCCCCAGACTTTACTTAAGTGATTACACTCGATACGTTGTTAGTGTTGTTTATCAAAAGATTAACTTGTAATTACTTAATAATAAAAGGTGATCAAGATTTGAACTTTATGAGTTCTAGAATCTAGGACAACGACCTCAAGTATTAGTAAATGTTGAATACATATATTTAATGAATTTCTTAACAGATATACATGGTTTAAGCCAAAACTATTTGGTTCTGTCAAACCGGTATGCTGAAGGCTACCTCTGTGTGCCCGGTTAATAAGTGATATGATTGTGTAAGTATTTTTGACAATGTCAATGCATAGAACTTAACTTCCTTTCTATACTGTCATATATATCTTCTGCTTACTGTATCCTTTTGGCTCTTGTCATTACTGTGTCCATGTTTGGAAGGATACCTGCCTCTGTTATATAAGCTGTCACACAGATGCTTTTAATCTAAAAATAGTACCACATGCATGTAAGGAAGGATGGTTATAAAAGAAATTTATGAATTTGTTCAAATTAAAGATACTAATTAAAATTAACGACATATAAGTATATTAATGACCTGGAAACTCGTATATGTTACTCACTCCATTTTAATTTGTTTGTCTAGTTTTGACTTGTCACGGAATTTAAGAAAGTAAAGAACACTTTCGAATCTTGTGATCTTAAACTAAAGATATGTATAATGTACCAAAACATTATTAATCTTTTGGTCTTAAACATGATATGTGAAAAGTTGAAATTTAGGAGTTGTCAAAAAAAGAAAGTAACATGAATAAACTGAAATGGAGAGAGTACTTGCTGTGTTCTGAAGACAAAACATATACTTTGGTTTTCCCTTATCATTGATATGTCAATGGTATAAGTAGTAGTGAAATAACATATGTCCTCTTAATTCATCTCACTTCTCGACTGAAAAATGAGGAATCAAGTTAATAGCATCATGTTGTTCAATTCTATTCTTGGCACTATAGAGTATTACTTCTTGAGAATTAATTGAATTCCATAAGTTCCTCTGGTCTGTATTAATATTCAAGTTTTAAGCTTTTACCACATCCCAAATGTATCTTGGTTTTTTTTATTTTCTATTCTCACTTTTTTTCCCTTTTGATATGAAAGTTGCAGTATTTCATTCATGCCATTGGAAATGAAATTCAGTACTACACAATAATTGGAATAGGATATAAGAAAAATCCATTCTATTGTCAACTGATTCACAAACTCTTTACAAGGTCATCAAACAATGAAAATTTGAGATCATTTTATGATCTTCACTTTCCGGGAACAAAGTTTGTGGCGTAGGCCCAGGCGTTGTTGTTTACTGGGTCTGCAAGGTGATCAGCAAGGTTCTCCAATGGACCCTTTCCGGTAACAATGGCTTGAACAAAGAATCCAAACATAGAGAACATAGCAAGTCTACCGTTCTTGATCTCCTTTACCTTGAGCTCAGCAAATGCCTCCGGGTCTTCAGCAAGGCCTAATGGATCGAAGCTGCCACCAGGGTAGAGTGGGTCGACAACCTCACCAAGAGGCCCACCAGCAATACGGTATCCCTCAACAGCTCCCATCAGCACAACTTGGCAAGCCCAGATGGCCAAGATGCTTTGTGCATGGACCAAGCTTGGGTTGCCCAAGTAGTCAAGTCCACCCTCACTGAAGATCTGAGATCCAGCCTTGAACCACACAGCCTCGCCAAACTTGACACCATTACGGGCCAAGAGCTCAGGAAAGACACATCCAAGAGCACCAAGCATAGCCCATCTGCAGTGAATCACCTCGAGTTCACGGTTCTTGGCAAAGGTTTCAGGATCAGCTGAAAGTCCAGCGGTGTCCCACCCGTAGTCACCTGGGAATTCACCGGTCAAGTAGCTTGGGGACTCACCAGAGAATGGACCCAAGTACTTAACACGGTCTGGACCATACCATGGGCTGCTAGATGAGGCAGACTTGGTGACAGCCTTTCTCATAGTGATCCTTCCATTTCCAGTAATTTCTGAGGCAGATGGTGAAAGCTTCACTGCCTGTCCGGCTAAAGACGGGGAAGAAAGAGCCATTGTAGCAGCTGCCATGGTTTTATCTGAAGAGAAAAGTAAGTGTTCGAGGGTTTGAAATATTGTT
Organism: Solanum appendiculatum; assembly: GCA_018342035.1. Taxonomy (NCBI): domain Eukaryota; kingdom Viridiplantae; phylum Streptophyta; class Magnoliopsida; order Solanales; family Solanaceae; genus Solanum; species Solanum appendiculatum. The sequence continues at coordinate 1,533,819 of JAGDQO010000473.1, forward strand.
GAAGTTGGTTTGTGATGAGATGAAGTTACAAGGGAGTTAATTCACCATATACAGGGAGTAATTAAGAGGGAAAGAGTCCAAATTATCTAATGATATCTATATCTATGATCTCATTGGGTATCTAGATCCCATGTGTAGCAATTAATGCAACTTGGCAATCTCTAATCCATCAACTTTCTAGGATGTTTACAGGGGGACCCATCCAATATTGTCCTCCTATGTGTGGCTACAAGGCTTGAACTCTACCCTGTGATTTGTTGAGCTTACAATACTGATATCTCTTATCATTATCCATTGGGAATTTTCCCAGATTTTATCTATCAGCAGTATAGGTCATTCAATGTCGAACTATGGTAGGGTAAGGTCTGCGTAACACATCACCCTCCCCAAACCTCACTTGTGGAAAAACACTGGGTATGTTGTTATTGTTGTTTATCAAAAGATTACCTTGTAATTACTTAATAAGCAAAAGTCGATCAAGGTTTGAACTTTATGAGTCTAGAATCTAGGACAATGACCTCAAGTATTAGTAAATAGTTTCTAAATTTAATTTGTATACATATTTAATGAATTTCTTAACACATATACATGGTTTAAGCCAAAGCTATTTGGTTCTGTTAAAGCGGTATGCTGAAGGCTACCTCTGTGCGCCCATGTTAATAAGTGATATGATTGTGTAAGTATTTTTGACAATGTTAATGCATAGAACTTAATTTCCTTTCTATAGAGTCAACTGTCATGTATATTTCTACTTACTATGTCCTTTTGGCTCTGGTCATTACTATGTGTCATGTTTGGAACGGTAACTGCCTCTGCTATGTAAGCTGTCACACATATGCTTTTAATTTGTTTGTCCAGATTTGACTTAACACGGAATTTAAGAAAGTAAAAAAAACTCGTGAATCTTATGATTTTAAACTAAAGCTATATAGAATGTATTAAAACATTATTTAGTCTTGTGGCCTTACACAAGTTATGCGAAAAGTTGAAATTAAAGAATTCTCGTAAATGGAGTGAAACATTGTTTCTTAAAGAGACTTAAAAAGAAGAGTAAGACAAATAACTTGAAATGGAGAGAGTACTTGCTGCCTTCTGATTACAAAACATATACATTGGTTTTCCCTTATCATTGAAATGTCAATGGTGTACGTAGTGGTGAAATAACATATGTCCTCTTAATTCATCTCACTACTCGACAGAAAAATAAGGAATCATGTTAATAGCATCATGTTATTCTTGCCACTAAGTTAGAGTATTGCCTCTTGAGAACTGATTGCATTCCATAAGTTCCTCTGATGGTCTGTAGATTCATGTTTTAAGCTTTAACCACATCCCAAATGTATCTATTCTTATTTTTTTTTGCTGCTCAGTCATATTTTTTCCCCTTTGATATGCAACTTCCTGTATTTCATTCATGCCATTGGAAAGTGAAATTATAGACTACACCATAATTAGAATATAAGAAAAATCCATTCTATTGTCTGGTAAACTCAAAATTACAACTTTACAAGGCCATCAAACAATCAAATTTTTTGAAAACATTTTATGATATTCATTTTCCAGGAACAAAGTTTGTGGCGTAGGCCCAGGCATTGTTGTTAACTGGGTCTGCAAGGTGGTCAGCAAGATTCTCCAATGGACCCTTTCCGGTAACAATGGCTTGAACAAAGAATCCAAACATAGAGAACATAGCAAGTCTGCCGTTCTTGATCTCCTTTACCTTGAGCTCAGCAAATGCCTCTGGATCATCAGCAAGACCTAATGGATCAAAGCTGCCACCGGGGTATAGCGGGTCGACAACCTCACCAAGAGGTCCACCAGCAATACGGTAACCCTCAACAGCTCCCATCAAGACAACTTGGCAAGCCCAGATGGCCAAGATGCTTTGTGCATGAACCAAGCTTGGGTTCCCCAAGTAGTCAAGTCCACCCTCACTGAATATCTGGGATCCAGCCTTGAACCACACAGCCTCGCCAAACTTGACACCGTTACGGGCCAAGAGCTCAGGAAAGACACATCCAAGAGCACCAAGCATAGCCCATCTGCAGTGGATCACCTCGAGTTCACGGTTCTTGGCAAAGGTTTCAGGATCAGCTGAAAGTCCAGCGGTGTCCCACCCGTAGTCACCTGGGAATTCACCGGTCAAGTAGCTTGGGGACTCACCAGAGAATGGACCCAAGTACTTAACACGGTCTGGACCATACCATGGGCTGCTAGACGAGGCAGACTTGGCGACAGCCTTTCTCATAGTGATCCTTCCATTTCCAGTGATTTCTGAGGCAGAGGGTGAGAGTTTCACTGCCTTTCCGGCAAAAGAAGGGGAAGAAAGAGCCATTGTAGCAGCTGCCATGGTTTATATCAAGAGAAAAGTAAGTGTTTGATGGTATGAAATATTGGCTGTGATGAGATGAAGTTGCAACAATTAATTCACCATATATAGGGAGTAATTAAGAGGGAAAAGTCCTAATTATCTAGTGATATCTATATCTATGATCTCATTGGGTATCAAGATCCCATGTGTAATAATTAATGCAACTTGGCAATCTCTAATCCTTCCAATTTTCTAAGATGTTTACTAAAGGGACCCATTCAATATTGTCCTCCTATGTGTGGCTACAAGGATTGAACTCTACCCTCTGATTTGTTGAGCTTACAATACTGATATCTCTTATCATTATCCATTGGCAATCTCTTCAAATTTTATCTATCAGTACTATAGCTTATTCAATGTAGAACTATGGTTAAGCCTTTCACTAAATAAATTGAGGAAAAGCTGAAATTCATTTTTATCATATTATCAATTCATGTTTAACCTCTAATTACTTCATAAGCAAAGGTGGATCAAGATTTCAACTTTATGGGTTCTAGAATCTAGGACGACGATCTTAAGTACTAGTAAACGGATTCTGAATTTAATTTGTGTAAATATTTAATGAATTTCTTAACACATATCACTACAACAAAAGATACACTCAATGGCAATAGATTTGCTGCAAAAACATTTAGTGGCTTTGATTTAATGTCATTGCATCCAAGAGTCACTAGAGCATTTGGCAACATTTAGATTTCAGGAAATGCAGAATATCATATTTCTTTTTTTAAACCAAGGTCGATGCATGGATTTTTTAATATCTTATGGTCATGCAGAGAGAGGCATATATAGTCATAGAAGGTTCTTTATATGTTGCAATGTTAATTTAATTACTAGTAAATGGATTCTTTAATATAATTTGTTTACATATTCAATGAGTTTCTGAACACATATATATATGGTTTGGACCAAAGCTACTTAATTGGTTCTGTCAAACCGGTATGATGAAGGCTACCCTTGCCCCTGTAATAAGTGACATGAGTAGTATTTTTACAATGTCAATGCTTAGAAATTCATTTCCTTTCCAATAAGTGTCATGTATAGCTTACTATATTCCATGATTGGAGGATACCTGCCTCTGTTATATACGCAGTCGCATAGATGCTTTTACTTGCTAAGTTCAGATTACTGAACATACACATTGGTTTTCCCTCATCAATGAAATGTCAATGATGTAGTAGTGAAATAATATTATGTACTCTTGAATCATCTTACTTCTCTGACAGAAAAATAAGGAATCATGTAAATAACATCATGTTGTTCAATGTTATTCTTGGCACTAAGTTTAGACTATTATTGCTTCTTCAGGATTATTTGAATTCCATAAGTTCCTGTGGTCTGTATATTCAAGTTTTAAGCTTTTACCATATTCAAAATGTATCTTGGTTTTTCTTTTCTCTTTTTGCTCAGTCATCTTCTCTTTCCCTTTGATATGAATCTTGCAGTATTTCATTCATGCCATTGGAAAATGTAATTCAGGACTACAGCATAATTGGAAATATAAGAAAAATCCATTCTATTGTCAAGTAAACTCACAATTACAACTTTATAAGGCCATCAATTTATGATATTCATTTTCCGGGAACAAAGTTTGTGGCGTAGGCCCAGGCGTTGTTGTTTACTGGGTCTGCAAGGTGATCAGCAAGGTTCTCCAATGGACCCTTTCCGGTAACAATGGCTTGAACAAAGAATCCAAACATAGAGAACATAGCAAGTCTACCGTTCTTGATCTCCTTTACCTTGAGCTCAGCAAATGCCTCTGGATCATCAGCAAGACCTAATGGATCAAAGCTGCCACCGGGGTATAGCGGGTCGACAACCTCACCAAGAGGTCCACCAGCAATACGGTAACCCTCAACAGCTCCCATCAAGACAACTTGGCAAGCCCAGATGGCCAAGATGCTTTGTGCATGAACCAAGCTTGGGTTCCCCAAGTAGTCAAGTCCACCCTCTCTGAATATCTGGGATCCAGCCTTGAACCACACAGCCTCACAAAACTTGACACCGTTACGGGCCAAGAGCTCAGGAAAGACACATCCAAGAGCACCAAGCATAGCCCATCTGCAGTGGATCACCTCGAGTTCACGGTTCTTGGCAAAGGTTTCAGGATCAGCTGAAAGTCCAGCGGTGTCCCACCCGTAGTCACCTGGGAATTCACCGGTCAAGTAGCTTGGGGACTCACCAGAGAATGGACCCAAGTACTTAACACGGTCTGGACCATACCATGGGCTGCTAGACGAGGCAGACTTGGCGACAGCCTTTCTCATAGTGATCCTTCCATTTCCAGTGATTTCTGAGGCAGAGGGTGAGAGTTTCACTGCCTTTCCGGCAAAAGAAGGGGAAGAAAGAGCCATTGTAGCAGCTGCCATGGTTTATATCAAGAGAAAAGTAAGTGTTTGATGGTATGAAATATTGTTGAAGTTGGTTGTGATGAGATGAAGTTATTAGGGAATTAATTCACCATATATAGGGAGTAATTAAGAGGGAAAGAGTCCTAATTATCTAATGATATCTATATCTATGATCTCCTTGGGTATCTAGATCCCATGTGTAGCAATTAATGCAACTTGGCAATCTCTAATCCATCAACTTTCTAGGATGTTTACAGGGGGACCCATCCAATATTGTCCTCCTATGTGTGGTTACAAGGCTTGAACTCTACCCTTTGATTTGTTGAGCTTACAATACTGATATCTCTTATCATTATCCATTGGGAATTTCTCCAGATTTTATCTTTCAGCACTATAGCTCATTCAATCTAGAACTATGGTGTAGCCTTTCACTAAATAAATTGTGTCAAAGCTGGAATTCATTTTTATCATATTATCATCAAAAGATAAACTGTAATTACTTAATGAGTAAAGATGGATCAAGATTTGAACTTTATTTCTTAACACATACATGAAAACTACTTGGTTTTTAGTAGGTAAAAAAATTGATCTTGAGCCTAACTTAACCCCAAAAGCTAGCTCAAAGGAAATAGAATTGCCCAAGCCTTATTAGGAGGTCAGGATTTCATTCATTCGCCGATGTGGGACATTCCATTCATCGCTGAAGTCTACCTCTGCCTGTGTTAATAAGTGATATGATTGTATAACTATTTTTTACAGCGAGAACTTAATTTCCTCTCTAATAAATGCCATGCATGTATAGCTTACTAGTATCTTCTGCTTACTATGCCCTTTTGGCTCTGGTCATTGCTATATGCCATGTTCTTCTCTAAAGATAGAACCACATGCATGTAAGGAAGGAGGAATACACAAGAACTTTATGAATTTGTTCATGGTAACTAAACTAAGGACACATAAGTATAATGACCTGGAAACTCATACATTACTTGCTACGTTCAGATTACGGAACATACTGTACATTGGTTATCCATTATCATTGAAATGTCAATGGTCTAGTAGTGAAATAATATTATGTCTTCTTAGTTCCTCTTGCACTTCTCGACAGAAAAATAAGGAATCGTGTAAGTAAATAACACAATGTTGCTCAATGTTATCCTTGGCACTAAGTTAAGTATTGCTTCTTGAGAATTAATTGAATTCAATAAGTTCCTCTGGCTTGCATATTCAAGTTTTAAGCTTTTACCACATCCCAAATATATCTTGGGTTTTTGTTTTTGCTCTGTCATCTTTTTTCCCCCTTTGATATGAAACTGGGGGTAGCCGGTATTTTCATTCATGCCACTGGAAAGTGAAATTATAGACTACACCATAATTGGAATATAAGAAAAATCCATTCTATTATCTAGTAAACACACAATGAAAACTTTACAAGGCCATCAAATAAACATATTCTTTGAGAACGTTTTATGATATTCATTTTCCAGGAACAAAGTTTGTGGCGTAGGCCCAGGCATTGTTGTTTACGGGGTCTGCAAGATGGTCAGCAAGGTTCTCCAATGGACCCTTTCCGGTAACAATAGCCTGAACAAAGAATCCAAACATAGAGAACATAGCAAGTCTACCGTTCTTGATCTCCTTTACCTTGAGCTCAGCAAATGCCTCTGGATCATCAGCAAGACCCAATGGGTCAAAGCTGCCACCGGGGTATAGTGGGTCGACAACCTCACCAAGAGGTCCACCAGCAATACGGTATCCCTCAACGGCTCCCATCAAGACAACTTGGCAAGCCCAGATGGCCAAGATGCTTTGTGCATGAACCAAGCTTGGGTTCCCCAAGTAGTCAAGTCCACCCTCGCTGAAGATCTGGGATCCAGCTTTGAACCACACAGCCTCACCAAACTTGACACCATTACGGGCCAAGAGCTCGGGGAAGACACATCCAAGAGCACCAAGCATAGCCCATCTGCAGTGGATCACTTCGAGTTCACGGTTCTTGGCAAAAGTTTCTGGATCTGCTGAAAGTCCAGCGGTGTCCCACCCGTAGTCACCGGGAAATTCACCTGTCAAGTAGCTTGGGGACTCGCCAGAGAATGGTCCCAAGTACTTAACACGGTCTGGACCATACCATGGGCTGCTAGATGAGGCAGACTTGGCAACAGCCTTTCTCATAGTGATCCTTCCATTTCCAGAGATTTCTGAGGCAGAGGGTGAGAGTTTGACTGCCTGTCCAGCAAAAGAAGGGGAAGAAAGAGCCATTGTAGAAGCAGCCATGGTTTATAACAAGAGAAAAGTGTTGAGTGTTTGGAATGTCAAAGTTGGTTGTGATGAAGCTGAAGTTAGTTGGGGTTCAGAATATATAGGAGGTAATTAGAGAGAAAGGATCCTCTTATCTATTGATATCTATATCTATGATCTCATTGGATATCAAGATTCCATTAGCAATTAATGCACACTTGAATCTCCAACCCATCAATTTTCCAAGAAGGGACACATCCAATATTGTCCTCTCATATGTTGCCACAAGGATTGAAATCTGCCCTGTGATTTGTTGAGCTTACAGTATGATATCCCTATCATTATCCACTTGGCATTTCTATAAATTTTGTCTACCTGCAGGGTAAAAGATGTAGAACTATGGTTTAGGAAATTTGAGGAGAAGTTGAAATTTATTACCACTTGATTCATAAATTGTGGGAAATTAATAATGCATGTTTATGTTTGGAAAACAATGCTATTGAAACTTTATTAATATATTAAACCTCAATTGACAAAATTGTTTATGTTAGACACGCATGCTATCTTGTTTTATGCTCATTCAAGACATTGTTAATTCATGTTTAGAGATTTAATGTGTCTTAGTACCTGTACTTAACTGCTAGATGAGCAATGCTGAGACTTGGAAAGAGCTTGTTCAGAATCACAATATATTGGCTGTGTTAAGACTTGAGAGAAATATAATTTACTAATTATAGATTTAAGTTATATACACTGACTGTCTAAAGATGTTCTTACAGTATCGGTAAATTTTAACATGTGATAGTAGGTCAGTTCCCTATTTTTACGAGACTACCAATTGGAGTAATGTTTATCAACGGATTTACCTATAATTACTTTATAGGTAAACTGATTGTATATATTTTTTATATTATTAGAGCATAGAGCTTAAACTTGTTGCCAATAAGTGTCATGTATAGCATTACTTGTCTCTTCTGCTAACTAACTATACAAGTAGATGTCATTTGGCTCTGGTCGTTGCCTTGTTTTAATCTAAAGATGGTACAAGATGTTAGGAAGGATGATTTTTCAAGAAATTTATGAATTTGTTCACAGGACACATAATGTAAGGACCTGGAAACTCATATATTACTTACTATGTTCAGACTACAAAACACATTGGTTTTCCCTTATCATTGAAATGTCAATGTTCTGGTAATGAAATGAAACATTGTCCTCTTATTTCCTCTTTCGCTTCTCGACAGAAAAATGAGGAATCATGTAATAACATCATGGTGTTCAACATTAGTACTTTACACTATTTTTGAGTATGTCTTCTCGAGAATCAATTGAATTCCATAAGTTCCTCTGATCGGAAAATTCAAGTTTTAAGCTTATAACAGCTTTATAGTTTTTCTAGTTACCAAATTTCAATTCTCATATGTATCTTCAATTATTTTTTCTTTGTTCTCTTTCTTCTCCTCTTTGGTATGAAAGTGGCAATATTTTTTATTCATGGTTTTGGAACATGTAACTCAGAACTACACAATCATTGGAAATTTGGAATATTAGAAAAAAAGTCCATTCTACTGTCAAGTAACTCACAACTACTTTACAAGGCCATCAAACAATGAAATTTTAAGATTGTTTAAGATTTTCATTTTCCGGGGACAAAGTTTGTGGCATAAGCCCAGGCATTGTTGTTAACAGGGTCTGCAAGGTGGTCAGCAAGGTTTTCCAATGGACCCTTTCCGGTAACAATGGCTTGAACAAAGAATCCGAACATAGAGAACATAGCAAGTCTGCCGTTCTTGATCTCCTTTACCTTGAGCTCAGCAAATGCCTCTGGGTCTTCAGCAAGGCCTAATGGGTCGAAGCTGCCACCGGGGTAAAGTGGGTCAACAACTTCACCAAGAGGTCCACCAGCAATGCGGTAACCTTCAACGGCTCCCATCAACACAACTTGACAAGCCCAGATGGCCAAGATGCTTTGTGCATGCACCAAACTTGGGTTGCCCAAGTAGTCAAGTCCACCCTCGCTGAAGATCTGGGATCCGGCCTTGAACCACACAGCCTCACCAAACTTGACACCGTTACGGGCCAAGAGCTCAGGGAAGACACATCCAAGAGCTCCAAGCATAGCCCATCTGCAGTGGATCACCTCAAGTTCACGGTTCTTGGCAAAGGTCTCAGGGTCTGCTGAAAGTCCAGCGGTATCCCATCCATAGTCACCAGGGAATTCCCCGGTCAAGTAGCTTGGGGATTCACCAGATAATGGGCCCAAGTACTTAACACGGTCTGGACCATACCATGGGCTGCCAGATGAGGCAGACTTGGAGACAGCCTTTCTCATAGTAATCCTTCCATTTCCAGTGATTTCTGAGGCAGAGGGTGAGAGTTTCACTGCCTGTCCAGCAAAAGAAGGGGAAGAAAGAGCCATTGTAGAAGCAGCCATTGTTTATATCAAGAGAAAAGTATGTGCTTGATTGTATGAAATATTGTTGAAGTTGGCTGTGATGAGATGAAGTTACAAGGAATTAAATCACCATATATAGGGAGTAAGTAAGAGGGATAGAGTCTTAATTATCTAGTGATATCTATATCTGTGATCTCATTGGGTATCAAGATCCCATGTGTAGCAATGAATGCACTTGGCAATCTTCAATCCTTCCAATTTTCCATGATGTTTATTTTCTAAAGGGACCCATCCAATATTGTCCTCCTATGTGTGGCTGTAAGGATTGAACTCCATCCTGTGATTTGTTGAGTTTACACTACTGATATCTCTTATCATTATCCATTTGAAATTTCTTCAGATTTTCTCTATCAGCACTACATACAGCCCATTCAACGTAGAATTATGTTTTGGCCATTTTTATCATATTATTCAAAAGATAAACTTGTACTTACTTATTTGCAAGTAAATGGATTCTAAATTTAGTTGTTGTATATATTTAATGAATTTCTTAACACATATACATGGGTTGGACCAACGCTACTTGGTTTTGTCAAACCGGTATGTTGAATGTAATGAAATGGATCTTGAGCGTAACTCAATCTCAAAAACTAACTCAAAGGAAAGAGAACTGCCCAAGCCTTATAAGTAGGCTAGGATTTCATTCATTCACCTATGTGGGACATTCCATTCATAGCTGAAGTCTACCTCTGCCCCTGTTAATAAGTGATATGATTGTTTAAGTATTTTTTACAATGTCTGCGAGAACTTAATTTCCTCTTTAATAAATGGCATGCATGTATAGCTTACTTGAATCTTCTGCTTGACTATGTCCTTTTGGCTTTGGTCATTGCTATGTGTCATGTTCTTCTCTAAAGACCACATGCATGTAAGGATGGAAGAATATTATGAATTTGTTCAGGCTAACTAAATTAAGGACACATAAGTATAATGACCTGGAGACTCATATATTACTTGCTACGTTCAGATTACAAAACGTACTGTACATTGGTTTTCCCTTATCATTAAAATGTCAATGGTCTAGTAGTGAAATAATATTATGTCCTCTTAATTCCTCTTTCACTTCTCAAAAGAAAAATTAGGAATCATGTAAGTAAATAACATCATGTTGTTCAACGTTATTCTTGGCACTAAGTTAGAGTATTGCTTCTTGAGAATTAATTGAAGTTCATAAGTTCCTCTGGACTCTGGTCTGTATATTCAAGTTTTAAGCTTTTACCACATCCCAAATGTATCTTGGTTTTTAAATTTTTTTAGCTGTCATCTTTTTTTTCCCCTTTGATATGAAACTGACAGTATTTCATTCTTGCCATTGGAAAATGAAATTCAGGACTACAGCATAATTGGAAATATAAGAAAAATCCATTCTATTGTCAAGTAAACTCACAATTACAACTTTACAACATCAGACAATATAATTTTAAGATTGTCTGAAAATTTTCATTTTCCAGGGACAAAGTTTGTGGCGTAGGCCCAGGCATTGTTGTTTACAGGGTCTGCAAGGTGGTCAGCAAGGTTCTCCAATGGACCCTTTCCAGTAACAATGGCTTGAACAAAGAATCCGAACATAGAGAACATAGCAAGTCTACCGTTCTTGATCTCCTTAACCTTCAGCTCAGCAAATGCCTCTGGATCATCAGCAAGACCTAATGGGTCAAAGCTGCCACCGGGGTATAGTGGGTCGACAACTTCACCAAGAGGCCCACCAGCAATACGGTATCCCTCAACGGCTCCCATCAAGACAACTTGGCAAGCCCAGATGGCCAAGATGCTTTGTGCATGAACCAAGCTTGGGTTCCCCAAGTAGTCAAGTCCTCCCTCGCTGAAGATCTGCGATCCGGCCTTGAACCACACAGCCTCACCAAACTTGACACCGTTACGGGCCAAGAGCTCAGGGAAGACACATCCAAGAGCACCAAGCATAGCCCATCTGCAGTGGATCACCTCAAGTTCACGGTTCTTGGCAAAGGTCTCAGGGTCTGCTGAAAGTCCAGCGGTATCCCATCCATAGTCACCAGGGAATTCCCCGGTCAAGTAGCTTGGGGATTCACCAGATAATGGGCCCAAGTACTTAACACGGTCTGGACCATACCATGGGCTGCCAGATGAGGCAGACTTGGAGACAGCCTTTCTCATAGTAATCCTTCCATTTCCAGTGATTTCTGAGGCAGAGGGTGAGAGTTTCACTGCCTGTCCAGCAAAAGAAGGGGAAGAAAGAGCCATTGTAGAAGCAGCCATTGTTTATATCAAGAGAAAAGTATGTGCTTGATTGTATGAAATATTGTTGAAGTTGGCTGTGATGAGATGAAGTTACAAGGAATTAAATCACCATATATAGGGAGTAAGTAAGAGGGATAGAGTCTTAATTATCTAGTGATATCTATATCTGTGATCTCATTGGGTATCAAGATCCCATGTGTAGCAATTAATTCACATTTAGCAATCTCCAATCCATTAATTTTCTAAGAGGGGACACATCCAATATTGTCCACAAGCAATAACTCTGCCCTGTGATTTGTTGAGCATATAATATGATATCCCTATCATTATCCACTTGGCATTTCTCTAGATTTTTTCTACCTGCAGGGTAAAGGATACCACCATTTCATTCAATCTTGAACTATGGTTTAGGAAATTTGAGGAGAAGTTGAAATTTATTACTACTTAATTCATAAATTATGGGAAATTAATCATGCATGTTTATGTTTGGAAAGCAATGCTATTGAAACTTTATTAATACATTAGACCTCAATTGACAAAGTTGTTTATGTTAGCCACACATGTTATCTTGCTCTATGCTCATTCAAGATACTATTACTTCATGTTTAGAGATTTAACGCGGCTTAGTACCTGTACTTAACTACTACATGAGCAATGCTGAGACTTGGAAAGAGCTTCTTTAGAAGGACATGAGCATAGATTTTAATTTGTTGATATTCATCAGTATCACAATTTTGTCTGTGTTAAGAGAAACAGAACTTACTAATTGTGAATTTAAGTTATACTACAATAACGGAGTAAAGATGTTTTTACACTATCTGTAGATTTTAACATGTGATAGTAGACCAGTTCCCATTTTTAACCAGAGTACCGATTAATGTTTATCAAGTGATTTACCTTTAATTCCTTACATTGTTAGAGCATAGAACTTAAAATTTGTTGCCAATAAGTGTCATGTATAAGGTATGTCCTTTGGCTCTGGTCATTACTATGTCCCTTGTTTGGAAGGATTTGTCAGAGATGTGAGGAAGGAGGATTGTATAAGAAATTTATGAACTTGTTCGAAGGTGCTAACTAAATAAGGACACATAATATAAGGACCAGGAAACTTATGTGTTACTAATTACTACATTTCAGACTACAAAACATATTGGCTTTCTTCCCTTATCATCGAAATGTCAATGTTCTGGTAGTGAAATGATATAATGTCCTCTATTTCCTCTTTCACCTCTCAACAGAATTGAGGAATCATGTAATAATATCATGTTGTTCAACATTGATACTTTGCACTAATTTTGAGTATTGCTTCTCGAGAGTTAATTGAATTCCATAAGTCCTTCTGGTCTGAAAATTTAAGTTTTAATCTTATCACAGCTTTATAGTTTTTCTAGTTACCACATCTCATATATATGTATCTTCAGTCTTTTTTGTTCTGTTCTCTTTCTTTAATTATCCTTTGGTATGAAAGTGGCAACATTTGATTCATAGCTTTAGATAATGTAACTCAGTACTACACAATCATTGGAATATTAAAGAAAAAAATACATTCTATTGTCAAGTAACTCACAACTACTTTACAAGTCCATCAAACAATGAAGTTTTAAGATTGTTTAAGATTTTCATTTTCCGGGGACAAAGTTTGTGGCATAAGCCCAGGCATTGTTGTTAACGGGGTCTGCAAGATGGTCAGCAAGGTTCTCCAATGGACCCTTTCCGGTAACAATGGCTTGAACGAAGAATCCGAACATAGAGAACATAGCAAGTCTACCGTTCTTGATCTCCTTTACCTTGAGCTCAGCAAATGCCTCCGGGTCTTCAGCAAGGCCTAATGGGTCGAAGCTGCCACCGGGGTAGAGTGGGTCGACAACCTCACCAAGAGGCCCACCAGCAATACGGTAACCTTCAACGGCTCCCATCAACACAACTTGACAAGCCCAGATGGCCAAGATGCTTTGTGCATGGACCAAGCTTGGGTTGCCCAAGTAGTCAAGTCCACCCTCGCTGAAGATCTGGGATCCGGCCTTGAACCACACAGCCTCACCGAACTTGACACCGTTACGGGCCAAGAGCTCAGGGAAGACACATCCAAGAGCACCAAGCATAGCCCATCTGCAGTGGATCACCTCGAGTTCACGGTTCTTGGCAAAGGTCTCAGGGTCTGCTGAAAGTCCAGCAGTATCCCATCCATAGTCACCCGGGAATTCCCCGGTCAAGTAGCTTGGGGACTCACCAGAGAATGGGCCCAAGTACTTAACACGGTCTGGGCCATACCATGGGCTGCTAGATGAGGCAGACTTGGAGACAGCCTTTCTCATAGTGATCCTTCCATTTCCAGAAATTTCTGAGGCAGATGGTGAGAGTTTCACTGCCTGTCCAGCAAAAGAAGGGGAAGAAAGAGCCATTGTAGCAGCTGCCATGGTTTAGATCAAGAGAAAAGTGATGAGTGTTTGATGGTAAGAAATATTGTTGAAGGCTGTGATGAGATGAAGTTACAAGGGAACTAATTCACCATATATAGGGAGTAGGAAAGAGTCCTAATTATCTAGTGATATCTATATCTATGATCTCATTGGGTATCAAGATCCTACTTGTAGCAATTAATGCCACATTTAGCAATCTCCAATCCATCAATTTTCCAAGAAGGGACACATCCAATATTGTCCTCTCATATGTTGCCACAAGGATTGAAATCTGCTCTGTGGTTTTTTGAGCTTACAATATGATATCCCTATCATTATCCACTTGGCATTTCTCTAGATTTTTGACTACCTGCAGGGTAAAATATACCACCACTATATTTATCATTCAATGTAGAACTATGGTTTAGGAATTTTGAGGAAAAGTTGAAATTTATTACTACTTGATTCATAAATTTTGGGAAATTAATAATGCATGTTTATGTTTGGAAAGCAATGTGATTGAGACTTTATTATATTAGACCTTAATTAGCATAGTTTTTTATGTTAGCCTCACAGGTTATCTTGTTTTATGCTCATTCACGATACTGTTAATTCAGGTTTAGAGATTTAACGCGGCTTAGTACGTGTTACTTAACTACTACATGAGCAATGTTGAGACTTGGAAAGAGCTTGTTCAGAAGAATATGAGCAAAGATTTTAATTTGTTTGAATTCATCAGCAACACAATATTGGCTGTGTTAAGACTTAAGAGAAATACAACTTGCATCAGTAAATTTTATTATGTGATAGTAGGTCAGTTACCATTTTTTACCAGACTATCGATTAATGTTTATAAAGCGATTTACCTTTAATTACTTACTAATTAATTTGATTGTGTAAATATTGTTTACTTTATTAGTGCATAGAACTTGAATTTGTTGCCAATAAGTGTCATATTTAGCATTACTTGTGTCTTCTTCTAACTAAATATGTATGTCCTTTGGCTCTGGTCATTACTATGTACCTTGTTTTGAAGGATCTGTCAGGGATGCTTTTAATCTAAAGATAGTACCACATGTGAGTAAGGAGGATTTTACAAGAAATTTATGAATTTGTTCAAAGGACACATAATGTAAGGACCTGGAAACTCATATATTACTTACTACATTCAGACTACAAAGCATATTGGTTTTCTTCCCTTGTCATTGAAATTTCAATATTCTGCTGTTCTGGTAGTGAAATGAAACAATGTCCTCTTATTTCCTCTCACTTTTCGACAGAAAAATGAGGAATCATGTAATAACAATATGTTGTTCAACATTAGTACTTTACACTAATTTTGAGCTTTGCTTCTCGAGAATTAATTGAATTCCATAAGTTCCTCTGGTCTGAAATTTCAAGTTCTAAGCTTACAACAGCTTTATAGTTTTTCTTGTTAGTTGTTACCACATCTCATATGTATCTTCAGTCTTTTTTTCTCTGTTCTCTTTCATTAATTTCTCCTTTGGTATGAAAGTGGCAATATTTGATTCATAGCTTAGGAAAATGTAACTCATAACTACACAATCATTGGAATATTGAAAAAAAAAACCATTCTATTATCAAGTAACTCACAACTACTTTACAAGGCCATCAAACAAAGAAAATTCAAAAATTATATTATGATATTCATTTTCCGGGAACAAAGTTTGTGGCGTAAGCCCAAGCGTTGTTGTTAACGGGGTCTGCAAGGTGGTCAGCAAGGTTCTCCAATGGACCCTTTCCGGTAACAATGGCCTGAACAAAGAATCCAAACATAGAGAACATAGCAAGTCTGCCGTTCTTAATCTCCTTTACCTTGAGCTCAGCAAATGCCTCGGGGTCTTCAGCAAGGCCTAATGGGTCGAAGCTGCCACCAGGGTAGAGTGGGTCAACAACCTCACCAAGAGGTCCACCAGCAATACGGTAACCTTCAACGGCTCCCATCAAGACAACTTGGCAAGCCCAGATGGCCAAGATGCTTTGTGCATGGACCAAGCTTGGGTTGCCCAAGTAGTCAAGTCCACCCTCGCTGAAGATCTGGGATCCGGCCTTGAACCACACAGCCTCACCGAACTTGACACCATTACGGGCCAAGAGTTCAGGGAAGACACATCCAAGAGCACCAAGCATAGCCCATCTGCAGTGGATCACCTCGAGTTCACGGTTCTTGGCAAAGGTTTCAGGGTCTGCTGATAGTCCAGCAGTGTCCCATCCGTAGTCACCAGGGAATTCCCCGGTCAAGTAGCTTGGGGACTCACCAGAGAATGGGCCCAAGTACTTTACACGGTCAGGGCCATACCATGGGCTGCTAGATGGGGCAGACTTGGAGACAGCCTTTCTCATAGTGATCCTTCCATTTCCAGAGATTTCTGAGGCAGAGGGTGAGAGTTTGACTGCCTGTCCAGCAAAAGAAGGGGAAGAAAGAGCCATTGTAGCAGCTGCCATGGTTTATAAAGAGGAAAGTGAGGGGGTTGCTAGTTTGATATGTAAAAGTAAGTTGTGATGAGCTGAAGTTATTGGAACTTCACTATATATAGTAAGTAAGATGGGGAAGAGTCCTTATCTAGTGATATCTATATCTATGATTTCATTGGATGTCAAGATTACTCTCCATTCACACTTGGCAATCATAAATCCATCAATCTTCCAAGATTTTTATTTGGGGGACCAACCAATGTTGTGTGGCTACAAAGATTGCTCTCTGTCTTTGTTGTTGAGCTTACATTAAAATATCTTCTACTTTTTTCTGTTGGGTCATTCTTTATATATTTTTCTTCCAGCAGGGTAAAACAGACCACCACTATTACAGGCATTTTCAAGTAATTACAGCCTGAATCCCTTCTTAGTATGAAATAGAAAGGAATAAGGGGAAAATAAATGAACCGTTATGTTAGTTCATTTTCATAATTCTATAAAAAAAAAAAAACTTAAATTAGTTATGAACTTCATCGTTAAATTGCTCACTTATTGTTACACTACGAAATTTGTCCGTTACTAATTTCTATTTTTTCTTGTAGCAGGCATATTCTCAACCACTCATACAAGTGGTCCTACGCCTAGGTGCACAGAAACATGTGAACTATAACAGTGCTTTATACGATTTACTCTGGCCAAGTAAATGTTTCAAAAATCCACCACCATACGTGCCAACTCCTGATTCGGAAATCAAAATTCGGGCTAGATTTTTCAGAGCATAATGCATCTAAAAGAAACAGAGTCGTGGTTATTGGTATTGGACTTTAACTTGCCAAATGAGCAGGAAATGCTAATGCTATCAAATTGTGATCCACCAGTTGAAGAACAGATAATTCTACTGCAATTTGGTTTTCTTCATAGTGTCACCCAACTAATAGTTATTATCTCATAAAGTCATTTTCTTTGTTAAAATAAAATTAGAATCAAGAATAAGGTGACTTTATGCGATAATGGCTATTATATTAGTTGAGTGATAATCTGAGAAATCATTTCGTCTATATCCTCAATGTTATAACTTATACCTATGTGGCTATCTTACAGATTCCTTTTTCTCCTTTCTGAATATATTTTTACTCTCATCAGCATATGTACTGCACTGATTTCACGCAAACAAATGAATACCCTTTCCAAAAAACTTCAGCAGCTATGTTTTCTCCCTGTTCCATTTTTCGGAAACTCTTGTTAGCAACTATATGATCCAAGGTATAAACATACATAAGGGAAGTCACTTGTATTGATAGGTCATCCTAGAACTTTTAAATCAATGATAATTTTATTCACAGTCAAATTTTTAACACATACAGAATATAAGCAAAAGTTATTTGGTTCTCGTAAACTCGTACCTGAACCTCTGAATCCAACCCTGGATGTCAAAGCTCTTTAAACATTGAGAATATGAATTTATTCAGAAAATACCTTAAAATAACATACCCAAATCGGCCTAAAACTTCAAACAAGAGTGATTAAATTGTCCGTTGCAGCAGTTGGCGCTCTTTTTTCCTTTCCATTTTTCAACCTTCCACAACTAAAACCCTAAAACCCAATTCAAATTCTGATTAACCAAAAAAATAATGCAAAGACCTTCTCCACATTTCAATTTCTTCTCTTCTCTCAAACAATTGGAGAAAAGATTGAAACTTGACGACCCACTCAACGAGAAGCCGTCGAAACACCGACACAGTCTTTGATCAGCCCATTATACCTCAACTGTGATGAGACCCCTGTTGACTCCATCACCAGCAACACAAACCTCAAAGAAAGTGAAACCCCACTTCAATATCTCTCAAATTCCTCACTATAGTTGAAGCTGGTGGTAATGGGGTTGATGAGATTGAACTGATGATGCAGCTATTGGGTTTATCGGAGAGTAAAAGGGAAGGATCCAAAAGGGTGGAAGTGGGTTTGGGCTGTGATGATGCATTTTATGGAAAGATTGTTGGGGTTAAAGGACCAAAAAGCGAAAAAGAAGTGGAGAGGTTACAAGGTTGGATTGAGCATTTTCTGGATAGCGATACTGGAGAGTGAGCATTTTCTGGATAGCGATACTGGAGAGCAAAGAGAATCATTTAGGTTAACTCATCTGCTTTTAAGCAAAGCTGCTCTTATTCATTCAGAGGTTTTTGATGGTGGCTTTGAGCTTCCCTCTACCATTGATGAGTTCTTGCATAATGATCCACCAGTTGATAAGGTTGCTTTTTCCCTCTCTAGTAAATAGATTTCTAGAATGCAGATTTTAAGGTAAAATATGATTAGATCATTGTAGTCTTATTAAAGCCTCTTTTTGAGTTCTCCTCAATTTCACTTCTATACATTCGTGTTCAAAAGTGTACTCATTTCCTGTTCACAATCTTTAGTAACAGAATGCATTGGCACTTTAGTCTAGCAATCAACTGCTCGCTGACTCTATTACATGTCACAGGAGTACTTCATAAAGATCTAGCTTTTTGTTCCTTAGTTGTAATGATTGTTAAGTATTCTTCAATTTCATGATGCAAGTCAACTTTAACTTAATCTAATGTGAGAGTTCAACTATATCCCTCTAGTAAATCAGGAATACATGAGAGATCATTTATGGCTCGAAAAACGTAAATTCTATTTATATCGTAATTACATTTTCAGTTATGGACTAGTTCCATTGGCCACTGAGGGAAACTTGGTGGTGGTTCATATTAAGATTGATGATATTCCAGCTTCTTCTACATCAAATTTAATCTTTTACCAAACAAGCATGTGAATGCATGAACTCCATCTTACTTAGCTTTGAAAGAGAAGACAGAACTTGTTCCATGTCAGGTCTATCTTCAGGATCAGGAGAGGTGCATGACAAAGCCAAGTTAAGAAGTCCCTCTACTACCTCCTGGTTCTTGGAGACATGTAAAGATAAATTAGGATCCACAATCTGGACTAGCTTATTTATGCCATTCGCAAGGGCATTCTGAACGATTTGATGCAAAGTCATTGGTAATTTATCTGCTCCTGTAAGACTTGTTGGCCTTCTTTTTGTAATGATCTCCATCACGATTACACCAAAGCTGAATACATCTACTTTTGTGGTCACTTTCCTCATATATGCAAACTCTGTTTCATAGAGAAACATTTCATTTAAGTTAGTTCTCAAATAAAATAAAGAGCATGTAAAATGTCCAAGAAATTAAAAATTTCAAAGCTGGCAATAGCATTTTTTGGATGGATTAAAGATGACATTATCATTTTAAAAAATACTTTTCAGATTATATGTTCAAAACATTGGATCACTTACATGCTTGTCCATTCTTCCACATACAAGTTAATCATTATTTTGTGATTGACAGGAAAAGAAAATCTGCTAAGTTGTGTATTGTGATTGACAGAAGTGATGTTGTAATAATTATTACCTGGAGCCATGTAACCAATAGTTCCTTCAAATGCAGATGCTGATGATATGCTGCTGCTCCCGTCTTGGTGATGAATACCCAACATCCTAGCTGTCCCAAAGTCACTCACATGTGCTTCCATATTTTTATCCAGAAGAATATTTGAAGGCTTCAAGTCACAGTGCACTATTGGAAAATCATATCCTGAATGCAGGTATGACAGCCCACTTGCTACTGAAACTAAAATGTCAATCCTATTGGACAATGTCCAGTCATCCGCCATTTGACCATACATAAAACTGTCCAAGTTCCCATTCTCCATGTATTCTAAAATTACAGCCATTAGCTTCTTGCTTTCCCAAGCATAACCGAGCACCTTAACCAGGTTCCTGTGCTTGAGTTGGCTCAGAGTCTTGACTTCCCTATCAAAGCATTTACGAATATCTGCTGAGAACTGGAGATTCAGTTTCTTAACTGCTACAATCTTCCCACCTTCCAGTGTTCCTTTGTACACATTACTTAAACTGCTGGCTCCAATAATGTTTTGTGGACTGAAATTATCAGTAGCAAGTTCCAAATCCTTTTGATAAAATCTCTGGAGGCTTAGTGCTGAGGTATAATTTGGAATTATATCCTCCGTGTCTTTCACTTTTTTCTTCTTCCTGTACTGATGAAACAAAAATATTCCCACCACATGAAAAATGAGAACCAAAACAGGCCCAAGTATGATCCAGGTTTTCTTGGAAAACCCATGAGAACTTGTTTGGTTGCTTTTGATGCTGCATGGACTGAGAAACTCTGTTCCACATAGAGATGGATTTCCCTGTATATCTGCTGACCTTACATTGTCGAATACACCCCCCTTTGGAACGTGACCTTCAAGCTGGTTAAAAGAAAGGTTGAGATATATTAACGCAGGCATATTGGCAAATCTCTCAGGAATGATTCCCTTGAACTTGTTTTGTGAAAGATCAAGTGAGTGAAGATGTGGCAATCCTGCTATTTCAGGAAGTTTGCCTTTTAATCTGTTCCTTGAGAGGTTCAAGAATACTAGCTCACTTAATTTGGTCAGAATTTCGTCTGGAGCAGGACCAGACAGCATGTTTCCTGACAGGTCCAGTGAGAATAAGTTTTTGCATCGTCCTAGGGATCTGGGAATGTTGCCTGATAGATTGTTGTTTGACATATCAATCCCTTGAACCATTTCTAACATGCCAATCTCATACGGGATCTCTCCATCCAACAAGTTGCTGGAAACGTTCAAGTAAAATTGCATACTTCTCATGCTGGCAAGAACTGCTCTGGAAAGAGTTCCGGTTAGAAGGTTGTGTGAAACATCTAAGGTCGTCAGTCTGTGGAGGCTCACCATGCTCTCTGGGATTGTACCATTAAGCTTATTTCCACTCAGGTCCATGAGCGAAAGTGATTCTAGTTTGGATATCTGATTGGGTATTGGACCGATGAAATTATTGTTCTTCAGCAGGAGTTCATAGAGGCGTGTAAGCTCAAAAAGTTGCACAGGAAGTTCACCTTCCAGCTTATTATCTGACAGAGAAAGGCCCTGGAGGTTTGAAAGCTTTGAAACTTCTGGTGGTATCACACCTGAGAAACTGTTTTTGTGAAGCACTAAATCTATCAGTTGACTCAGTTTACCAATCTCTGGTGGGATTGGCCCAAGAAATGAATTACTATGGGCTCTTAGAACTCGAAGTTTAGAGAGTCTGCCAATCATCGGTTTGAGTTTCCCGCTAAAATTATTACCACTCAGATCTAGAACTTCAAGCATTGAACAGTTGAAGAGATCATCAGGAATCTCCCCCAACATTTTGTTTGATCCCAAAGACAAAAATGTAAGATTGGACAACTTCCCCAACCCATTTGGTATTTTACCTGTTATTCTATTAAAAGTCAGGGTTAAAACACGAAGATGAGAACAATTTGTTATGCTAGATGGAATAGATCCCTCTAGGAGGTTATTACTTGCAGTTAGATTCTTCAGATTATAGAGTAACCCAAGTTCCGGTGGAAGTGATCCTGTCAATAAATTAAAGCTCAAAGACAAATATGTCAAGTTTGCCAGGTTTGTTAAAGTTGATGGAATCTCCCCATACAACCTATTTGAGTGGAGGGTAAGCACTTTTAGTGACGTTAGAGATCCCAACTCAGGAGGAATTTTACCAGTTTGCTCATTATGTGAGAGTCCCAAATGAGTTAATGACTTCAAGTGGAACAATGAGGCAGGTATACTGGAGTTCAACTGGTTGTTATACAATCTGAGCCTTTGCAAGTTTTCTAAATTTCCTAGCTCAGAAGGTACACCTCCAGTGAATTGGTTATTATACATGTCCAAGGTAACTAGATTGATACAGAGGCCAAGTTCAGATGGGATTTTCCCAGAAAGAAAGTTGTGATGCAACTGAAGAATTGCTAAACTTGACAAGTTGCCAATTTCTGGTGGTATAGGTCCAGAAAACTGGTTTGAGCTCAGATCAAGGATTTCCAGAGCTGTCAGCATTCCAATGGAGGTAGGAATAGAATCAACCAAATTGTTTCTATAAGCTTCAAACAATTGAAGATTAGCCAAATTACCAATTTCAGACGGTAATTTGCCTGTAAGACTGTTGTTGATGAGCCTTACTAACGACAAGTCAGTGCAGTTGCATATACTCTCAGGTATTCTCCCACTCAGAGAGTTATTTCCAAAATCTAATAATTGCAGGTTTTTGAGGTATCCTAGCTCGGTAGGAATTTCACCAGAAAGAAAGTTTCGATGAAGAATGAGCTGAACCAGCTCAGTGCAATGCCCCAGCTTGGCTGGGATATTTCCAGTAAATGAATTCAAAGTTAGATCAAGAACCTGGAGTTTGGAGAGGTTCCCTAGAAACGGAGAAATTTCGCCTTTGAGCTGCTTCCCAATAAGCGAAATGTTGATGACATGGTTTGAAGAAGGATCACATATGATTCCAGACCAGTTGCAAATGTGATTTGCATCAGTCCAATCCACAAGTGCACCAAAAGGGTCATCAGAGATTGAATTCTTGAAAGCTTTCAAAGCAGCAACTTCAACTTCCAAGCTTGGAATTTGCCCAAAGGACAAAGCTATGAAAAAGGTACTAAAAAATATGGCTAATGCATATACAATTGCCTTTGACATCATTGGTTCAAAAGAAAGAAGCTTCACTCTCTTTTATTTAAAATGTCAATATTTATTTAAAATGTCAATATTTTGGTTTGTTATAAGGCTGATTTTTGTATTTATTTAATTTGATAGAATACAAATCTTTAACAACATAATAGAGAAAATCATGGGAGAAAATATTTCAAAAAAGGTAAAAATCGTTTAAATCTCTAATCAGTTACAATTGAAAAAAAAATAAGAATCGTCATCTTTCTTGTTCTTTCAATTATGATGACTACATATGCAATTAGGATGAATACCTAAATAGTGAATACATAAATAAACTGTATTTTGGTTATTTAGAATTGAGAATGAATGGACAATTAAGAACTTCGATTCGGCAATTGATTCATCAAGTTCCATGGATTCGAGAAGAGTCTTTTCGGAACCATCCGTAGAGCGGCGGTGGAGATCTGGAACCCGACAGGAAAACCGCCCGAGCCCGATAAGCAGAGAAGTTGTGGAGCAGGTCCGACTCCTGATCAGACGTAGGAGAGAGAAAAATTGGATATTATACTCCAATTTGCACGAAGAATTGCCAGATGTTGAAATCGTACAAGTAGAAGAAATTTCTTAAACAACTATAAGAGATAATAATGGTGGAAACGATAGAGAGAGTAGAGAGTTTTGGGATAAAAATCTAGAGAGAATATTGGAATGTGGGGTCTTTTTTTTTTACTTTTTAACCGGGTAGTGGAGTCAAACTAGGTAACTGGGTAGTGGAATCAAACTAGGTAACTGAGCCTGATTTGAGAAATAAAAAGATATTAAATTAATTATATTAGGATACATTATATTTGCTAAAATAATGACATAATGACATTTTTAATAATTATTTTAAAGTGTAGATGTTTTAGCTAATTATGTTAAGGATTTGACTAATTTGCTAATTTTCCCAATTTTGTTTTCGTACCCAGGGCCCAGGCCCAACAACTTGGCTAGATTACTTGTCCATGAGTACTATCTGGACTATCCATGTTCACAATAACATATTATTCAATCCTTTATTGTCCTCCATAAATAAATTTGAGAAAACTAATTTCTTGGATATTATACAATAAATAATAAAAGAATTAATTAATTCCCTTGAAGTATTCATAAATAAGATTTTAGCCAAAATATCACAGTAAAACCTCACTTTCTCCATCCTCTTTAGTTTATTCACAATTTTTAAAAGCCTTCTTCTTACCCGAGAAAATATCATATTTCACATGAAAAATTAAACAATTGGAAAAGAGTAGAACAAAAACAGTCCTTTACATTCTATAGTATCTACTTGTTCAAGTTAAAGAACAGACAAGAAAAAAGTATTATGTATTAAAGAAAAAAAACTCTCGTCCGGTGTATTAGAGTCGGCTCATACAACTCATTTCTAGAGGTAATACTTGCAACGAGATTTATTTCATCTCAAGAGCTCGAGTTCGATATTTCTGATTCAATTATTCCATCACAATTCACTTTGGCTGGTGTATTAAAGAAATTCAAATAATCTTACAACTAAGACCTACAGTCATATTCTTTTTTTTTGTTCCGTGGGCCCAGGGAAGCTCTCCCTCCTGTATTCAACTGTGTTTTCCCAGCAATTGGTGCTCCTTTTCTCAATTAGTTAATTCTTGGAAAAAGACATAAAGTCACCATTGAAGTTGTCCCGTATTTTCAAAAAGACACCTTAATTTTGCTAATGTCCTATCACCCCACAAATGTTTTTAATATCTTTGTAAATGGGTCATTTTGACCCATTCCCTCATCTGGGTTGTGACCACGCACAATAGGCGCGTGAAGCAGTGTTTTCACTGCGAATGACCAATTTAAAAGTGACACGTGTCACTTGTTTTATTTATCAATTAATTATTTTCTTCTTTTTCACCATCTTCCCCAAATTAATAGCTCAAAAAAGAGCCGTTGGTAGCTCTCAAGACAGACGATTTCTTCATCAATTTTGGTACTCTCTTACGAATTCATCATATTCCCCAAGCGCAATAAGGTAGGAATTCATCTCTTTCCTCTTTTAATTTCTAGTATAAAAGGTTAATTTGAAGTTTTTCAAGGTTTAATTTCTTCTTAATTTCATTTAGTTTTGAGTAATGAAGATATTTTTGTGATTAGGTTTTGAAGGAAAATATCAAATGTAATGTTGAATCGTATATGTAATGATGAGAATGATCCGATGTTGCGAGTGAAATTGCGATGCAAACATGGAGACTTACTTTCAATGCAAACTTCATGGTCGGAGCACAATCCAGCTCGAAGATTTTGGTCTTGTCCACGCTATCATGTATGCTTTCTACATCATTTTTGGTGGAGATCTTTTGTTTATGTTTCCATCTTTTTGTTTTTCTTTAATTTGTTTATGGCGTATTTTAGAAGAATTCATGCAATTTCTTTAGATGGAGGGATCGTGAATATGTTGATATACGATCCAAGTACGCTATTCCGAGATTGGCGAAGAGAATTAAGGAGTTGGAAGAAGCATTGGCATATTATGAAAGTCGTGTTGAAAGTAACAAATGGGTGACGAAGGAAAAGAAAAAGAGCTCATGTTGTAACTTGAAGTTAATTGTCTTGATCATTGTAGTGTTTTTCCTATTTTTAAGTCTAACCAAGAATATGAAGGATGGAAGATGTAGGTGTGTGCAACCAAAATTGCCATAGACATCTGTAGTTACTTTTAAGTTTTTGGTGTTTTTTATTGTCGAATGCTCAAGTTTTTGTTGTCGAATGTTGTCGAAATAGTTATGATTTGAACAAGTTGTTAATGTATTTGGTTGTCTATATTATTGTGGTAACCATTTGAGAAACTTTAAAAATATGTTCACCTACAAATAGATGAGAAGAAGATACACTAAAAGCAAAAAAAACTGGTTACAAGGAGGACTTCATTCCAACATAATCATTCAATTTGAACTACAACTATCAAGTTGATCTTGTTTTGTTTTGGTTACATGCAAAATTGAGTTTGATTCCAACCAAAATATACATAATTAAAATTTGTTTGTCAAAATGAACAACACAACATCAAAATGCCCTACTTCCATGGCACAGGGGTCTTCCTACTTGAACTTGTTTGGCTTTGATTATTAGCAGTAGCTGCAGACCTAGTTTGGTGAACCTTTCAGCCCTCATTCTTTCTAGGTTGCTACTGGTAATAGTTGTCTTCCCCTTCCATTTGAATCCACGTGTTGGTGTGTAACCAATATCACCAGTAACAACATCAGCCCTCTTTGTCACTCTTGTACCAGTATTGATGACTCTTCTACTTGGCAATCCATGCTGCTTAGTCAAATAAATACATATTCAAATCAAAAGACATTTAGACTTTCATATAAAATCTGAAGTATGCATATAATCTTACATTAAGAGTTGTAAATCCATCTTCAGCTTGGTATATTCCAACACCTACCATTCTTGGCCTTTTAAAAGGTCTTGTTTGTCCTACACTGGTGTCCTCATGTTCTACTGGTCTCTTCCCTCTTTCTAGGCCTCTTCCACTGCAGGTTGCTTCAGAACTAGTTTGACTATGTTGAGGCATTCCTCTTCCTCTACCTATTCCTTCATTCATATTTCCTTGTTGAGGCATTCCTCTTCCTCTACCTACTCCTCTTCCTCTTCCTCTACCATTTACAGTCTGTACTTTGAAACTCAAATATTAGAGTATATCTATATTGTCTAGAAATGATAGAATAATTTAATAGATTACCTCTGTGTTTGTAGCAGTTTCATGTGATTGAGTTGGAACACCTACTGTACATCTTCCTCTACCACTTTCATTATTTGTGGTGGCCTGATTTTTCACATATTAGTGCATATAATTATAACTAAATCTTTTACAAATCAATACATATACCTGTGAAGAAGTTCCAGGTGATTGAGTTGAACTACTACCCATTGCTCTGCCTCTTGCTTTATCAGTAGTCTGTATATTGATATATCAATACATGTGCATATAACTTACATTTGAAAGTAACAAATAAAAGTACTTGTGTCTGATAAGATGTTTCAGCTGATTAACTTGGACCACTGCCTCTTGCTCTACCAGTAGCCTGTATATTGATATTTCAGTACATGAAGATATAACAGTAGAAAGTAAAAATTAAAAATACCTCTGCCTGAGAAGGTGTTTCGGCCGATTGACTTGGACCATCTTGGTTTCTTGTAGGACATCCTCTTTTATTGTGTCTTTCTGTACCACATTTGCTACAAGTCATAACAGCACCACTTTTGCAAAGCTTTCCAATTTTTCTGCTTTCATTTGCCTCTTTTCTTCTAACCTTACTAGGTCTTCCAGGCATCTTCTTAATCTTTGGTGGCTTAACAATTGGATTATTTGATGTTGACCACATTTTCATGTTATTCATTGGCTGAATAAAATGGGCATATGTGCTGAGGTAGGTCTCCTTGCTATAACAACTAGCCACATAATTGATTGGTTCAAACTCCTTGTAATGAAGGGCAGCAACACCATGAGGACAAGGAATACCCCCAAGCTGCCAAGATCTGCAACTACAAGCCCTACTAACAATGTCCACAGTATGTGTAAAACCATAGTGTTTAATCTCAAAACCTCTATCTCCATTCCAAGACAAGTTACATTGCATAGACTTGTCAATATTTTCTTACAAAATCTTCAGAGACATAGGAGATATATCAGTAATCCAAGTGTTTGAAAACTCTCTCAAATCACCAATTCTTTTCATCATCTTCACCCTTATCTCCTCAAGCATTGTGATGATTGTTTTATACCTTGCAGGAAGTATCCAAGCATTAAAACTCTCTGACATATTGTTGTCCACAACATCACATTTGCTATAATCTTGAAAATATTTCTTGCACCATGTATCCAAGTTGTACCATAAAAGATTATCCAAACATGTTTTTTCCAATTTCTTCATTTCCTGTATATTATCCTTCAACTTAGCTTCAAATATGGATCTAGCAATCCTCCAAAATACTCTTCTTCTTTCAATTCCTTTCTAAGTTTTACACCAATTTGCAAGAACATGTCTTGCACATTTTCTGTGTTCAACTAATGGCAATACCTCTTGAACAAAAATTTCTAGTCCCTAACAAAGCAACATAACAGACAAATAATAATTAAAATGCAAAACTAAATAACATAAAAAAGACAATAAAATAGTAGGACAAAATAAAGATCTTACCTTTTGCATATCAGTAATGATAGATAGTTGATGTCCTTCTCCAAAATCAAGATCATTCCTCACTAAATCAAGAAACCATGTCCAAGTATATTGATTCTCAACCTCAATAACTGCCCAAGCAATAGGCAGCATTTGGTTGTTTCCATCTCTACAAACTGCTACTAACAGCTGGCCTTTACACATATCTTTGAGGAAACACCCATCAAAACCAATCAACCTCCTAGCACCTCCAAAGAATGTTTTCTTTAAAGCATGGAAGCAAACATAAAATTCTTGAAAAATTTTCTGGCCAGTTTTATCTTCTTCTCCAACCTTCACTACACAAGTACTGCCTGGATTACTCCTTAAAATTTCATCTTTATAATAAAAAATATTACTATACTCCACAATGTGATCACCCATGATCTCTTGTAACACTCTGGCCCTAGCTTTTCTCACTGTTGTCCTACCAACATAGATATCCAACTCCTTTCTAATAATGTCCTGCAACATCACAATGCTAATGTTTGTTGAGTTATTCTTTCTTTGTATTTGGTGGCCAGAAACTTCCGGCCCGGCCGCGAGGAATCAAGAGATCTTTGCCGGTGCTGACTTGGATCTCGGGTGACGGAATAAGGCTGCCAGAAGCGACGAGCAGTCGCGGTCGAAGCTTGGCTCGAGTTGCAAAGATAGTTATGAGTTGATGTCAAACATTTATGGACAGGGTTGTATCTTTTAACTATGAAATCTCCACTAGTTTTATCCTTACGTGCACACAACAACCAAGGACAAGTCTCTTTGCAACATCTGACTCTAACTCTGCCTGGGTCATTCACATATTTTTCAATTTGAATCTTTTCTTGAACTGCATATCTTGTCACTGCCACTCTAAATTCCTCAACACTTCCAAAAACCAATCCTAATTCCCAAACAATTTTTTCAAAAGTTTCATCAAACATAACTCTATTTGGGGTTTTCTTCCTTCTAACAGGTTTATGTACAACTTGGTCAACCTCTTCACCATCTCCCCAACCTGTTTCATCATCTATTTCAAAGCTAGGAACTTCATCACTTAGATAGTAAGGTTCATCACCTCCTAGCTTACCAACTAAGCTTTCCCTAATACCAATATTTGTCTCATCATACCCTATATCTGGACCTTTTTCACAAACATGAATCTGATCAGAAGTAGTACATCTACTTTTCCTTTGTGACCTTTTGAAATGCCTCTTGCTTGCCTTTATATCTATATACTCTTGATGGACATCACTGTTAACCTCAGTATCTTCATTAGTATTCCCTTCAGATCTTGATTCATCTTCCACTCCATCATCACTTCGATCATGATCTATTATAGGATCATATGAAGGTACACAGGAAGGAGGAGGCACAGGCACAGTAAAAGGAGAATGAGGAGCTTCAGAAGGACCAAATGAGGTCTTAGTTGTAGGGTTGGAAGGAAAAGTAGAATGAGGAGGCACAGTAGTAGAATGAGCTTCAAATGGAGTGCTGGAAGTTTCAGAAGGACAAGTCGTAGGGTTGGAAGGAAAAATAGGAGGAAGAGGCTCAGTAGTAGAAGATGGAGGATGATTATTAGGGTTAGAAGCCTCATTAAAAGATTCCTCACCTACTCCACTGTCACTCACATTGGGGACAAACTCTAATTCAAGTGGGGCCTGATAAGGTTCATCAACCCCATGACAAACATACACCTCAACTTCATCCCCATCTTTTATTATATTGAAAAGGTCAAATATAACCTTATCATTATCAACAAGGACCAATAACCCATCCCACTTAATGTAGAAGTCACAATATATTGTATATCCTAATTCCTTTATATAGTCCCTCAACTCAAAGTAAGACATCCTATCAACATCTACTTCTAGGAATTCTGTCACTTGCCCCCCAATATATTTAGGTGGGGGACCAAATTCAATTAGCCCCCCATGATACCATCTTAAAGTTATCAGAACAAAAGACATCCTGAAAAATCATGTAAACAAATAAAACATAATTCAATCACACATTTCAAGTACAAACTCTAACAAATTGTAAGCTAACACACTCAAATATGTCTACACAACAAACATAATCACTAACATTTAGCAGATACGAAATATCATAACAAAATACTTGTAAACAAGTCAACAATGTACAAATTGAAGTCTACAAATGTATAATATTATAGTACAACACAATCACTAAGAGTCTCACTAAGTCGGTAACACAAGACCCTAACCTAAAACACAATCACTAACAGTCGCACAAAATCGATAACACAAAACCCTAACCTAAAACACAACCACTAACAGTCGCACAAAATCGATAACACAAAACCCTAACCTAAAAACAATCACTAACAGTACACAAAATCGATAACACAAAACCCTAACCTAAAACACAATCACTAACAGGCGCACATAATCAATAACACAAAACCCTAACAGTATCAATTAGTTAATAACACACTGAAACACAATAAAATCCCAATAATAGCAACTATAATAAGTCGATTCCAATGCTCTTTACACTATAATAATCCCTAAAATAAAAAAAAAATCTTTATCATATAATGTAAGAAAATCCTAACATGTTAGACCTTCAATTCCTTGTTCCTCCAAATATATTGACTAAGAAACATCAACAAGGATGATGATCAACAGTGTATCTTCGAAGAGAAAACGCAGAGACTTGGGAAGAAAATTGTATATCTCATTTTTGACCAAAGCGTCACTATTTTGAAAAGAATCGGGTCGGATTGAGAAGAAAAACACATCACTAAAGTGAGCATCACGCGCGTTGTCTCAGGCGAGGGAATGGGTCAAAATGACCCATTTACAAAGATATTAAAAACATTTATGGGGTGATAAAACACTAAAAAAGTTAAGATGTCTTTTTAAAAATACGGACAGCTTGACTTTATGTCTTTTCTCTAAATTCTTCTTTGTTGTCAAATTCTTCCCCTTCTTTACTAAGAGTTAAAACCCTTAACCCCCCGTTCATTCTGATTTCCACCCAAACATGCAAAGACCTTCTCCACATTCAAATTTCTTCTCTTCTCTCAAACAATTGGAGAAAAGATTGAAACTTGACGACCCAACACAACAAGAAGCCATTGAGACACCGACCCAGTCTTTGATCAGCCCATTATACCTTAACTGTGATGAGACCCCTGTTGACTCCATCACCAGCAACACAAACCTCAAAGAAAGTGAAACCCCACTTCAATTTCTCTCAAATTCCCCACTTGCCCAAGAAACCCCACCTCAGATAGAACCTACACAAGTTCAAGAAAGAGTTGGTATAGTTGAATCTGGTGGTAATGGGGTTGATGAGATTGAACTGTTGATGCAGCTATTGGGTTTATCGGATTGTCAAAGGGTAGGATCCAAAAGGGTGGAAGTGGATTTGGGCTGTGATGATGCATTTTATGGAAAGATTGTTGGGGTTAAGGGGCCAAAAAGTGAAAAAGAAGTAGAGAGGTTACAAGGTTGGATTGAGCATTTTCTGGATAGCGATACTGGAGAGCGAAGAGAATCATTTAGGTTGGCTCAACTGCTTTTAGGCAAAGCTGCTCTTATTCATTCAGAGATTTCTGATAGTGTTGGAAGCTTTGAGTTTCCCTCTACCATTGATGAGTTCTTGCATAATGATCCACCAATAGATGAGGTTGCGTCTTCCCTCTCTAATAAATAAATTTCTAGAATGCATATTTCAAGGTAAAATATGATGGATGATTGATTGTAGGCTTATTAAGGCCTTTATTGAATTTTCCTCAGTTTCACTTTTATATATGTGTGTTCGTGAGTGAACTCATTTGCTGTAGATAATCTTTAGTGACAGACTACATTAGCACTTTGATTTGCAATCACCTGCTTGCTCACTAACTCTATTACATGTCACTAGAGAACTTCGTAAAGATCTAGCTTTTTGCTCCTTAGTTGTAATTAATGTGAAGTATTGTTGAATATGTTGTTCAATTTCATGATGCATGTCAACTTCAACATAATCTGATGGGACAGTTCCACTATATCTCTCTAGTAAAGCAGGAATACTCGAGAGATCATTTATGGCTTGAAATACATAAATTCTATTTCAATAGTAAATACATTTTAAGTTATGAACTAGTTCCATTAGCCACCATGGGACTTGGTGGTGGTTCACATTAAGAGTGATGATACTCCAGCTTCTTCTACATCAAATTTAATCTTTTACCAAACGTGAATGCATGCAGTCCATCTTACTTAGCTTTGAAAGAGAAGACAGAACTTGTTCCATTTCAGGTCTATCTTCAGGATCAGGAGAGGTGCAGGACAAAGCCAAGTGAAGAAGTCCCTCTACTACATCCTGTTTCTTGGAGACATATGAAGCTAGATTAGGATCCACAATCTGGACTAGCTTGTTTATGCCATTCGCAAGGGCATTCTGAACGATTTGATGCAAAGTCATTGGTAATTCATCTGCTCCTGTAAGACTTGTTGGCCTTCTTTTTGTAATGATCTCCATCACAATTACACCAAAGCTGAATACATCTACTTTTGTGGTCACTTTCCTCATATATGCAAACTCTGTTTCATAGATAACATTTCATGTAAGTGAGGTCTCAAATTAAATTAGGAGCATGTAAAATGTTCAAGAAATTCAAATTTTCAAAACTGGCGCTAGCATTTTTTGGATAGATTAAAGTTGACATTATCATTTTAAAAAATACTTTACAGATTATATGTTCAAAACATTGCATCATTTACTTGCTTGTCTATTCTTCCACATACAAGTTAAATCAGTATTTTGTGATTGAAAGGAAAAAAAATCTGCTGCGCTGTGTATTGTGATTGACAGAAGTGATTTTACTGCTGAATGATGCTAAAATGGAATGTATTTGAAACATTTACCATTGACAAAGTATTATTTGTGGTACCCATATAAGCCTGTTTACATTATAGACATTTTTTATTCATGTTATTGTAATGCTTAATCTAGTAAAGTGTGGGTCAAGAAGTTGTAAGAATTATTACCTGGCGCCATGTAACCAATAGTTCCTTCAAATGCGGATGCTGATGATATGCTGCTCCCATCCTGGAGATGAATACCCAACATCCTAGCTGTCCCGAAGTCACTCACATGTGCTTCCATATTTTTATCCAGAAGAATATTTGAAGGCTTCATGTCGCAGTGCACTATTGGAAAATCATAGCCTGAATGCAGGTATGACAGTCCACTTGCAACTGAAACTAAAATATCAATCCTATTGGACAACGTCCAGTCATCCTCCACTTGACCATAAATCATGTTGTCCAAGTTCCCATTCTCCATGTATTCTAAAACTAAAGCCCTTAGCTTCTTGCTTTCCCAAGCGTAACCTAGCACCTTAACTAGGTTCCTGTGTCTGAGTTGGCTCAGAGTCTTGACTTCCCTATCAAAGCATTTACCAGATTCTGCTGAGAACTTGTGATTCAGCTTCTTAACTGCTACAATCTTCCCATCTTCCAGTGTACCTTTGTACACAGTACTTAAACTGCTGGCTCCAATAATGTTTTCCGGACTGAAATTAGTGGTAGCATGTTCCAAATCCTTTTGATAAAATCTCTGGAGGCTCAGTGCTGCGGTATACTTTGGATTTGTATACTCCGTGTCATTCACTTTTTTCTTCTTCTTCATGTACCGATGAAATAAAAATATTCCCAGGACAAGAAGAATGAGACTGAAAACAGATCCAAGTGCTGCAAGTATGATCCAGGTTTTCTTGGAAAAACCATGAGAACTTGTTCGGTTTCTTTTTATGTTGCATGGACTGAGAAACTTTGTTCCACATAGAGATGGATTTCCCAGTAAATCCTCCGACTTTATATTGTTGAATACACCCCCCTTTGGAATGGTACCTTCAAATTGGTTGAAAGAAAGGTTGAGATATTTCAATGCAGGCATATTGGCAAATCTCTCGGGAATGATTCCCTTGAACTTGTTTTGTGAAACATCAAGAGAGCGAAGATGTGATAATCCTGCTATTTCAGTAAGATCGCCTTCTAATCTGTTCCTTGAGAGGTTCAAGAACACAAGTTCTCTTAATTTGGTGAGAATTTCACCTGGAGCAGCAGGACCAGAGAGCATGTTTCCTGATAGGTCCAGTGAGAATAAGTTTTTGCAGCGTTCTAGGGATCTGGGAATGCTGCCTGACAGATTATTGTTTGATATGTCAATCTCTTGAACCATTTCTAACACGCCTATCTCATCTGGGATCTCTCCGTGCAACAAGTTGCTGGAAACGTTCAAGTAAAGTTGCATACTTCTCATGCTGGCAAGTACTGCTCTAGGAAGAGTTCCAGTAAGAAGGTTGTGTGAAAAATCTACAGTTATCAATCTGCGGAGGCTCGCCATGCTCTCTGGGATTGTGCCGTTAAGCTTATTTCCACTCAGGTCCATGAGCGAAAGTGATTCTAGGTTGGATATATGCTGCGGTATTGGACCAAAGAAATTATTGTTCTGCAGCCGGAGTTCATTGAGCTGTTTAAGCTCAAAAAGTTGCACAGGAAGTTCACCTTCCAGCTTGTTGTCAAATAGCAAAAGACCCTGGAGGTTTGAAAGCTTTGAAACTTCTGGTGGTATCACACCTGAGAAACTGTTTTTGTGAAGCACTAAATCTATCAGTTGACTCAGTTTACCAATCTCTGGTGGGATTGGCCCAAGAAATGAATTACTATGGGCTCTTAGAACTCGAAGTTTAGAGAGTCTGCCAATCATCGGTTTGAGTTTCCCGCTAAAATTATTACCACTCAGATCTAGAACTTCAAGCATTGAACAGTTGAAGAGATCATCAGGAATCTCCCCCATCATTTTGTTTGATCCCAAAGACAAAAATGTAAGATTGGACAGCTGCCCCAACCCATTTGGTATTTTCCCCGTTATTCTATTAAAAGAGAGGGTTAAAACAAGAAGATGAGAACAATTTGTTATGCTTGATGGAATAGATCCTTCCAGGAGGTTATTACTTGCAGTTAGATTCTTCAGATTATAGAGTAACCCAAATTCCGATGGAAGTGATCCAGTCAATAAATTATAGCTCAAAGACAAATATGTCAAGTTTTCCAGGTTTGTTATAGTTGGTGGGATCTCCCCGGATAACCTATTTGAGTGAAGGGTAAGCACTTCTAATGACGTTAAAGATCCCAACTCGGGAGGAATATTACCAATTAGCTCATTCTGTGAGAGTCCTAAATGAGTTAATGACTTCAGGTGGAATATTGAGGCAGGTATACTGGAGTTCAACTTATTGTTATACAATCTGAGCATTTGCAAGTTTTCTAAATTTCCAAGCTCAGGAGGTATGCTACCAGTAAATTGATTAGTATACATGTTCAAGGTAAAAAGATTGATACAGAGGCCAAGTTCAGATGGGATTTTCCCAGAAAGAGAGTTGAGATGTAACTGAAGAATTCCTAAACTTGACAAGTTGCCAATTTCTGGTGGTATAGGTCCAGATAACTGGTTTTTGCTCAGATCAAGGGTTTGCAAAGCTGTCAGCATTCCAATGGAGGTAGGAATAGAACCAACCAAATTGTTTGTAAAAGCTACAAACAACTGAAGATTAGCCAAATTACCAATTTCAGACGGTAATTTGCCTGTGAGGTTGTTGTTGATGAGGCCTACTAACAACAATTCAGTGCAGTTGCATATACTATCAGGTATACTCCCTTTTAGAAAGTTATTTCCAAAATCTATTAACTGCAGTTTTTTTAGGTTTCCCAGCTCGGCAGGAATTTCACCAAAAAGAGAGTTTTGGTAAAAAACGAGCTCAACCAGGTCTGTGCAATGGCCCAGCTGGGGTGGGATATTTCCAGTAAATGAATTCAAAGTTAGATCAAGAACCTGGAGTTTGGAGAGGTTTCCCAGAAACGGAGAAATTTTGCCTTTGAGTTGCGTCTCAATAAGTGAAATGTTGATGACATGGTTTGAAGAAGGATCACATATGATTCCAGACCAGTTGCAATGGTGATTTGCGTCAGTCCAATCCACAAGTGCACCAAAAGGGTCGTCAGAGATTGAGCTCTTGAAAGCTTTCAAAGCAGCAACTTCAACTTCAAAGCTTGGATTTTGCCCAGATGACAGAGGTATGAGAAAGGTAATAGAAAATATGGCTAATGCATATACAACTGTCTTTGACATCATTGTTTCAAAAGAAAGAAGCTTCACTCACTGAAAAAACTTATGCTGACAATGAAGCCTTTATACACATTTCTTAGCTAATATTTCAGTGAATGACTGCTTTCAGTAGCAGTCAACTAGTCATCCATTCACACTAAGGAAAATGACTTGCATTCTATGAATTTGTTACAAAATACCAAGCATGCCTTTAATCTAGGATGCCCCGTGTTAAAGAACAAGTTGCATGTACCCCCACACAAGAAAATACAACAAGAACTTCGTCACCTACTCGAAACCTAGGAGTACATAAAAAATGTCAAAGCTTTCTGACCATCAAATAGATAGTAAACTCAAATTGCGCATTCACATTACATTGAGCCAACTGTTTTTTTTTCCCTTCTTTTCTAGAAGTAGCACATGGACAGATCTCAAAAGTATCCTAGAAGTTAAGTTCAGTTTGATCTTTTCTTGAAAGGGGAAGTGGTTTCTGAAGAAAGAGCACAGTTAGGCAAGCTAGATAGAATTGTGAGGAAAGGGGTAACTTCACTTTGATACAGCTTAAATTGTTAGATGAACCATGTACTTGATAAAGTGCCAATAGGCTGTAACTAATGGTTTTGTGTAGGTTTCAAATACTTCTTTTCTTTTATGACGGTGATGTTTGTGCCAGCTTTCGTGCACCTCGACTAGTTCCAAGAGATACCTGCCACCTCCCACCAGCAACATGTACCAGGTAACTATGTCCATGAAGGCTAGGACAGATGTGAAAATTACCTAGTGTTTTTTGTCTCCGCTGGAATTGGCACCTAAAACCTCACTGCTCTCAACCACTTCATTGACCACTAAGCTACGGTGCACAATTCAAATACTTTCAATAGTCACTGTTTTTTGGTGCAAGTGTATTAGTGGGCAAGTACTTAAAAGTCATGAATGAGGAGAATCATTACTGTAATAAACAAACAAAAAAAGGTGAATAAAAAATTTAAGAGAAAAGACGGAAAGATGATAATGTTACAACAAGAATGAGAAATTTGTGTACCGAACGCGCATTGAATAGGGTCCAAGGGATGGATAGTCACGAGCCAATTTTGGAATAAAAAATAAATGCAAGTTGGGCAGGAGAGTCCAATATGAATATGATGAATTATTAATTTATTATAGTATGAGTTGTCCATTCCCAGATTCAGAAGATGAGTTGACAGGCTACATACCACCAAAGGTGGTAATGGGGTAGTAAGTACCCTTTATTATTAATCAGATTTCTAGAGTTTGAGCAATGGAAAACAAAGTCGCATTTGATAGAGAAAGATTTACCTAGCAAAGTAAGGCTTTTTAAGTGTGAATGTAAATTAACTTAGCTCACTACCAAAGTAAGGCTTTTCAGTACGAATTTGAATTAATCAGGTTCTAAAGCAGGTATACCGGACTAATGATAGGAAACCTAAACAAGTGGAAAGACGGCATTCAGTGGTGGTCTCACTCTATCCTAATGGATACTATATGGTGCTTTAGTTCTGTGGATTCCTTTGATATATTCCTATTTTAAAAAGTATTATGCCCTAAAATGACGAGAATTGTTATGATATTTATTATTCATTCCCACTTACAATTTAGATTTTAAAAATATTATTCCCTTGTGGATCTTGTGTTGTTTTTACATATTTTTGGTGTTAATATCTGTTGCTCTAACGTGAAAAAAGTATTTATAATGGATTATAATTCTCACTTAGCAAGTTGGCACACGTATTTGCTTGGTGCACACAAAATAGTGACAAACAGTTTCCTTAAACCTTAATATATGAAATAATAATAATATATTTATATTGTTTAGTCCTGTAAACTTTCAACATTTGGTCAAAGAGTGACAAACAGCGACCCAAATTTGTTAATTTTTTTAGTCGGCAACTTGACTTACATGCTTGAATAGATGCACACAAAATTCTAACTCGAAATATAAAAGATAAATGCCGCAAAAAGTGTGCAAATAAATAGTTCCCAAGTGAGAATTTTTTAAAAATCAATTTAATTAAAATTACAACTTGTTCTGAAGTCAACACACTAATTAGAGCTGTTTTTATCTTTATCTCATGTTATAAGTCATCAAAACACAGCCAACTAGATGGAACAACTTCAATCAATTTTAAAATGACATGCGTACTAAAAAATCTAGGGGCGTTAAATGAATAGATTGAATTGAGAAATTTAAATAGAATCAACGGTTAAACTATGAAACAAATAAAGTCAGATGTGAACACGTCTAAATCAGCCTTTACCATCACGATCTTTTTCTTCTCGTATTTTAGTTCCTTAAACAAGTACATTAATTATAATCCGACATGTCCAAATTGAACTGGTTTTATATATGAGCAAATTTAACTCCCCGCAGTTTCATAATTGATAGCTTTTTGGTTGGGCTCGTCGACACCAATGGCTAAGCTAGATCCATATTACTTCAAAAAAACTATTCTATTTATGGTTTTAGTTTGTCGTTTAATAATTATATTTGAACTAGATAAATTACTCGTGCTTTGCACGGGATTGAACTATTTTATTAAGTTTACATGTGATCATTCGGTAATATTCATATTTTCGATACATTGTGAATAACATTTTATCTTAAGGTAAAGCATTCCTCCGAAATCTTAAAGTGTTATATTTTTTAATTTTCATTTTTGTTATACAAAAATTATGAGTCATAGAGAGATTTTTAGTATAAGAAAGAAGTCTAAGAAAATCTCCATAGAAATAGTTGATCAGAAATAACGAATTTTTTTAAATTTCAAGAAGTTACAAAGAACAACATTAGACGTTAAAGAAGAGACTAAAAAGCCTCGAACAACAACACTCCCAAGTAAAGTGGAACATCACGTCCATACAAGAACATAATTAACTAAATTCAAATAGAGGACCTTCGGCTCCTTTCTTATGAACCTCCATCATTCTCCTCTTTATTATAGTATGTCATATAATATATATGCTAAAAATGATCCTAAAATTGTTAGTATCATAAAAGTTTTTTCTCATTGTCTCAGAATAGTCATTACTATTGCTTAAGTTTCATATCACTGGCCCCAACTTATTTGGAATTGAACCATAGTTATTGTTA
Source organism: Solanum appendiculatum (assembly GCA_018342035.1). Lineage (NCBI taxonomy): Eukaryota > Viridiplantae > Streptophyta > Magnoliopsida > Solanales > Solanaceae > Solanum > Solanum appendiculatum. The sequence continues at coordinate 1,573,260 of JAGDQO010000473.1, forward strand.
TAGTTATAGTATGCAGTTACAAAGAATTAATGCAATGATCAACCAAGCAATAGGTGACATCTGAATGGAACTGTTCACAACTAGATCTAAACCAAAATTTTTATACATTACATATTAAAATCTCACACCATAATTTTGAGAGCAATTGAACTCACAAATATCCACAAATAATAATAAAGACGACCTTACTTTCCTAAAACTCAAGAAGAAAAAGGCATGTTGGTTAACATATTTTTCAAAAAGATAGTATGACGGGTTATATCCAAGTTTACAGTTTACAAATTTAATTGAAAGAAGCCAAAAGAAAGAGTTATATCTATAGCAAAAATGATCTTTAATATTAATTGTCGCTAAATATGTATTTTCAGAGGCAATTATTACTCTCTATAAATGTCCCTAAAGTTTATAGCGACATTGAATCTAATGACTATTAACTAATGTCGATAAAGACTCTAGCACTCTTCGTTAATATGCATATTTATTACCAATAAAAATTGTTTTTATTATAGTTTATTTTGAGCATATGTTAGTTTCAAGAAAACTTGATCTCTTATTATGCCCAAAAAGAAGAGAGGAAGAAATATGACAAATTAGTCAACTTGCGATAAAAGAAGTGGACTAATTGTCTCTATACTAATATTCTAGAAAAAGTGCAATGGCATACAAAATGTTTGTACCTAAGATAAAACAATCAAAATAATATACTAACTGTGGCAAGCAAGAGAGCAATATGTTTGGTTCTTTTAACAAACTTCACCATTGGTTCCGTATTAGTTATCACATATTTGTTGTTGTATGCTATCAAATATAGCACAACCCACAAACAATTTTAACAAAAAGTATATGAAGAAACCTGTAGAAAGGGACAAAAGAGAAGATCAATTTTCAATCATCCTTGTTAGAATTTTAAACAGAGTTCCAAAAAAGTCACAAAAATAGCAAAAAGAAATTGCAATAGTTACATGAATCACTATGACTTACAGTAAAATATTGAGCTTCATGAAATAGGAGGAAGAAAACTTTGAAAAATGAAACACACTTCATAAGAAGCTTAATTAATGTATTTGAATTCGACTCTCCTATAGCGGAAAAAAACCTACAAATAATAGTGGCAGAAATAGAAGTTTCGTTTACTAAAGAACTAAATGTAATGAATTCAACCATTAAAGGAGTGTTATGAGTTGTGGACTGAGAGGTGCAAGAGTAGTAATGTCGCATTGCAATTGAAGTCAATTTTCTTGTTTAGTCTTTCTTCTTTTAGTAGCTTGGAATTAAATGTTGGAGTTTAAAAGGTGTGAATGAAAAATGAAGAGTTGTGACTTTTATGAAGAGTTATGACTTTTGTGAAGAGTTGTGACTTTTGTAAAAAGTTGTGACTTTTATAAAAAGTTGTAATTTTTCCGTAAGGTTGTTACTTATAAAAGGTGTGAATGAAAAATGAAGAGTTGTGACTTTTGTGAAAAGTTGTGACTTTTATAAAGAGTTGTGACATTACTAAAGAGTTACGAGTTTTATGAAAAATTGTGACTTTTTCGTAAGGTTGTGACTTTTAAGAAGGACAGTTTTGAAAATAAATAAATAAAAAGAGAATCCTTGCTTCTGGTGGCGTCACATCACCGGGTTGAGAGTTCTCTTTTATATATATGATATATGATATATGATGCAATTGAAATCAATTTTCTTTGTTTATTATTTCTTCTTTTAGTGCCTTGGAATTAAGTATGTGAGTTTAAAAAGTGTGAATGAAAAATGAAGAGTTGTGACTTTTGTGAAAAGTTGTGACTTTTGTGAAGAGTAGTGACTTTTATGAAGAGTTGTGACTTTTCTAAAGAGTTTTGACTTTTATGAAAAATTGTGACTTTTTTCGTAAAGTTGCGACTTTTAAAAGGTGTGAATGAAAAATGAAGAGTTGTGACTTTTTTGAAAAGTTGTGACTTTTGTGAATATTTGAAACTTTTATGAAGAATTGTGACTTTTCTATAGAGTTGTGATTTTTCAGAAGGGTAGTTTTGGAAGAAAAAAAAAGAATCATTGCTTCTGGTGGTGCCACATCATCGGGTTGAGGGTTCTATTTTTTATATTTACTAGGTAAATTACCTGTGCTTTGCACGAGATTGAACTATTTTATTAAGCTTACATATGATCATTCGGTAGTATTCGTATTTTCAATATATACACTACATTCTCAAGAACATTTTATCTTAAGGTAAAGCGTTCTTCCGAAATCTTAAAGTGCTATATTTTTTAAATTTTCAATTTTGTTATATAAAAATTATGAGTCAGAGAGATTTCAAATATAAGAAAGAAGTCTAAGAAAATCTTCATGAAAATAGTTAGTCAGAAGTAACGAAATTTTCTAAATTTCAAGAAGTTATAAAGAACAACATCAGACATTAAAAAAAAGACCAAAAAGCCTCGAACAGCAATATTCCCAAGTAAAGTGGAACATTACGTCCATACAAGAACATAATTAACCAAATTCAAATAGAGGACCGTCGACTCATTTCTTATGAATCTCCAGCAATCTCTTTTTTATTATAGTATGTCGTATTATATATATGTTAAAAATGATCCTATAACTATTAGTATCATAAAAGTTTTTCCTCATTTTCTCAAAATAGTCATTACTATTTCTTAGGTTTCATATCACTGGCCCCAACTTATTTGGAATTGAACCATAGTTATTGTTATGGTTATAATATGCAGTTACAAAGAATTAATGCAATGATCAACCAAGCAGTAGGTAATATCTAAATGGAACTATTCACAACTGGATATTCTAAACTAAAATTTTGATACATAACATATTAAAATCTCACAGCATAATTTTGCGAGCACTTGAACTCACAAATATCTACAAATAATAATAAAGACGACCTTACTTTCCTAAAGATCAAGAAGAAAAAGGCATGTTGCTTAACATATTTTTCAAAAAGATGGTGCCTTGGAATTAAGTGTTGAGTTTTAAAATGTGTGAATGAAAAATGAAGAGTTGTGACTTTTGTGAAAAGTTATGACTTTTACGAAGAGTTGTGACTTTTTTAAAGAGTTGTGACTTTTCCGTAAAGTTGTGACTTTTAAAAGGTGTAAATGAAAATTGAAGAGTTGCGACTTATGTGAAAAATTGTGACTTTTATGAAAAGTTATGACTTTTGTGAAAAGTTGTGACTTTTATGAAGAGTTGTGACTTTTCTAAAGAGTTGTGACTTTTAAGAAGGGCAATTTTAGAAATAAATAAATAAAAAGAGAATATTTGCTTCTGGTGGCGCCACGTCACCGGGTTGAGGGTTCTCTTTTATATATATATATATATGATGTATTTAATTATGAATAAGTTTATTAAAGAGGCGTAAGTGTAAAATTTTCATAGTTCATGAAGTATAATTATTTTATTTTATTCTAATACATAGAGAATTTGAATTATATTATGAAGTCTTTTTGTATATTAATTATTTATACACAAAAAATCTGAAATTAAATCTAATAAATAATTTATTTGTTTGTGATTTTAAAAAATTGAAGTGAACAACTTAATTTTTTTACTTAGAACGTGCACAACTTCAAAACTTACGATCGGAACTTTTTGGAGTCCTCGATGTTTTCATTTTACAATACTCTTTGCATTTATCAACATCTGGTTCAATTGAATATACAGACTTTTCGGATTGTTAAGACATGGCTATCAAATTTTAAACATCAAAATATAAAGTATAAAAAAGTAGAAGATGAATGAGAAAATGTGGAGTGAATAACTCATATTTATTGTGGAAGAAAGAAATATAGATTCATGTGAGGAGTTAATAAAAAGAATCAAATGGGCGAACTACTTTAAAGTTTATGTAATATTATTTTAGATGGATTTAGAGTTAACAGGGATGATGGTGTTAAAAGATGATAGTTATAGTTCGCTTTGTTTTAATGTGTATTTTTAGAGAATGTCCTTTCAAAAAATATCTATTTTAATGCCGGACTCTAATAATGGAAAATAAGCACACAACTTTCCATCAACATGCATGTTGCTTGCAACTTAATTAGGCCAGTCAGGTTATCTTTGTAATTACAATGAATTGATCCAACAAAAAGGACTTTGTAGCTCCTTTGAATTATTTTGATTTGTCTAACAATAATATCCTTTAATGTGCTTGCATCAGTGCTTTTAATCAGGTGTATTTACTGTGGATCCCACCTTGCCTTTGGACTATCCATACCATAAAATTTAAGTATTCTATAATAAAGTTTGTTTTGAAATTTACCTTCTTATATAGCAGTTAGAACCAACTAAACTACAATCTTTTTTTTTTTTGTGAAGCTACAATTATTTAAATTAACTCTCACTAGCTCAATAGATCATTCTTTTCTGTTAAAAAAAAACTTTATCCTAATTATTTTTTTAGGTGAAAGTTAATCCCCTGAAGTAACATGAATTTCCAAATTATTACCACCGCAAACCAATTCAAGGACATGAATTTCCAAATTATTATTGATATCTATATTCATAAGGAATGATAAATCACAAAGGAAATATAGCAGTTGACTTGCTACATCAATGAATGTATCAATGAAATAATTATGATATTCGGTGAACAATCTGTTTTGATACATGTTTTTAGGAGCATGTGCGATCAATTGAAAAACCTGTTCTTTAGGCTCCGAAAAACATAAAAGAAAATAATTCTTTTTTTATCATAAAAAAAACTTATAATATTCAACACGGGCTATAATAGTATATAGAGTGAGAGGAAGAAAGGGTAAAGAGGGGATCGAAAGTCGTAATTCAACAGTAAAATATTTTATTTTTACTCATTCATGTTTAACTTCACTTTTAAAATAAAAATAAATAATAAAATAATTTATATGACCCCGGTTAATTATAAATCATCTAAATGTGACTGAACAAACTTATAGGCCAAAGTAAAGGTAGTAAAATTTTGAAAAGATAAAATTGTGAGGGCATAATCATATCATCCAAATTTATAGGCCAAAGCAAATCAAAAGGAGTAAACTAAAGTGTACTTTACAGTAACAGCACTAGCCAAGTGGAGTAGCAGAAATGGCATTGACAGGATCACACAGCACAACACATAATCCCAATGTCTCATGATTCCCAACAGACAAAAAAGTAACTAAAGATCACAGCATGCAAAGATTAAAATAAAATAAAAAGGACACTCAAGATTCGACCATAACACGCTTGCATAAAGTGTAATCATCAACCCATTATCCATTAAACAAATCATCAGAGTCATAGCACAACAATAACAAATAGCAGCTCCAATAGGTGAAAGTTTCACATATTGGAGAACTTATTCAAATACCATAAAATAAAGTTTGCGACTAGTGGAAACACATTATATGCTAGAAAAAGAAATTAGATATAGCAGCTAGCTACTACAGCAGATTTATTGTCCTATCGCCGGACAAAGGACCATGTTCTACGTTACGTTACCCCCTCCAGACCAGCAACTCAGCAATACAGAGCATAAGAAGTTCTTCACATATGCAAAAGATATGACTAGTGTTCATAATCACTTCGACTGAGATGGTGATAAAGGAAGCGAAGTTACCCATACCACACAGGAGATCAAGCATATGTCTTCAGATTATCGACTCCAAGCTTCTGCACTTCCATCTTAAGTGACTTGAGATATCTGACAGCTTCATCAAGAACGGTGACAGTATTCATCCTGCTGGCACCAGGGACGATTCCCTTTAATGCCTTGACCATCTTCTCAAGTTTCCGGCGTTTTCTCTCACTGCAATTGCTATTACTACTGCCAGAGGATTTCCTGAAAGAAGAGGTTCTGCTCTTTTTGGATTGACAATCATAGTTTGAGTATGATTCAGGGGAACTGCATCCATAGTTTGCATCGGTGCGTGCAGTGCTCACCTCTTCTTCATCATATTCCTCATGTTCTTCCTCTTCCAAGCTGAGCAATGCATTTATATCAGCTGAATCTTCCTTCAAATATGAAGAAACTTCTGTATTCTCATTGTTTGCAATTTTCCTCTCCATGCCGTCTTGGAAGCAAGTTGAATTATAATTCAAATCAGGATATGGGAACTTGGAGGCCATGGCAGGGTGGTACATGATCTGGCTTCGGTAATCAGTCTGATCAAAGATGATGAAATTCTTTGGACATGCCTCAGAGGACTGAAATTCGAAACCATGAAAGGGCACAGAAGATTTGAAACCAGAAGGAAGTGCCATTGTACCAAAGACTGATGGAGCAGGAATATCGAATATATTACCACCAGCTGCTTGGTCTTCCAGAGAGACAAAAGGCTTTTGAGGGGAAAATTGATAGTTACTCTGCATGAGTAACTAAGTCAAACGAACCAATAAACTGGACTAGAAATGTGTTTTCCACTTGGAAATTTTTAAATATGAAAATAGCTAAGAGTTACGAAAGGCACAGACAAAACAGAGTAACGTTCAAGGTGTATTAGTTGTAGTAAAAAAGCACTGACAATTCCAATCAACAGTAACCACATTCAGTGCTTAATGAGGTCATTCTGATTTCGTATACACTGAAAGAGAACCAACAAATTCCAACTTCCACAGGCTTTGCTGAATAAGAGCAACAAGAAGCAAGCAATCCCAACCTCCCCAAGCTATCACTTGACCAGACTACGTTACAGGTTTAAGCAACTGACGGAAGTACTCAGCCTGTAATTTAACAAAAACCAAAGAACCATATCATTGGGTTGTCATAAATTTACAACAAATACGAGACAAAATAAAATAATACTCCCTCCATTTCAAATTAATTGAATTGTTGAGGTGTTTCACACCCTTTAAGAAAATAAGATTAAGACATAAATTAGGCATAGCTTTCCATTTTTTACCCTTATTAATTATTGTCAAATTTATGATAAAATAACTAAACATTAATTATAATAACTAATTCCAATGCTAACTAATGAAGGGTAAAATTGGAAGAATATTCTAAAAGTAGTCTTGAAGATTGAACAATTAAGTTAATTTGAAAAGTGAAAAATGTTTCAACAATTCAATTAATTTGAAATGGAGGGAGTACAAGGAAACTATATGCCTAGAAAATAATCAAACTATTTTCTTTTTCTTGAGGTTGAATGGAGCCACCATACACAACTTGGTAGGATGAGCATATATAGAAGGGATACAAAAGTTATATCTCAATACAGACGTAGTCATCTGTATGGATCTCAAGATGCCTATGGAAACTATATAGCAGTATACTACATTGAGGATATACAATATTCTGTACTCAACCTCAGTGATGAAAATCAATATAGATAGGATGAGGCAATAGTGTCAACATTTTCATAAAGGTTTAAGCTAAGTCTTTATAGAAAGAATGTGAGTAAAAGATCATGCAACCGGCACAGAAGACCAGTCAGAACATAAACAGGAAACTGAAACACAGAAAAGAATCCTCCGATGCAACATTCAATTAAATTCTAGTTGATTGGTTTCTATTTCCTTTTAACAGTACGAGTTTAGTTGGATACTAGTGCAGGAGAGTGAATACCAATTTAATCGAAAAGACAGGAGCAAAAGCTAAAAGAACAATTACCTGACAAACTAGCATCAATTGGTAATAAGCAACACTCCCCACATGCATTTTAATCTCACCAGCTTCTTTAACTGCTCTGTATCTCTTCAAGGTAATCGCAATGTACATTCTCAACCTCCAAATGAACTTTAGTTTCAAGAAATATCACAAGACAGAAAATAAAGTGATCTCGCAATCTGTCATACCAAACAAGCACAAATGAGTAAAACATTAAAGAACATCAATACAAGCACAGCTTATTTCTCAAGTGAGTAAACCTCTGAAAAACTAATGAGTTCATCACCTGAATAACACTAGAGTAGTACAACTTTAATTTCCAATTCTCTATTGTCAAACCAACTAAAATTATCTTCTTCTACATACTTTTCGGCAGTAGTCAGTATTTTTATCTCTTGGGCATTACTGTTCTGTTCAGTAAATCCTCAACAGGAATAATTAATCCGCAATATTTACATACTACAACAACAACAGCATACCCCGACCTTACCTCTACTACCTCAGAGGTGCAATAATTACATACTCACAAATAAAATCTAAGGGCTGAAGAGACAGATAGAGATATAGGAAATAAAAGAGGCTATCTCACCAAGTAAAATGGGTTACAGAATCACGCGAAAGAATACCACAAAGCGCACACACTTCACACAATAACTCAGAGAAGAAAATGCCCACGGCATGTTGATTGGTCCAGTGCAGTATATTATAGTCTTCAATCCAAGCCACTGTCAGTATAGAAAAGCAAAGCTCCAAATATCAATAATAAGCACACAAATAGCTCATCTTTAACCATATATTTGAATCAAAAATTAAAACCATAAAAGAACTCTTCACCTCAAACTGTACTACTCACATTTTAAAAACTCATAGAAATGAACTACAACTTACAATGCTTCCTTCAAGAAGAAACTAATCTTCTTTACACTAAAACTAGAATAAAATTCCTTAATACCAATAAGCTATCTCTTCATTAAAATATTTATTCCAAGAAAACTAAAACCAAGTTTTGGACTCTAATTCCCAGCAAATCACAAATGCTAAAAAAACTCACCAATTGATACAAAAGTTTAGTAAATAAGATCACCTTTCTATTAATCCACACACAGCAATATGAATCAATACAAGCATAAGATCAATTCAATACAAGAAACTATATCGAATCTGAAAACCTCAAAAGTTACTTTTTTCCTCTTTCTTCACTAACCCAACTTAACCATACATAATTAAACCAAGAACACAAATACCCAGCTCATCACATCAAGCAATAAAACCCCAAAATCAGAAAGAACACAATCCACTTACAACCAAGAAAACCAAAAGGGCAAATTCACATAACCATTAAATCAACAAATCTAAGCAAAAGAAAGAATTTTGAACATACCCAAATGAAGAAAAGAAGATCAAAAAGATCTTTGTTGTTGTTTCTTCACTAGATTTTCTAAATTTTTTTCTAGAGAGGGAGAAGGTGAGTGTCAGATAGAGTTATGCAAATGTTGAAGAAGAGGCCCGTGGTTTGTTATTGAGATATGCGAGTGAAGATGGGGTCAGGTGAGGCGTAGGGGTAGGGGTAGGAGTAGGGGGTGTATAGAGAGGGGACTAGTAGTAGTAGTTAGAGCCTTAGGGGTAGAGACAGGAAAGAGTCAAAGGCGGAAAATCTGAACCGTTGATTTGAAGAAAGAGAAAAGTTTTCCGTATAATGCGGGTGAGTTATTGAGCGTTGGATCAGATTACAAGAGCACGCGTGAAAGCTAAAGTGGGCCTCACCAGGTTTGACAAAAATGGCGCATCTTACCCATACCCCCTCCAATTTATTTTTTTTTAAAAAATAAAATATATATATATATACAATATTTTATTTTTCCGTTTATTTTTACATATCATATTTGAATCTATTTTTAAAATAATAAACAAGTAAAAGTGATTAGATGAGTATTTTTTATTTAATTATCTATTGGGAATAGTGAAATAAGAGTCAAGACTAGTAGATCTTTTTATATTATTTCAATAATTTAATTACTTATTGTTCTACTAAATTTTTTTTATTTGAAAAAGTTATCCAACCAAAGTTTCTACTATGAATGAATTGTTTTTCAAATTTCATCGACATTTTTCACCTAACGATTTGCATCTTTGGTCTTTTTCATATATGGAACTTTCAACCAAAGAAGAACGTCTTTTTCCTTTTCTTTTCTTTTTTTCAAGTTTTTACTCATTGTTGTTTGAGAATAAGAAAAGGGAAGGGAGAATGAGAACATGTTGTCCACAAGAGAAAAAAGTGAAAATATTGAAGAAAGTAGTTCTTTTTGTTGTACATTTCATATATATGTATATAACAAATATGAGACGGTAGTTAATATGTGAAGGTATGATCAGGGGCGGACCTAGAGGTTGCCGAGGGGATTCGATAAAAAATTACGTTGTATATTTAAAGTAGTTTTAAGAATTATATTGATTTTGAACCTCCTAAGTTGGCTTAGTGGTTGAGGGGTTCAAAACTCACCTTGAGGTTCCAAGATCAAATCGTAGGCACTACTCTTCTTTTTTTTCGAACTTCCTTGATGGAAATCCTGAATTCGTCACTGGGTATGATATATATATCATGTATAAATACAACTCAATTATCTAAGAAAAGAGCATTTATTTTGTTGGTTTTATGCATGTATATAAGTGTTTATAACAATATTTTGATGGAATTGAGAATGTCACTGTCTCTTCTTTGTTTAGGTTAAAAGTGGTGAATTTTAGAGTTTTATCATAGTAAATCTAATGATGGAAAGATTTGTGATGCTAGTTGTTCTAATTCTTTTTCTTTTTAGAATGAATTATTGTCTTGTTTTTCTTTCTGAATAAATTATTTTTTATCTTCATATATAATTAATAACCGAATAATCAAATTAAAATTGATAACAATCAAATCAATAAATGTATATTATACTCTCTCTGTCCAACAATAGTTGTCCACTATTAACTTGGCACACCCCTTAAGAAATAATAAATAATAGAGGTAATATTACTATATTATCCTTTGACTTTATTAAATTTAATGCTTTGAGAAATGTGTTAGATGATAAATAGTATTTAATAACAAGGGTAAAATAGATACCAAAGGTAAATTATCTTTTGATTTTTTAAATTGAACAACTATTTTTAGTATAGTGAACAACTATTGTTGGACGCAAGAAGTATTTGATTTAATTTAATTAATTTTAAAAACAATTAAATTGACTTAGCTTTAATTTTGACGAATAATCAATCCAAACCAATCCTAAACAGACCTTTGAGTTAGTATGGATTTCGATTTTCGAAGTGAGCCAAAGTCCACTACATTTCCCAATATATGATTAATTTTTTCAAAAATGTAACTGATGAAATGGAAAGAACAATAAATATGTGTGAAATACTATAAGCATAACTCACTAGATAGTTTTAAGATAAAAATTAGTATGTCTTTGTTTGTTATAAAATATAAGCTCAAAATAATATAATATAATAAACTCAATAGACAATCCACATAATTTAATGAATTTATAACATTGTTTAATTTTTTAAGATAATTTATTTCAGAATTAGTATCAGAATAAGTTATTCCTACGAAAGGATGCAATGATAATAATGGTGGGATTAGTTATTTAAGGATAAAATATCCATGAGGTCCTTCAAATCCTTTTTACTAAATATGTACGAGGATATTTTCGTAAACAGAAATTTTGCAATGCATATTTTTTTAATACAACAAATCAAACAATTAATTTAAAATAATACAACCAAGAAAACTAATATAATCTCAGCATAACGTGTCTTCAAACCAAAATCCTTTGTTTTCTTGCTTCAATGTATGGTTTTCGTTAATAGGATGTATATATTCTCTCGTTTACGTTCTTTCATTTATACTTAGGGATACACCTCTTTATCCTATAATAGAATATCAAAATTGCGCAAGACAACGCTTGGAAATTGTTAGTAGTTGTGTCTTTCAATATTTACAGTAAAGCTAGAATTTTCCTCCGCATGATCAAAGTTGGTGCGAGCGTGACAACTACTCAATCCATCTCATTTTGACTGTCGCTTTTTGATGTACTAAAAAGTATAGTTTGGAAATCATTGACAACTTTACTCTTGAATTTCTGAACTAAAGCGACAATTAAAATGAAAAGGATGGAATAGTTAACCTCCTCTTCTTTTTCTTTTTAATCTTCTTTCCCTATATGATACTGTCTTAATTCTATATATATATATATATATATATAATATATAATATGTTTGCTTTGCTAATTGAATAGGAGATAATAGTTATAATTTAGATAAGCAAGTTATCATGCGGACAAACATTCTATTGCAAGACATTATAGAAGATGACGATAACATTGGTGTTGTAAGAAAGAAGTTTTAGACTTTTTAATGATCTTTTACAATGAAAAATTAAAATTATACAATGAGTTAATATCCCACGCTTGAATAAGATACAATGAAGAATGAACAACTTGTACTTCACATTTGACAACTAACAAACATTAATTCTGTGATCATTATTGTAACTAGTTTTTGTTATTTTACAAGTACTTAACAAATAATTAATCATTTATTCATCTCACGCCAACCTATAGAATCAATATTATGATATATATGAGTTGTACTTTGCAACTGACATGTCGAAGAAATTAAAGTTTCTTAAGATCATATATAGGCATTCTTTATTAAGTTAAGGTTAGTTTGTCCAATCATGTCTATGTCAACCTAGTCAAAACTAAGTAATATATGATAGCAAGATGGTTTAGTTTCAACTTTCATATACTATATTATTGTCACCAATTTTTTCCCTCATATTTAGATAAGAACATAGTTGGTATTTTTCTTAATCAATCCCACTTGTTGAATTTTCCATGCTCATTGATGATTCATCATGGTATTACTTGTAGTTTGTGATATAAAAATTAGTCAAAAGTTATTATTGTGTAATGTATTTATTTCTCTCTCTATATATATGCTTGTATCTTTTAAATTTATCTGCGATATTATATTATTATTGTCGCTATATATATTAATTTAAAGCAGTTTGTCAATAAGCATGACGTGAAAGTGAGGTTCAAACACCTAGACGACCTCAAGGAAGAAGAAAGACATAGTAATTGATCAAATCTTTTGAGGAGTTTCTAACTTCAAAAATGTTTTCTAAGCGAAACGAGCGTTGTATATCTCACTTGAAAATTGTTTAGGTGAGAGGATATAGGATATATATGTTTCATTGGTTAACAAAATTTTAATTAATCATAATTAGTGACTGGATTAGCATCAATAGTAGCAATTTGGAAAATCCATAAGAAAGTATCAAGCATGCCTCCAATAAAACCTTGATGCTGAAAGATCAAAGGGCCACAATTTATCCTTTTTCAGATAATAGCAAGCATTTTTCAAAAGTTTATTAACCAACAAGTTTTAAACTGTCAACATTTAATGGAAAAAGAGAGAGGACCACCATATGGTTATATATTCTTTGTTGGCTCAAACTTAAATATTTGAGTCCAAAAAAATAATCTCTTTTTTCCCCTTTCATTTTCAAAGGTTGTCTTTTGTTTTCAATAAGGCTTTCATAGCTTTGAATTTTGTGCATAAGCATGCAATTTTTAGACAGCAGCACGCCAATTTGCCAACCTTGCTATTGTCATTTATCTTTGTTGTCATTACCCATTCACACTTTCAAAAGTTCTTGCATTGTCTTTCTCGTTGACGTTGTTTTATACTTATCATTATTTATTTTATTTCATTCAATCTTGTGGAATCAAAACTTTTATCCAGTAAATTCAACATTTATTTATATATAAACAATTGATCTTATAATATATATATGATTTTTTGATAAAGAAATTCATTCAAACCCTCGTAATTTACCTCTATTTCACACCTGTCCAGCGATTATTTTATTAACTCTTGACAGTTATATTTATGTAACTTGATGTTTCTCACATATCGAGTGTATGAACAAAATGAATTATTTGACGTGGTCTACTTTTGTAGGCATGAGGTAAAAAGAGTGAATAAATGTTGTGCAATGAGCTATGAGCTAAGCTAGCATGCTTTACCATTTAATATATAATATTATATTGACTTTTTGAAGGAAAATAAATGACATATTTTCAGTAATTATCTCATAGCAGTTCACACTTCACAAAAAAGAATGTTTAAAACTTTGGTAGAAAAATATAGCTTCAATGAATTAATTTGAGTGTCTAGTATATATATATATATGGAGAAAAATGTTTACAGTACAAATTAAATATGCATGTCCCATGGAAATGCTTTATCTTGGAAAATAGTTTTCTGGAATAATTTTTTTTGTGTTTGATTGGTTATAATTTATAAAAATAAGTAATATGTGCTAATCATAGAATTTATTGAAACAAGTAATAAAATCAAATTAAAATATTTTTTAAAAGTGAATATTTTTCATTAGGAGGTATAGCTTTTGCAAATAAGTGGGCATAACCCATCTTTTCTTTAAAAATATTTTATTTCGAACGTTCTGTAACCACACGTAGGAAAATATTTTCCATCGAGTTAATTTAATTCTGTGGATAGTTATTTAAATTATAAAAATTACCCATTAAAATTACTTTTTGCAACAAAATCATTCTAACTATTACTCCCTCCGTTCCTATTTAATTGTCATCCTTTTAGGTTTTACGCCCTTAAGAAAGTAATTAAGTTATAATTGTACCCTTATTTACTATTGTCTTAAAGTTAAGTTTTCAATAAATGAATATGAATTAATTTATTTTGATTAATTAGTTTAACTAATAAATATGAATTAATTACTTAGTTTTCCTATACTGGTCAAATACATACTCTCTCTATTCAACAATAGTTGTCCACTAACACCCCTTAAGAAACAATAAATAATAGGGATAATATTACTATATTATCCTTTAACTTTATTAAATTTAATGCTTTCAAAAATGTGTTAGATGATAAATAGTATTTAATAATAAGGGTAAATAGACAAAATGTAAATTATCTCTTAATTTTTTAAATTGAGCAAGTATTATTTGACAACTATTTTTAGTACAATGGATAACTGTCATTGGAGTAAGAGTATTCTCAAGGCTAATAACTCTCAAAAATAAAATAGAAAGAATAATATTATTTATGCTTTAATTTTGTGAAATGACAAATATTTAAAAAATCCCTTTTTTTTTTCTAATAAGGACAACATAAAGGACGAAAATACACTACAAAATCCCTTTTGCTTCGTCGTGTTTTCTTCTTGTGGGTCATACAAAACGGTCAACGTTAGCTGTTAGATTTCCATCCATTCCATACATATCAATTTAAAAAACTATGAGGACTTTTTTGAGTTAGTATATATTTCAAAGACTATTTTGAGTTGATGCTCAAACTTAAGGGACTGTTTTGAGAAAAGATGTTTCTCAACTTTCTCTACACCGGAGAATGCACAATTAGACGATCTGACTTCACCAGATTCCGGGCCGTGTTCGCCGTGCATCAATCGGAGAAATCGCAGGCCGTGTTCGCTGTCGAGTAGAGATCGAAGTTATTGCGTGAATTGTGTGGTCTTTCGCCTGATTCTGGTGAGATAGAACAAAAATCAGGGTTGAGATGCAGATTGACTAGTAATGGGTCTGGAAAATCTGAAGCAATTGACGCCTTTTATCAAAGAAGCATTTCAGCAAACACTACTAGTGGCCAAATTCCTCTGTGGTATTCATGTCACCAACAGCTACATCTGCACCTTCGCTCTTGTACGTTAGCATAACCAGTAGTACTATTTTCTTAGTTTACTACTTCATGCTTTGTGCTAATTGAACTGCAATTTTAAATCTGTATTTTTTGGGCAGACTCAAGGTCCAAGCATGCTTCCAACGTTTAATCTGACTGGAGATCTTGTTTTGGCTGAAAGGCTATCAACTCGGTTTGAGAAAATGCAACGGGGCGATGTGGTACTAGTGCGTAGCCCTGAGAACCCGAGAAAGATTGTGATCAAGAGACTCATGGGTATGGGTGGTGATACTGTTAGATATGTTGTGGATCATGCAAATAATGGAATAGAAGATACTATTGTGGTAATAATTGATCGAAAACCTTCATTTATAACTGTTTTTTCCCTTGTGCAGTGATTCTTTGGCAGCTAGAAGCAATTTGTAGTTTTCAGCTTGTTTACTTTCAGGAGCTAATGTAGTTGGGTTTTTGCTGCCCCCTTCTTTTCGTTTCTCCACTTTTGTTTCTTAGGTGAGTATGCTTTGAATGTGAACAGGTACCAGATGGACATGTTTGGATTGAAGGGGATAACAAATTTAATACCAATGATTCAAGGAACTTTGGACCTGTTCCTTATGGACTTGTACAGGGCAGAGTCTTTTGGATTGTTAGTGATTCTTCTCTATTTAAATTTTTAGCTAATTTGCCAAATTGCTATGACTTGATTATATTTTGGAAAGACTTTTTGCTTAATTTCTTGGAAGTGTTTTCCAAGGTATGTTTAATGCCATCATATTGCTGTCCTTGTGCCTGCCATTGGATGATTATGTCTAAGAGAATTTTTGAATTTTTTTAATTAAAATTTGGTTGAGTTTTAATTGGGAAGTCAGATATTTATTTTTGTATTCTGGAGAGTCATATTGAACTAGTAAACTAGGAATGTTATAAAACAAGCAACTTTTTGACCATTTTTCCATATTTTGAGTACATGTTTGTGCAGCATTCTATCTTTAATTTTGCTGTATTGTAGAAATCTAAAAGTTCTGATATTGTGATTAGGTATGGCCTCCTGAAGATTTTGGATCAGTAGGAAGAGAAGTACAGTAATTCAAGCTTTCAAGGAACACTTGTTTAGAATTTCATGTTTAAAATGTTTTTGCTAATTAGGAGCTCGGATCATTTGTTATGGGCTTGTGCCATTGCTTTGCAATATTGTCCTCTTTTCACTTTGATATTTGTCTTGATTTTGTCACAGATTGGATTCCTGTGTTCTATATTTTTCCTCTTTATTTTTCAAATTAGTCTTAGTGAACTATTTATGCTACTCTCAATGTTCTCAAGAACTTATGATGAAGTTATGTGAACTTTATATGTGTTAAACTTCATATACTCACTTAATGAGAGGTAGCAAAATGTTTAGGAATTAAATATTGTGTTTAGGTTTCTTCCTAGTGATTTTCTTTTTAAATGTTTTCTATTTTCTACCCTGGCTAATTCAAATTTCTTCCTAATGGTTTGCTTGTAGGAAATTTGCACATTTTCAAATTAAGCTTCTTGTTTGCTTCATGTTTTATCTAGTGTATTACATCCAAATGCTAATTGTATAAAGGATGAAGCTTCTTTTTGGTTGTGACTGGAAAGATGTGTGCTTGGTAGGTTATGACAAGATTATGGCTCGTAATAATGTATCTTCTGCATAATATTCTGATTTTTTTATATTGTGTTCTATAAAAATTGCATGATGCTGGCATGCAATGAATTTAAATGGAGAAACCTGATAGGTGAGAATTTATATAGCCGACCCCAACTTGTATGGGAAGGTATATATGTGTTGTTGCTTCCCATAACAATGGCATACGGTTTTGTTGGACCTTGTGATAACCTGTTTTCCTTGTTGGAAGTTGAAACCGGTTAATGAGCTTTACCTTGGCAGATTTGGAGTATGTAGAGTATTCTCTTACAAGCATGGATGTTATACAATTTACTGAAGATTGCAATTGGTGGGTTGCTTTACTACTTGGTTCGAGGTGGAAGACAGGAAGCTTCGGTTAATGCATTCTCAAGCTCCGAAGGCTGCACGGTTTTTCATAATTTATTCTTGAAGGCAAGATTCTAGCTCGATAGAAACCACATACAAAAGACTACTGCCCAAATGGTCTTCCATATTTTACTATGCCCAAAAATTGTTTTAACTTCTTTAACATGTGAAAGCTTCTTTTCTATTTTACTTTGTCGTTGTTCTTCTATTAAAAGAGTCGTTCAGGACTTGTGGACCGAATGGTTGTGGTCTGGCGGTCAAAATTCTAGTGGAGACAAGACCCACGAGGTGATCACTTCTCATCTAACTTGAGCGTTTGCAGTCAGAGTTACTCGATACCTATTACCGCTGGAAAATTACATGTACCTGGTCTCTAAGGTGCAGGCAAGCTTTGCCAAAACACCGCACAACGTTAAAATTTTCATTTTTTTGATAGTTACATGTTCCATTTAATAATACAGTAGTAATTTTTTTCATGTTAAATAACTGCAGCATCTATCCAAAAGTTGGGAATTGACTGTAAAATTCATATTGTACCATTCAACTCGTTTCATTTCGACAATTGCAAATAAAAGACAAATTATGGGTCTTCCTAAAGCTAATTGCAAATGCAATGTATATTTTACCCTGAAAATATCAACCTCCTTTTCTAGTTCTTTTTACATCATGATAATTCATTTGTTATGGGGTAGCCTATATAACTAATCAAATGTTCTTTGCAGACTTTAAAAATCAAGCAAATTGAAATCAATCTCTTTTGTTATGATAAATAAAATAGAAAATTTGGTACTAATTTTAAAGCCATCCAAAATGCGGAATTTACTCTACCAATTTAATACTGAATGCATGCACGTCAAAAATAAAATTAGTTCTTAGTAGGGTAAAATAGATATTGTCCTTTTAAATGCTGACCAATGGTGAATTATTCTCTAGCGCAAATTGCATTATATCCCATTTTAAGGCAACCATATATGTAAGATAATCAGATGAAAAGCTTTGAAGGGCAAGAAAATCTAAAACCTCATTATATCAACAAAAAAGAATCTGTAAAATTTAGAAAGTTCTTCGCAATGTTTGCTATGTACAGGAATCCAAGTTATGCAGGCATGTGTACCCTGAGCAAACCACCTTGCATGGGGCATTTTTTCTGTTGAGTTGAGCTTTCTTCGATCACTCAACCACAATACCCATCACTCAACTGAGAAGTTCTCTCATTTTTAGTATTGTCAGTCAAATCACCAATCAATGTACAATTCCATCACGGTGATCATATGGGGCTCGCCCTTGAGACCTGCATCCACAATGCTCAGAACACATTGGTACAAGTTTGTGAATCTAAATAGAGTAAGATAATGAAAAAAAATCAAGAAATGAAGGGAAAGACCTCCAGTGCAGAAAGTTCGAGTTCTTCATTGATTTTGCACTCTACTTTTACATTCTCTTTTGGGTTTTGATGTTCGGTTAAAAGAGAGGTTAAAAATAATGTTTGTATAAGTTGTCTTTCAACTGCTAAGCTGCAATTCTGGCGAGTTTGTGTATCTTAAGAAAAATTTAATGGACAGCTAAAATGATTCGTACCCATAGCTTCACCTACCATAATTTCCCTGTCCCTAGTGTAATGTGCGAGGAGATAAATAATTTATTTGCTTTTGTCTTTATCTTTTTTCCATTTCATTTGATCAGTGATAGGCTGATAGCCCTTATAAAAGAACATGCATTTTCCGACATGACTATAGACCAATCAATAAACAAGGTGTTGCAATAGAGTTAAAAGAAGGCAAGTAACCTGATTCTGCACACTTGCAGCAGCTGTCCATCGCTGAGGCTGTAGTGTCGCTGAACTATCACTTATAAAAGCTATTGTCCTCGACTCCTGTTGACTGGAAGTGACAAGTGGAGGTGGCAGTTCTCTCATCACCCATAGCACAAACGCTGAAGGTATAGAAGAACCTGGAAAATATTTTGGTCAGGTAACAGAGCATTAGAAAGTTTCCCCCCTTTGTGAATGAAACTCTAATTTGTAGGGTCTCCATACCATAACCCAATACGAGGAAGATAGATGTAATTTCTTAAACTAAAGAGCAAAAACAACATAACCAGTGTAATCCCACAAGTGGAGTCTGAGGAGAAGAGCAGGTACTATGGATATTGCTAAACTAGGAGGGAGGTAAGCAATATCTTGATGCACCCTTACCAAGTCCCCTTCTCAGTCATGTCCCGAATTTTAAAAGAAATATCTGATATGTCCCAAATGCAGCTCTTATGTTAAGTCCTTACTTTATAGCTCCCAACTTTTGTTGAGTGCATCCAGAGAGACATCTCACAACAACTCAAAATTTTACGATATTAATGCACTTATATAACATCATTGGAGCACCTCTGATTGTTAAATTGGTTCCTTCCACCATGTTTAGTTCAGCCTTCTTCATCTAACTAACTTCAGTTAGTAGCTCTTAGAATAAGGGGGTGGGCTTGAGGAGCATGGAGTAGCTTCAATAATTGGTAACAACAATTAGCAGGCAGAAAGTAGAAGTTTCCACTGAAGTCAAGTATTTCAAATCAAGCTGTAGCATTCAATAAGGAACAAGTTTTAAAGAGTACCTATAAAATAATACAAAACCATGAGGAGAGATGTACAAACACCATTTATCTTCTGTCCATGCCAGTTAAAAAGAAGCTGCATTAAAAGCATCATCTTTTAGAAACTTATGCAGTCAAAACAAAAGACAATCTCATGGGACCAGCAGAAGACATACAGGTATATCTGTGAATATGGCGACAGCGGCACTTGAAGTGAAACATAGAACAGAAACAACTGCCAAGCCTGCAACCTTCATTTGAAAAAAATATAACAGAACATCAAACTTCACAATTACATAATCTTATCACAATCTGTGTCATGAACGCTAAATTTTTTAACAGGGACAAAAAGAAGAGAAAGAACAGTGCACTTTATTCAAGATGTCAGTTCTTAATAGAGCTGTAGAAGATCTCAGTATGACATAACATGACAGAGAAGTTTTCTGCAGTCAGCAAATAACGATTCCAAATGGCATATTCGGGTAGAGATGCACTGTGGAAAGATGAGTTAGTACCTTCCACATTTCTGATGAAGCTCTTTCAGATCTCACTTTGCTCATTTTCAAGAACAATACCAGTCCTGCATAGCAGAGGTCTTATGGTCAGAAAAGACAGATTTTGAAATAGAAAACCTTCACATAAAATAATTAGAACACAAAAGACATAGTTTAAAAGTTCAGCAAGTTTTTTAGGACAACTTCTTCTTAAAATTTCGTACAGCTCGATGATAAATGGGTAATTGGTTGAACAATCAGCTCATTCGATCACAATACTACTGATGAAATATTTGTCTTTCTGGGGAGACAGCAGTCTCACCCCCCTAAAACTATCAACCATGCATAACTTATTGTATTAACTATTTCTGAAAGCACTTCTCCACCCCCTGACCCACCTCTGGGGACACACACACACACAGGGAGAGAGAACTCTTGAACATTTGTAAATCACTCTTTATTGTTAACTAATATAACTCAAATCTTTTATATCAGCTGATTCCGTGAAGCGATGATGGATCAAGACATTAGTTATTACACAAGTACCGAAGTGCCCATGTAAAGATTTATGATGCATAGTAGCAATAACTAAGATTATGTTGCTGAAAATGGCAGGACAACAATTTTCTGGAACGTGTGAACATTAATGTGGAAGCGGGATAAATGATACCAGTGCATGAGATACTAACCATAGCATGCCAACGCCACTCCCAATAGAAGAACTGCTATGGCAAAGAGATCTACATACACCTGGATGAAACTGCACTTCATCAATTATCAAGAGGAAGGTGGGGAGAAGGTGTCAGGCAAAGAAAAAATCACCATGAAACAGCCTAAATTAGTAGTTTCTCCCAACAATAATTTAAACACCAAAGACCAGCATTGTAAGCAAATCAATAATACCATGCTAATGAATTAGAATGGTATTATTTTTATTTTTTTATTTTTTGTTCAAAGAAAAATAACACCATGCTAATTCATTTAAGCATTTTACAAGAAATACCCTTACTCACGGGAGGAACACATCCTCATTTTCAACGAGATGCTCCTCTCAGTAAACACTAAGAAACAGTTTGGGCTCCAAGTCGAAGGTATACACTTATTTGTGTTATAAATCTAATTGCAGCTAAAAATGAATATGTGAGGCTCAAAGTAATCTATATAGAGAAGCAACAACAGCTAAATCAAATGTGGGTTAAATAATATGCGAGAACAACAATTAAATAGATAGTGTTATAAAATCTAGTTGCAGCTAAAAATGAATATGTGAGGCTCAAAGTGATCTAGACAGAGAACCAACAACCGCTAAATCAAATAGGTTAAAGAATATGCAAGAACAACAAATAAATAGATACAGGTAACAAAAGAGCCTTAGTCCATACCCGAGCCACAACAGATGAATCAATAGGATTCCTTCCCCTCCCAATCCATATTAGTACAGCAGCTATCAACATTACCAGAAAAACTAACAGGGTAACCTGGTAAAAAGCAAGTACATGAATTTAGAACCAAAAATGGAAAAAGAGGAAACACAGTGAGTTAAAATGTGTCATATATGTAGAACATAGACAGTCTTAAAAAGCGGGGAGGGGGACTTGTAGGGTAGGGATTTTGCCACAAAGCAGACATATGCCGCACAATTTTTTTAAAAGAAATTTAGAAAACAATAATATGAAAAAAACACTAAAATTGGATATAATTCATAAGCAAAAGATAAACAGAAATAATTAGGTACCAAATGATAATAACACATGTTTATTTAATATAGTTTATCACCAGAGACTAAATAATAGAAAAAAACGCATTGTTTTTATAAGTTAGAACAGTAACATATAAGTTATACTCAAATACTTAGAAGAAGATATTCGGGAGTCACACAAGGCAGATAACGCAAAGCATAAACGTGGGCCTAGCCCCACTTATTTGGTTGTTATCGCAAGATACTTTTCGCCACATGGTTGGCCAGTTGCATTTAGAGCCTGTGAACCGAGCTGCTAAGTGAATCACAACTTTGCCTTTTAAACATTATATGCGCATACTTCATGAACTTTACCAGAACCACAACTTTTTGGTTGCTTCCCACTTTGACTGCACGAAAAGAACAGCATCTTCGGCGACTATCAGCATTTGAATTTGGCTTGTTCTTCTCCAACAAGGCTTCTCGAGGACTATATACATCATCTTCATCTTCTTCATCATTTGACTGATGACAAAGATCAACCCTAAATTCATTTGCAGAAAAGGATTAGAATCCATCTATATTTAATTTCTACATGAAGATTGAGTTCATGGCTTGGATCCCTGCACAAAGATTCCATTCTATTTTAATTATTCCCTCACTCTATAGACTAAAAGTATATTGCACATTTCCTTTTATTTCAGAGGGAAAGTATACTTAAAATTTTGTAGATTTAAGTGCAAAAGGATATAAGATACTCGACAACTTTGGCCACCAAGGTTTTGGTCTAGTGGTGAGAACATAGTGTGTTGTCATGATGTGCGGGTTAAGCGCATGTCACGGGTTTAAACTCCACCACAAACAAAAAAAGTGGTATTTAAGTGGAGAAGTTCCTTATTTTCTCCCTCTTCTATTTATCAGTACTATTATTCTTGTTGTATCATTCCCTTTTTCTCAATTTTAGTACTACTGTGTTTCTTTTACTTTGGTTCTTTTCTATTTTTTTGTCGATATTTTTCTTTTCTTTGATAGTTTCATTCTTTTTACTCTTGTATTTTACAAACCTGTGTTGTGAAATGCTTTTTTTCTTCTTTTTTTAGCCGAGGATCTACCGGAAACAACTTTTCTACCCCACAAAGGTAGGGTAAGGTCTGCGTACACCCCACCTTCCCAGACTCCACTTGTGGGATCACACTGGGTTCTGTTGTTGTTGTAGTTGTTAAGTGGAGAAAGTACAGTGGAGTGGGCCCATTATCCACCAAGCACCGAACGGTGCACCACTGGTCGGATATAAAAAAAAACAGATACATGACAACTTTGTTGGTGTAGAGCCAAAGGATCTATAATCCATGAATAGCACTAGCTCAAGTAACTTCTATTCACCAAAAGAGGATCATGTATGGTCAACCACATTCTAAAATTCAGTAGCAGTGTCTTGCAAACTGCTGATTTTGGCAGCTTACTGATTAAAGTAACACATAGTCACCTACTACTTCTCTGCCCAAGATTATTTTCTGAATTTCCCTCATAAATTAATTTCTTTTCCTCAAATTTAGAATTGAAAAAAGAAGGCAATTAGTTAAATTGACAACAATAATTTTCACACGTCCAAAGAAACAGCAAACAGAAGGCGAACTTACCAGAACGAAAGGAGAAGAAGAAATGCAGCAAGGAAAAGAATTTTGGGGAAAGCTGCAAAATAGGTTTTCTTTAGTCCTAATCAAAAAAGCATCAATTGAAAAGGAACATGGTGGATTTGCACATACCCATAACAACAAAGCCACAGGAGTGCGACCAGAAAATCCAACCCTTACAAGCGGCAACAATTGTCAACACAAAATAAAGGAAATAACCTGCAGGAGAATAAAGTCAATGACCGATTCATACAAGTAACTAAACTCTAACAGATTACTTGCTGGACATTAACTTTCTTTATCATTATGAAATGCACAGAAAGCAAAAAATAAAAGATAAAGGTAAGGTACTAAAGGAAACTGAGGTGGTTTATCAAAATTTCATATCCAAATTAGTTGTACTCTTCGCGCCCTCAATTTCTCCCTAACGAGAAGCTAAATCTTCTACAACAACATACCCAGTGCACGATCCCATAAGTGGGATCTGGGATGAATGGGGTGGTATGCAGACCTTACTCCAACCTTGTAGAGAGGTTGTTTCTGATAGACCCTCAGCTCAAGAAAAACATTTTCAACAAAAGGTTTGACAAATACAAGAGTAAAAGCTATTGTGAAAATAATGTAGAAAAGAAAAGTACTAACAACAAAAATAGTAAAGATAGCCCAAGTAAAAGAAATAATAGTAGTAATAAGAATGAAGAATAAGATAATAATAACAGTAATGATACTGAAAAGTAGAGGTGCTCTAAGCTAGAACTATGTTCTCCCAAAGGCAAGAGAGAAAATCGCTCGACTACCTACTAGCCTTCTACTCAAAAGAAGTGTGTCTTTTTTCAACCACATAAAGAGAGAAAATAAGGGAGAAGAGCTCTTATACAGATGATTAATGATAACATTCACGAGGATTCTATTATAGGAGTCTTGAGATTTATAGATATAGAGAGTTTTAATATTGGAATCCTAGTTATCATGACATAGTATCAAAATACACAATATTCACAATAGAATAGTTTTAATCATTCTCTTCACTTTTAACACGTCCTCTCAAACTCAATGAGGTAAAATAACTTCAGCTTGTTTATTTGAAAACAAGATATACCAGAAAATCATTGGATCAGTTAAAGGTAGCAAAATCAGCCCATAAAATCATAACCCGCCCAACCCATTCAAATTTGGACGGGTTAATAGCCCGCTTATTTTACTAAGCGGGCTCATTTTGACCCGCTTAATTCAACCCATTTTAAATCTGGGCTGATATGCCAGCCCACATGACTCATGAGAAACTTTGTCAAAATATATTTTAAAAGACATTTTTTTATTTGATAAGTTTAATAGTCATAATATAAGGAAAAAAGTTTTATTAGGCACTCAAACAAATTATCAGGAAACAAACTCTGAATTTAGAACTTAGTAAGAATGGGCGGGTTGGGTTATGACCCGGTTTTTAGCTCATCTCAGCCCAACCCGCTTTTTAGCCCAACTAACATTTAAGCGGGTCAATGACCCGCCGCCATTTATTAACTCAACCCATCTTGATATTCTCAAATTCAGCCCAACCCGCCCATTTGACACCGGAAAAATGAACAATCCACATATAAGAAAAGCAGCACAAAAACTCCGAGCCAATAATTACATAAAGAAAAAACTAAAAAATTGTAGTACCCATAGAAAGATCTATATACATCACAGAAAAGAGGTGTAGTGCGGAATATCTTCAACGTATTGTAAGCACAACTTGAATTGGCAACTTAAGAATAACCAAGAATAGTAATAATATTCAAAGGAGGACTCAGTACCACACGGCCACACCCTATTACCATGAAGGAGAAAAGGCAGAGACAAGTAGACTTGTTGAAACAGTAACCAAAGTTCAAGTTCGTAGGTGGGACCTAACACAGTGACTTTGATATTGAAGAAGATGAGAAGGCTTTTCAAGAATAGTGACAAGAAATTCCATATTTAGAGGAGAGATTTTAATACATAGACACCAACACCGTGAAGAAAAGAGAGGAAAAGGACCTTTCCAGAATATTCTATAAATTCAATATCTAATCTCTGTTATCATGAGAGAAAGGAGAGAACAGGACTTTTCTGGAACATGCACTGAAAAAAACTAAATCAGACTTGTACTGCTAGAACTGTCACTAAAAAGAGATAAAAACAGTAAACTTATGAAAAGAAGGAAAGGCTTTACCAGACAGATGCCATAAG
Organism: Solanum appendiculatum; assembly: GCA_018342035.1. Classification (NCBI taxonomy): domain Eukaryota; kingdom Viridiplantae; phylum Streptophyta; class Magnoliopsida; order Solanales; family Solanaceae; genus Solanum; species Solanum appendiculatum. Next base: position 1,599,158 of record JAGDQO010000473.1, read on the forward strand.
GCAATTCGTCCAGAATTAGAAGCCACTTAAATCACTGAACATAAGAGGAGGTAGTTGTCAGGACCATCCAACTAACAAAGATACTCATGCCTAAACTAATTTCAGTGCCTACTTTTGTTTAAAATCAATGCAGCCGCCAATTAAATCTCACAGCTACATGCAATGCAGGCCAGCTGGCCAGGGACAATGCTTCAATGTAGGGACTAAAGTGTTAGGTGTGTGCTTCATTGTCCATGGGTTGTATCTTGATCAGGGAGGCAATAAAGAGTAAGTATAGATAGAAAATAATATATTACTTTGTTAAGAAGAACGTAACAAATGAATTGTTACTATTAGGAATAGAAGTTAGAAATTCAGTGCAGCAGAAGTAGTTGCTAAACCTGAATTAGAAACTTAAAGCAGCAAATTTGCATCTGAATTAGGAAATTAGCATGATCTTTGAACTTAATTTACATCATCTTACCTCTAAATATTTCATCTAGTTGTGTATCTCCAAGTCATTTGTCTGAGTTTGTTGTTTTTGTTCATAATTATGTTTTCTGGAGCTGGATACATATTTCTTTCTTCTTTTTGTCTAGGTTGCACTAGATAAATACTTCTTATTTCGTATTAGCACATTTTTCAGAAGAACCCACATTTTAATTACGCTTTACGTTTAATTAAAGCATAACATGTCACTTTTCAACACTTCCACCATTGAGCCAAATGTTAGTGAGAAGCTACTCAAGGAACAAATATCAAGAATATTTGCTAGTTCTCTAGGTATAAGAACCTAGTTACCCCATACAGACGAAAAGTTTGCAGGAAGTTTGTATTCCCATAAAATGATAAAAGAAAAGTGGCATATTACCTAGTCTTCCGCAACTTCATATTTTGTAAAATATAATCTAAGAACATATTAAGTCATATCTTTGCATTAACTCTTAAAATTGCTTATCATTTTGTGCTTCAGCATTATTTAATCTCTCCCATGTGCATTCAAAACAAAATATGCATCAACAATTGGCTTAAGAAACCCAATATTATGAGTAAAAAGTGCATATATTTTCTTTTGATAAGAATTCCGGGGAGATCTCAGGGAAAAACAATCCGTAGATAGAGCGACAATACTACAGAGAAAATAAGATGCTTACCCAAATTTGAAGATCCAATCATCAAGTGAAATACCTGCAATTTCATAGTGAAGTCTAGTAAGCAAGATTTGAAATTAGCACATAAGTGAAATAAGAAGCCTCATTGAATGTACTAAAGAATTTTATTAAGGCTAACCAGGAGAAGAATCATTGAATCTACTTGATAACTGTCACTTCATAGCAGTAAACTAAACAAATTAAGGCAATATTTCCAAATTCTAATATATGTGTATATCCTCCAAGAAATGTAGTGCTACCTCTGAGCTAATGAAGTCTTTTATTTGTTATTACACGGAGCTAGTCTACGTAGAAATTATCAAGTTTAGCCCAGTTTCTTTTTCCGATAGGTATATCAAGCACACCCCAATTCACAGTCAGGTATTAGAAGAACAAGGAGGTAGGCTGATTCTGGTTTTTTGGTATTGTCTTCAAATGAGTGGAAGAAGCATCTTGTATGCACCATACTTGGATCATTTTATGCAGAACGAGACTCCTCAATATTCACTAATATCAGCTATTCAAAGATGCATTTGTGATCTTTTGAAGAAGTAGCATCACCAGATTATCCAACCCAATCTGCACTGCACATTGTACCACTTGGCTGGAAGTTAACATGGTAGAAAGTAGCAGTGGCCCAGCATTTACCAGTTAACTCCACAAGACGAACACTACTATGACCTAGACTGTTACAGAGCTCAATATCACCGTTATCACACTCATAAAACCTCCATCATCCTTGGGATCATCAATAGACTGATCTTGCACCAAGAACTGAGCATAGACACCCCTAATCTCTAACACCAAAGAATTTAGATGTGAGCATAAACGAACAACTAATACCATAATGGCCAAGTGATTAGGCTGGGTTTAATATCCTGAAGTTTGGATATGTACTCATAAGAGGACTGAGAGAGGAAAAGCGATACATTGAGAGAGTACAACTAGATCTCATGAAAAAAACTGGAGACTAACCTGGTATAGTACTAAAATTTTGAAAACCTACATGATCAGCAGTAATTTGGGCAATGCTTATCAAAAAGAAAATTTTAGGTAATAGTTGTCAAGTTGTAGAAATGGAGGGAAAGGATTATTACTCATTACTATGGCAATAGTGAGAAAGAACCAACTTAATACCAGAACTGTAAAGGCATTTCAAGTATATTTTGGCTTCTGAAGACCACTGTTATGTCACCTGAATTATCTAATATTTTCTGATTAAAAAGAGCTGTTATGTCACCTCAACTGTAAATGCTAGGCACAAAGGTGTTGAACATTATAAGACTAATGATTTAGACAAGAGTATTCAGTTGAATATCATCAACATGGGTTCTTGGACTTTTTACATTCTCCTCTCTTCTACACTCTAATAGCTAAACGAGCAACATAAGTTAGGAGCTTGGTTGGAAGGAGAACAGATGAGAGAAGTGTTTCTAATAAAAATACATTATACCAAGTACCATAGGAAACTAGAGCTCACATAACCAGCCATGTACTCCAACTATACTCCCTATACGCACACCTCCTCCGAGATTTTATCCTTATCACTTATGGTAAATGTAAAGATACAAATGATTAGACACCTGAACATGCATACCTAAGTCTTAGTTACCTAAGAAATTTATTGTAATTGTGATGTTTAGGTCAGCTTGCGAGCACTTCGACTACCTCACACCAACACAAATACAGGGTAACTTTACCCGCTGAGGCTTAGGCAAATGGGAAGAACTCACTTAGGCGTCTTTTTCTCTACTATGTTCCGTGGTTTTCATCTTCATTGACAGTTAGGCCACACCTTCGGGTGCAATTCCCAAAGAGAATCAACCAAACCCAAATCCGAGTAACTTTTGGTATCAAAGGAAAAATTGGCCGCATATAAGCATCTAACAACAAGCTTCATTAGTATGATTGCTATTCATAATTGGAACTAGACAAAAGTGTCAGTGGCAAATTGGCCTGTTTTCACATTGTTCAATAATTACTTAGACCTTGGGAAGGTGCTTTAATTTGAAGTAGGAGGATAGAATGTTTTCATCCAGCTCATGTACCAATAAAATCAGCCAGAGAATTGAGGATGAAATACTTACTTTCTGACGAGTCCAGCCATTGTGTGTATTCTGAGAGTGAATTCTCATTAACTGGAAAAATAGATAAGCAAATTTAGTTGCACAAAAATATGATGACACAATCTATTTAGCCAGAAATAATCATTACCACACTGCAGATGTGAGTGTCATTAATAGCACAAGAATATACTCGAATAGAGTCTCACCAACATTATGCAACCACAAAAGGCACGAGCAGCAGCCTAAAAAGAAGCACCAAACTGGTTTGCAGCCATTAGATTGCTTCCAGTATGCCAAGGTTAGAATTAAGCTAGATTTTAAGGTTTTCTCTTTTTCAGTTAGTCAAATAATTTCTTCAATAAACACCGTGCCAAAAAGTACTGTGCTCAATTCATTCCTCATCTTCACAAAGGTACTAGATTATAGTTGAATTCGGATAAGTCATTGACAACATCAAAATCTCTCCCACAACCCCCCACGGCCTCTCTGGTTCTCAATCTTAGCAACTAGTCATATTAAGCAAGCACCTACTAAATTAAACAGTGATCCTCCTATAGGCCTCCTAAGGAGCTAACAAAGTCTAAAAGTTGATCAAAACTATTTAGGATATGATGGTTACTCCAGAAAAAAATGTTTGTAAGACATCTATACTTCAAAGCATGAATAGGAGAAGAGTTCCCTTGAAAAGCATATTCTGCTATTCCTTTCCAGCCATAGGCACCAAAAAATAAAATAGAAGCTGGAACAGTCTGTCAAAGCTTTTTAATTTTTTCCTTTCTATTGTCCCCACTTATGTATGTGTTTTTATGCTATGAGGCATAACTCATTGAATGCCAAAAAGACAGAGGAATATACTCCATATATCGGCTGCAACTGGGCAATGCAAAAACAAGGCATAGGTAACATCTTCTGCTGAGGGAGAAGCCACTTCTAATAAAATTTCCATGTGTCATACACCTCCTTTAAGAGTTACCAAGCCGAAGAAACAATTTCTTTGTTCAAGTGGGACAAATAATCAAGGGACTCTTAAGGATTTCCATCTTGAACCAATCAAGATACATGAGGAGAAGACAAACACTTATACTTGTAAAAGAAAACCAATCTAGCCCTACCCTTGGACTAATTATAGAGTAAGTTTGCTGGGAAGCAGTGTTTTTGAGAGCATGAAGCGCAAAACAACAACAAAGGCTCGCTTCACTAAAAGCGATAAGCCAAGTGCTCTCTTCATTGAAGTAAAGCACAATTTCAAAAATAAAATAAACCTTGCACACATGAGTAAAATAACTAAATCAAAAAGAAATCAACAGAAATAATATATAGAAGCAAATCTTTCAATTGAAAAACTAGAAAGTTGATAGCCAAAAATCCTTGATAGGACAAGCAAAATAAAAAAACAAAACATATATGGATGATGCCATTTAAAAAATTGATGGCTCTCTATTTTGCTCAGATGATGCCATTTAAAATTGCTGTTAAGAGAACAAAAAATCAAAAACAACTGTAGTTCAAAAAAAGCTACTGAAAAAAAAAGAGAATAAAACGAAGATAAGAAGAAATAGAATAATTAAAATTAGAGAGAAGAAGAATACACAGCACATGAAAGAAAAAAGAGAGAAGAAGACAAATAAATAAACAAAATTCAAATATATTAACAAACTGAAGAAAAAAAAGAGAAACAAATACATAAAATAAAAGCTGAAGAAGACCGAAACAAGAGAAGAGGAAAAAAAACGTAGCAGCATAATAATAATAATAAGAAGAAGAAGAAGAAGTAGCAACACAGCATAGCTAGCATAGCTGGAGCTTGAAGAAGAAGAGCTGCAACCTAAGTCGCAGAAGAAAGCAACACCAAGCAGTGATGAAATATTTTGATACAGGTCTGCAATGTCATTTTCTTCTTAAAAAGTCGATTTTTAAAAAATAATTAGAAAAAGGGAATGCTTCCTCACTGCAGTTAACCATCATCCACCATGATCTTGGGATATGAAGTGGGGCATGTCAGACTGTTAGTTAACGTTCACAGAGGCTATGCCTAAAGGAGGAGGGGGGCAAGGAGTATATTTGGAGATTCAGTTTGCAATTCAGGAAGCATTGGCAACAACATGGATCGGGAAAAAAATCCATTCTCTGAGTTATGCTTATGCCATTTTAGCTTGCAATTACAAGTTATCCAAAAGTACCAAGTTCTTGCTTTAACTGTAATTGGAGAGAGAAATCAAAAGGATCACAAAATTCTGTAAGAGTACCGGATAACTCAAAAGGAAAAGCAAGGTACTCTCCTGCCTTGTTTAAACAAGAGCCATTAGCTCTTTCCGAAAAGCTTTCAAGCAATTCTTTGTAACGATATCTTGCACTCTCAAATGAGAAAGAAGAGTTTTACAAGTGTCTCTGATCCAAATTTGAGATATAAGATCTCTTTGTCATGAATGGAATTAGTATCCACAATCTCCTTGATTCTCCGAGAATCATTTAACAATATAATTTCAGATACAATTGTTTTGTTCCATTTTAAATCAAATGTTATGCAAGCATGGGACTACTATGGTATTTGATAAGCATTCACAGAAAAACAACACATGGTTGAATCCCTGTAGTCTTCTTCAAGAACAATCCCAATTTTAGCCCATATTCAAGGACATCAAAAATCATGTTCACCTAAACAAATGCAGACCGGGTATATGAACACCAGAGATTCAAAAGTTTCACATACCAACCATTTTCACCAAATACAGTAAAATCTATTGAATAAAGAGATAACAATCCTATAGTTAATGCAATCTCCATGGAGAATCATATTGGCCATAAATGCCATAATACTGGTAAAGTCGCTCCAAACAGTGAAAATCACTTCTCAACAACTCCCTAGATGTTGCTGCAAGCACTATATGACAAAACTTATCACAATTTGGCCACAAAAACTGCAATCCTACTTATCCCAATGAAGAGGAAGAGAAATTAGTAAAAATCGCTATGTAAGTGGCAGTGTCCCCATGAAAAAATAATCTTTCTGCTTCAGGAAATCCAAATTCAGAACAAGATTACATTTGGTCTCTCTGACACCAAATCTTTGCAACTTCAAATTACTCAATTCAGAAGAACTCTTCAAAGAGATATACTACTTATTATATTAAACGATGCATGACAATGGCAGAAAACTGTTTCAAGAAAATGCGTCTGTATAAACCCATGATCAATTAGAAAGTAAAAAACTTAACCCCATTGAGACAATTGAACTTCCATTCCATCGAATTCAAGCATATTAACGGAATTGACAACACAGAAACCAGAAACTAATGAGTCACACAAAGAAAATTTAGCAAAAAGACTCAATTTTTCAATCAATAGCACAAACCTAGCAAACAGCATCCTTTCCAATGTCCATCACAAATAAGATTATCATTCAGAATCCATTAAAACCCTTCAAAAATCCCAAATTGGGAACAAGAAACGAACACCCAACACAACAATTGCAAGAATCAAGACAGAAGTTTTAACAGAAACCCCACATATATAACACCCTCTGGAACAATCAAGAACGTGGAAAAGAAGAGTACCTGAGCAAAAGCAAGAACTGCAATAAGGGCATCGACAGAAGCAAGACCCACATTCACTCCCATTAAAGCCTTGGGATAACAAGTCCCTTCTCTCAACTCAATCATGTTCTTCTCACTCCTTTTCTTTACCTTTTACAAAACCATCCACCGCCTCCAACTCTCTCAACCCCTCTTACCCCCTTTTTTACTCTAATACAGAGAAAAAAATGTGGACACACAATATGATGATAAGCTTATATAAATGTACCCAAACACATATAACAAGTCTTGAAGAACTAAAAAGAAAAAAGAAAATATGTGGTATCGAAAACGATATTCCTAATTCCCCTTACTTTTTTCTCTTTCCGCAGCCTCGATGGTATCTTTTTCTTTGAATTTGCTGCAGATCTGCCCCTGGATTCTTACATCAAACACGCCCTTTATACCCCTTTTTCTCTCTCGCTCCCTCTGTAGACAAGAGTTGAGTTGGCCCGTTGGGGACCGAGTATGAGTCCGTTCTTTGTCTTGATGTTACGCGGGTGGCTTTCAATAATTCTTTCAAAGAAAATATAACTCATAATTTTACTTAGCAACTTAATTTTTATATTTTAAAAATAAAATTATTATTTAAAATAAAATGATGTTTTTTAATTTATATATTTTATTTTATTAAGCCGAAAACGTTCACTCAATTTATAGTCCAACCAGCGCCAAAAATCCCTTATAAAATATTTTATATTTAAATCCCTTCTAATACTATAAACAACTTCATCTCTTACCTTCAAGAAAATTCTGCTCCAAGAACTCAACGAAGCTTTCAAGAACTCAATATGGCAGACCCAACAGCAATCAATTTCCGTGTGCCTGATGATATCATAAGTAAAATCTTCTCAACGCTTCCAGTTAGGAGCATTTGCAGGTTTCGTTCTGTATGCAGTTCTTGGGCAAATTTTCCTTTTCAATCTCATTTTATTGCCACACACATTAACAATTCATCCATGCTTACACTGATCCAAAAAAAGAATGTAAGAGATATTTCCTCTGTATTCTCTTTGATGGACTCTTCCAGAAAAATATTTCGTCTGGTAAGTCCATTCCCTCATGATTTGTTTGAGTTGGAAATTGTTGCCAGTTTAAAAGGCATTATATGCCTTTGTCGCCCCCCTTGGGGCGACATGGTGACATTATGGAATCCTGCGGCTAGAATGTTTAAATTTGTGAGGTTAAGTTCCCATTCTAAATCAAGGAAACAGCCGGCCTCAGTAGGTATGGCAGATAATGGGCAAGAAATTTTTGTTATTAGACTTATCTTTTCTAATAACAAACGAGAAATTGAAATCATTTCAGTAAACCGTCAGGATTCCGAATGGATCCATAGGAAGTCTAGGCTAGATTTAGATATAAAGAATAAGCGTTCTTGTGATGTTGTTTTCAATGGAGAACCGTATTGGGTAGCCTTTGAATCTAAGGAGAACAGAAAGTTAGAGGTTCTTGTGAAATTCGACGTTGCTGATATGGTACTTAAAACACATCCTATCACCTTCAAAGAAGATGGAGATTACAACAAATTGCTGGTTAAGATGTACAACAACTCTATGCTCGGGATGCTTGTTTGGAATGACGAACCAACTTCGAACACTGAAGGATGGGGTTTCCATGAGAATCAATGTTGGGAAAAATTGTGGACTGTCTCACCTCCCGGGGATATCGATAGAATACTGGGACTATCGATTAAGGGTCATATTATTGTTGAATACGATGACAGACTGGTATTCATCATTTGTCAAGGTCCTCATGAAGTTCTTGTCGTGTCACCACAATTTAGAGTTCAAATTGGTGAGAGGAGGAGGGAAATCGGGGTAGAGGGTTCATTTGAGGTTCTAGAAATGAAGCAGAGTCCATTAATCCTGGAAGGAATGACTCCTGTCCTTGATGACAGGAACTGGAGTTATGACGATATAAGGTATGTAGTTTATAATTCTTTGATGTGACTGTAAATTTGTTTGACCAATTTAACTAACTCTTTTGGTTTTGTTGACTCCGCAGAGATTACATCAACTAAAGACAGAGAGCATTTTGATCTTGCTGACTCCGCAGACATTACTTAAATACAGAGAGGGATCAAGAGAAGATGTATGGCCATTTATCTGTTCTTATAAATTCTTGTTATACCATACAAACATTACTTTACTGCTTGCAATTTTGATATTTCTCAGACTACTCTAACATTGTTGTAATGGCTATATTGCTTAGGCAATTATGATATTTTGATATTTCTCAGACTACTCTAACATTGTTGTAATGGCTATATTACTTGGGCAATTATGATATTTCTTAGATTGCTATAACATTGTTGTAATGGATGGTGCAATATTTATCCTCGTAAATCTAGTAGTGAAACTGAACAACTAAGACACCTAATCATCACTCCAAATACCAAGAACAAAAGTAGAGTTAATAATCATAGGAAAGCAGAGAATAGATGACCTCACCAATAGTCACCATGAGAGCCTTTTTGGTAGCAGAGGCCAAGGTTCCAAATATGCAGGAACTGATCAAAACCACATTTTTCGTAATATCTTTACTATGACCCCCATGAGTACAAAACTTTGTCATTTAGGATACTGCAAAGTTTCAAATCTGCAAGCGACAAACGGTGCCCACACTAATCATAACAAGAGCGATCAAATCAAATTAAGTGTGTGCATGTAGCAGCACAGAAACTTGAATACATTTACATTATAGATTTAATTAACCTATAAAAAGCACGTAAGAGTTACCGCAACAACATAGAGCTCTAGAACAGTTGAAATCAGGTAAAAAGGCATCGGAAGGCAAATTGTTCACAGCATGATGGAAAACGGAGAGATTGAAGTTTCCTCGTGGACTATAGGCTACGTTAACCTGTGTATAACACCATTTATCAGTTTACATGAATATTTTTACAAGTTTATCAGGTAAATATAGTTGTACTTGGCATTTCAGACTAAAAATGCATAGACGGATATAAGATATACCAATTCGTACTAGAAACAGAGAAGAGATACTATATTTACTTCATGGGTGCGTGAGATTCAATTTTTGAACACATAGCACAGCCCAATGCAATCGAGCAGAGGTTTCGATCTCGAACTGCTTGTACTACTAGTCGGTGACTACATCGCGTAGAAATTTGCGAGCTGTAACATCAACCGTTAGAGAAGAGAACATCGATCAGAAATTACAATGATAACTTATGCGATTTCAAATGAAATTTGAAGATCAATGGAAAATAGAAAACGCAATGCTTTGCAACAGCGAATCATTCAATAGATTGAATTGCCGAATAGAAATTGTAAATGCGTAAATGTGGATATCTCACCTGCTTCAAACCGCGAAGCAATGAAGGTGATAAGCTCCACAGATCCAAGAAGAAGCAAATCAACACAATTTTCTGGATCTCTTACCCTTTCACACTACGTGCTCTTTCCCCCGGGCTCGCTTATTTATAAACTGGTTTTCGCGCCTACCCTCTCATCAGCCTTCCTTGGCATTGGGTTTTTGAGGATTAGTAGTAAAAATATCAAAATTACCCCATCCTACAAATAAAGTTCACGTGCCTTTTATTTTATTATAAATGGTTTAATTAATTATTCTAATTTCTATCCATTTCAATTAGTTTGTATGACATTAAAATTTAAAAAAATTAAAGAAGATTTTTGAGTCGTGTGAATTTAAATTTTAAAATATCAAAACTTTATTCTTTGTAAAGATAGAATCTGAGATAAAAGGAAAATATCACAATAGATAAATAATAGTTGCATTTTCAGTCAAATAAATACATTAAAATCCACTAAGTGATTTCCCCCTATAAGAGGATTATTTGGAAAAGACTGAATTAGGAGCAAGCTGGGACAGGGGATCAAGGTGTTAGTTATACTCACATCTATTTCAATTTGTTTGTTTACATTTTCGTCACAAGATATTTTGATATATTTTATGCATTTTTAATTTAAAATCATAAAATTTAAAAAATATTTTTACTTATTTAAATTTTATGTTAAATTAAAATTAGATAAACAAATAAAAATAAATAAAATACTCCATTATATTTGTTTTTCAATACACTATTACACAGGCCTCGAATCATTGCAAAAGCATCGCAATAACCAATATGTGTCGTGACCTTGAAGGAAAATTTAAAATTAAAAGGGATAAAGGATAACAATCTATATATACATATATACATTCTACTATCTTATATGAGGGAGTAAGCACACACTAGATCAACATGTTAGCTTAGGGACATTAAAAATAGAAAAAATTACATGGAATGGCAAACCTTACTACTTTATTAGTCATTAAGGGTACACTTTAATTTATTTACATTTAATAAATACAGTTTTAATTTTTTTGTCACTAATAATGGGACCCACACGAGTTTGTATAACGATGACCAATAAACAACTCTTCCTTCTATGTATATCCATATATACAATTCAACTTTCTCTCTCATGCATTCAAACCATTAAATTTCTCCTAATTTATCTCTTCAACTTCCAATTTCAAATTCGAATTTCATCTCTCCCTCCAATTGATTTTCCAATTTTCGTAGCAACCGCCTTAATCGTGGGTTTCTTTCTTCTTCTTTTTTTAATTTTCATCAATGGTATATGAACTGTCCTTCGTTTATTCGTTTATTTTTTTCTAAAATTCCTCTAACTTTGTTTCAGATTATCAGTTTTCCAAACAAAAATGGACGATTTGTCTCCATCTACTCGGATTACTAGAGGTACGCCTTTGCATGTTAATCCTGTCGAGGGTGGACCATCGTTTTCAATTGGGTTAACTCAGGTTACTGGATTTAATGTAGGCTATTTGGCAAAATCTAAACAAGTTATAGAGCAAAAATCCATCGTAGAATTGAGAACAAAGAGGAAAAATGACCCTGCGGAATTTCATAAAGTCATTTAAAATGCCAAGAACAAAGGCATAAAAATCGTCGAATGTGGTAGCAAGAGGAAAGCTGAAGACAGTGTTTCGGAGGATGTTTGGTCTGATTCATCAGTTCAGGAAAATGTCCAACAAAATCAGGTATTTTATTTTTAATTAATTTGTTTGTTTATACACAGAATTTGTATATAGATATTTGTATATTTTGGCAGTTATTTTTAAGAATGCAATTGACTCAATGCATATTAGCTGATTAAATTACAATTGTTTGCTGGTCGCTGGTATTTTTGTTTTACATACAAATTGGCTTACAAGTGTATGTTGGCCGCTGATATGTTAGTTGTATATACAAATTGTCGGAATTATATGCATATAAATATTTGTATATTAAATTTATATATACAAAATATTTTTCTATATTTTTATTACTCATACACAGAATTGCATGTATAATCTGTTAAATATAAGAATTTACTTGACTCAATGCATATTTGCTGATTAACTTACAAGTGTATGCTTATATACACCTATTTCACTTGTATATACAAATTCAATGAAGTATACGTATATATAGATTTGTATAGTAAGTTAATATATACAAAAAGATGGTTGTATATTCTCATTACTTATATACAGAATTGTATGCTGGTTACTGTTTTTTTTAGTTCTATATACAAAGTGACTGAAGCATATGACTTTAAAGATATGTATTTTAAGTTAATATATACAAAAATATATTTGTATATTTTCATTACTCATATACTGAAAAATCTATATCTTCACCTTTATAGGCAGTTAGATTATTGTGTAAAAACACACCAACAAAAGCCCCCCATATGCAGTGTTATACACAAATCAAGGTATTGAAAAAGTTATGGAAGAGACTGCCTGAAACTCAATATAATCGTATATGTGGATCATCTTGCTTTGCCCAGTTAACTACAATGAAGCGTTGTCACGTGCAAGCACAACTATTTAGGTGTTTTATGTTGCGTGAGGTGGAAGGTAGTTCTACAAATGCAATTCTTATTTATGTGAATGGAACAAAACTTCGTTTCTCAATCAGGGAGTTTGCAATTATTTCTAGTTTGAATTGTTCTGATAATGCGTCTGAATTTTGTTTTGATACTGATGAGCCCAATAGAAATATTAAGCAGTACTGGCCAGGCCAAAGTTCTATCACTAAAGCTCAATTGATTGCTAGCTTTAGAGCAAAGGTATGGGGTAACAATGAGGAGGATGTATATAAGCTTGGAATTCTATATTATATACATGCATTCCTCATGTCTGCAGAGCCCACTACAACTACTATAGATAGGATAGACTTTGACTTGGTTGAATCAGGTAGATTCATGGACTATCTGTGGGGCAGGAAAACGTTTGATGAACTTGTGAAAACGCTGAATAACAAGATAAAACCCCATGGGCATTATTATAGGATTCATGGATTCCCCCTCCCCATGCAAATTTGGTTTTACGAGTGTTGTTCGGAGGTTGACAAGAAGATTGCATCCAAGGTTTCCAGCCACATCCCCAGAATTATAAATTGGGTGACAAACTCAGATCATCCTTGTCTTGACTATTTCATGAGAAACATCTTCAAAGACAATGACAACCAGGTATGTTTCCTTACAATTTTTTAACAATTAATAATGTCAGGAGTTTATTATTATATGCTAATGTACACTATATACAACAATGTTATTTATTTAATATACAAATCAAACTAGCTGTATATCTATATAATAATAACAACATAACATTTTACTCAAGTATAGTAATACGTTGTATATTATACTATAAAGGGTTGATCTGATTGTTACATAATGTTCTCCAGATAACATTCAGGAACATAGACCCAACTCCAATGGAAATTCAAATTCTTCAGCTGCCTCCTGAAACAGTCCAATCAGATTCAACAGTCAGACAATTTGATGGGTCTGATCACAATCAAGCTACAGAGTCGGATGATGATTTTCAACACCCTCCTGTAATAAAGAGCATAAAAGGAAAAGAGAAGGTCGTTGAATGTTTGCCTCCGGTAAAGAAGAAGAAAAAATTGTCTGCCCCTGTTCCTCTTAGTCCGAAGAAGTCTTCCCCAAAGGCCACTAAATTACCTCCAAGAAGACCACTACAACGACATGCCACACGGGAAACATCTACCAAGATATCCAATCTTGACAATCCCATTGTTGCTGGTAAGTCACAAATCAACAAACGTGTGGGTCGAAACACGGTAGACGACACAACTGGAATGGCACAAAGCATCAAGTTTCCTGGCATCACCATTTCTCGTGATGAATTTGAAGCTTTTAAAAAAATGGTAAGTATTCATTTTATAAATAAAGAGTTATTTATACATATTTTTGTACAAGTGCTAATTATTTATAATTCTTTGTTTCTATAGGTAAAGGATGAGTTTGATGACTTAAGGGAACTTGTTAAAGAAAATTTCAAAAATGTCTTGGAAGCCATCAATTCCAAGAAACCAGATGTAAAGTTTTCCATATACAATCACAATTTTATACACTAATATAGAATAAATTACAATAGGTATATACAAATATTTTTTAGGACTGTGGTGATGATGTTCCACAAGGATCGCCTATCATGAATATTCATCATTCATTAATACACTCTCCAGAGACATATCTGGAATTCAATCGACCAGCTCAATCAAGTGAATTGAATGACCAAGAGGTACTTAGTTAAAAACAGTTTTATATACAGTTCATTTGTATATTATATTTATTTTACACAGTAATATTATATACATTTGTTTGTACTTTATTTATTATGCATTCATTTATTATATATAAGTTTATACAATTTTTTTAAGGTCCGTTGTGATGATGGTGATGAGAACCTTTTTGGATAACTATGTATCTACTAGTTTGGTCTTTTAACATGATGACCTTTGAGGTGATATCTCAACACTATAAATAGAGATGTCATTCACCATTTGTAGAATACACTTGAATATAAGAAAAGTTATCTCTTTCATCTATACTTGTTGTCTTTTTCTTATTATATTGTATTATTATGAGCTTGATTTCATAACACATTATCAGCACGAGACTCTAGCCAATTGAGATTGAGTTTTAGTGTTTCTTTAACTAATGTTCTGGTTGATCTCGTTATGAGAATCAAGAATGAAAAATGATAACTACTACAATATAATCAAGGTATTATATGAATAAAATCAGGTATGTATTTTCTAAAATCTTTTTATGATTTAGAATACAATAATGTTTGGTCACTAACATTGACCAGGAACCATCTACTACTGGTTGAATATTCTCTTCTTCATAAATTTCCTTAAATGGAAGAACGTATAAAATTTTGGTAGCATGAGTTTGAGTATTATATTTTAAGAATTTTATTTCAATAGGGTGAATCATGTTGTACTTCGGTCTATTATACCGTTGGTTGAGGGTAAGACATCAGGTTAAAGTCCGGATGCACCATAATGAAAAATGTGTGAGGGCTCTCCATACATGACCTCATTAGGATCTGATTCTGGTATGCAAAAATCAGAATTTATTTGGTTGCATCTGTATAGTAAATGAATATATTAATTTGTTGAATATGATATGTATATGTTTCAGGTAGTTCTTCACGTGTTCCAGTGACATTTGATTTGAAACATCCTTTTGTTTCAATGTCCAGCGAGGAAGAGTCTACATTGTATACGATTTTTTGGAAATGGCTTAATGAAGATCTCCTCGTCATGCACTATAAAAAGTAAATCATTTAATTATATTCTTTCACTTCCAGAATAAAATGTTGTATAGTGAATTTCTTTTTTTAAAAAATTTTGTAGGATCAACAGTGAAGATCGATACAAAAAGAACCAGGCAAAGCTACCAAAGATGTTCAATTTTGGTGTTGATATCATTGACGACAAGAATTGGTTCTACAAAATAGGGTTTGAACGGCAGATGTTAAATGACTCGGTATGTGTGTTATTTCTTAGTAAAATATACATAAGTATTATAAAGTTGTATAATATACAACTTATTCTTTTTTTTTTACATTATCACAGCACATAGATGTGATATTCTACTACTTAAGGAAAAAAGCCAAGTATTCCAACAATGCTGCATACAAAGCCACAACTTTATGTTGCCATTTTAACAGCTTGATTCATAATGTTTGGGATGCATATTATGAAAAATCAAGTCGTTTATCTAAGGATGGATTGGAAGAGATGATTCTTGATTACATTAACGGATATAGGATGTATGCTTCTTCACCATGGTATAATGCTGACGATGTATTTGTCCCTGTCAATGTGAAGGAGAGGATACATTGGGTGCTGATTGTTATATCATTCAACGATCGTTGTATAAAGGTGTACGATTCAATCTCAAACTCACTCCATCATTCATATGTTCATAATCATATCAACAAGTATGCACAGCTCATCCCAATGTTTCTGGTGAAGTTTGATTTTTATCTGAAGAAAGGTTTGGAATTTGCAAGTCACCCGCGATACGAAGCTCGCAATAAATATGATCCGTTTGACATTGTATATGTCAAAGATATACCCCAGCAAGCACAAGAAAGTTTGTAAGTTTTTTTTTTAAATACATTATTATTTCTATACGTGTACAATTGTATAATTTTGTTCAATTTAACAGGGGATTGTGGAGTGTATGTTGCTACATATGCAGAGTCACTGAGTGAGGGCAAACAAATTCCAGCCACAATTGATCCCGAAGAAATGCGTCTCAGATACGCTTCATTGTTGTGGAGTTACGACACACAAAAGGAACAAGCTGATGCAGTTAGTGATAGCGAAGCGCCTTTGAAGGCACAAAGGAATCATACAGAATGCAGCGGTAGTGAAAGGATCTCAATCCAATAGCTCCTCACCATATTTTGTCTTGACTTCGTTAAATATACAGATTAATCTTTTTTTTTAAGTCTTGTATTTTTAGTTTTTTCATGGTATTATGATTTTGTTGTTTTGAACAATTACCTTTTCTTATATACAAATCATATTATCCTCCGTTATTTGCCATTATATATATTAATATACAAATATGTATATTTATTTGTATATAATTAATTGTATTTATATAACGTATTCCATGTTATATGTATATACGAATAGGTATATTAATTAGTAATTTAATACAATTACTAATCAAGAAATACATAAATTTTATATTATAATACATTGTGTAGTTAAATAAATGTACAATAAGATATACAATCTAATTACAGACATATAAAACTTTGTTATCTTTACAAGAAATTATTATACATTTCATTTATTCTATATTAATATAAGAAGTATACAATTTTATTTTTTACTAGTCATGTTCAAAAAACCCAAAAAAAAAAACAATCTTCGCCTTATATACAATAACCAAAATAATCTTATATACAATTTATGTATAGTAAATACAAAAGATTGTTGTATACACAAGAAATGCTTATACATTTTGACTTTGTATATATTACCTCCAAAAGTAATAAATTATTAATATCAACTACATATACAATTATCACTACAATTTTATACATACACATTAGATCTTTTAAATAATATATACAAGTAAATACAAAAAAATTGTTGTAGATACAAGAAATGATTATGCCTTTTCATTTTGTATATAATAGTTATAAAAGCAATAAACCCTTAATTATTGTAACTACTCCATAAATGAGAGACAATGGCTAATATTGGACAATTAGTAATATAAAGGCATTGTTTACAAGAAATTAATCCCAAATAAAAAGTTCATCTGTAATAAAGACTTGACAAAACAGATTAACAAAATGATTGCCAGATTAAAGACACAATTGATTTAGGTTCTCAAAATGTGTAAAATAATAAAAAATTTAAATCATTAACCATCTTGAGGCCTATTTCTGCAAGAACGCCTATTATGACCTGCAATCCCGCAAGTACTGCATGAATTTTTCCCCTTAGCCCTCAACAACTCTCTTGCTGTTTTTTCCTGACTCTTCTTCTTTGATCTGCCAGGAGGTCTTTTAAATTTAGGAGGTAACACTGCATCTGCCTGTATGTCTGGTATCACCCATTCAGTTACATCTGGTAGAGGATGTATAAGCATGCCATAAGTCTTCAACATAGTCTTGGATTTGTATAAATCTGAGCAATATTCATCCGGTGCTAGGCTTTTTGATTTCAACACAGCCCAAGCATGTTCACAAGGTATTTCCTCATATTGAAATTTGCCACAAGTGCAAGTATTTTGCTTAAGACAAACTACATAATATCTACCATCATCATTCACATTGTGCACAAATTCAGTCGACGGTACAACCTGATCATATGTACAAAGAAATTAAAAAAATTAGCATATACAAAAAGTAATATACAACAATGACATTATGCATTACAAATTGTATAATCATGCGTACAACTTACAATCATCCTTGTGCTCATTGCTTCATTTTCTGTGAGTATATCATGATATTTACCAATCAATGGCATAAATGTGTATGTTGCTTCTTTCTTATAAACATGATTCCATCTTCCAAACAATAGCCTCACATGCTCTAAAAAATCAAAGACAGGCAATTCCCTTGTTGAAACAAGTGTAGCATTTATACTCTCAGCAATATTTGATGTCATGTGCCACCCCCTATGTACTGTTGCATAACACCGAACCCACTTGTCATATCCTGCTAACTCTAAATATTCTTTCACTCTTATATCTACCTTTTCTAAGGTATCCATTAGCATTTCAAATTCTTGTTGTGTGCAAGCTTTTGCCATTGTATAGAATACACCAGTTAGCTTCTCATGAGACTTTCTAAACTTCTTTTCAACATTGCTCCATAAGTGTCACATATAAGCATAATGTGGTACATTATCATATACTCTAGTAATAGCTTTTATAATGCTCTCATTTCTATCTGACACAACACACATATTACTCATTTCTCCATACGCTTCTTTTAGCTGCTCAAAGAACCAAGTCCAAGCAGCATCATTTTCTGAATCAATAATACCATACGCCAGGGGAAATATGTGTCCTACAATTATATCAGTATACATCTTATTTTTTCTTAATAAAATTTACAATTAATATTTGTATACTGATTATGAAAATATACAAATGTTGACTTATACATATACCGATTATTAAATACAACATACATGCGCCATCTGTCGTGCTTGCTGCCACAAATGTTCCATTATATGGTTCCCTCAGGTGACTACCATCCACCACAACAACTGCTCTACAATGCTCAAACCCCTGTATAAATGCATTCAAAGCAATAAATAGGTACAAGAACTCATTATTCGGACCTTTTTTCATTCGTATATGGGATCCTGGGTAAGTTATATCCATCATATACAAATACGCAGGTAATTTTGCATATGATCCAGCAGGTATACCCCTCAATGATTCCAAAGCTTTCTCCTTTGCCTTCCAAGCCAACATATAGTTAACATCGACTCCAAGATCAAGTTTCACATCCTTTTTAATGTCAGATGGCGTATGTTTACGCTTGTGATCTGCCAATTTAGGTTGCACAATCCCTCCAATCAAATTGATTGTCTTTGTGAATAAACTATATCCTTTAAAGGACATGTATGATGTGTGTTGAATGCTCTAATTCTGAACATTCCAGATTTGTTGATATTCGATGCCTTCATTAACCACTCACACCCCTCATAATAACATTCCAGTGTATAACTACATAAGTTTTCCACCATACACAATCAATATACAGTTTATATTCTAATATATACAAAAAAAAATTTAAAAACCATATACAAATACATAAAAAAGTATTACCTGACTGAATTTGACCTCACTGTTTTGTATTGAAATCTTTCTGCAATTGCATATTTCTCCATAACGGATTTCAAAGTTTTCTTGTTCCTATATACTTGATCAATTTCAACATGTTTGTTTTTTGGATCTGAAATCACCACATTAGTATCCAGCGACCCAAACGCAATATCAGGGTTTTCCAACTCTACTAGTGCCATATGTTGTGAACTTTCTCCATCAATATCATCATTATTCTTTGACACCAATATTCCCATCTCTCTACCTACTGAACTATGGCATAATCGGCTCTGTTTATTGCACAAATCCACAACAGTTATACAAACGAGGAATTTGTTAAATTCAATGTTAGCCTTTTTAAGCATTACATACACCCTAACACCCATGTCATTGTGTATAATCATTGGTGTATTGCTTTTTTCAACTTTATACTCAATCTTCATTGCTTTCTTACCCACGTGAACTCCAATCTGTGTCGCAATTGTTGTATAAAACTCAAGAAATGATGCTTGTTCTTTAATTACTATCCCCTCTATAGTATAATCGACGTAATAATTTGTATCGTCCCATTTTCCAGAATGCATAACTAAAATAGCCAAAGAAGTCATCTTCTGTTCAGATTATACTAATATACAAATCAAAATCAGTTGACATGATTATACAAATAATCATATACAAATAACATACTATACAAATTTGCAGATTTGTATACAACCATTCTATATACAATTCATTACAATTAATTATATAATGTATACACAATATAAACAAAATTATACAAATACTACATAATCGTACAATATACAAAAAAAATTCACTTATATAAAGACTACACAGAATGTATATACACACACGTTTCTGTTTAGATTATACTAATATACAAATCAAAATCATCAAACATGACTATACAAATAATCATATACAAATAACACACTATACAAATTTGCAGATTTGTATACAACCATTCTATATACAATTACTTACAATTAATCCTACAATTTATACACAATATAAACAAAATTATACAAATACTATAGAATCGTGCAATATACAAAAAAATTTCACTTATATAAAGAATACACAGAATGTATATACACACACGTTCCTATTCAGATTATACTAATATACAAATCAAAATCAGTAAACATGATTATACAAATAATCATATACAATAACACACTATACAAACTTGCAGATTTGTATACAACCATTCTATATACAATTACTTACAATTAATCCTACAATTTATACACAATATAAAAAAAAGTATACAAACAATAGGTGAATCGTACAATATACAAACTTTTTTTAATAGCCTACACAAAGTGTATAAACACACACGTTTATATACAAATCATAAAACACTTCACTTACAAATTTATATACAAACGTTCCCAATATTCATATAGAATTTATATATACATTTCACATACAAGTTTTTACACCATTAAAACTCAAAAAAAATATACACAACTTTTATCAACTCTACAATATACATTCTTTACATTGTAATATACAATTTGTGACTTCCTGTTCATATACATAAACACACTTCGACTCAAACAGTGAATGTTACCACTTAACAAAGAATAAGAAGAGAAATCATGAATTTACCCAAACTAAATCCTTACATGCACTTCAATATACGATAGCTTTGATTAATCCTAAGTTTCAGTAGTCAGTTGTAGTGATAATCTGATTCTTCGTATGGAGTTTCTATGGATATAAAATTCTTTTTTTTTTAACAAGGAGTATTTAATTGACACGCTTCCCTTGAATCATGGGATTATGCATAATTAGTTACCACATTTAACTTTCATTAATTGTTAAAACAGAATTTGTATATTTGACTTTAAAGAATCACGCCATATACAAAAAAGATCTAAATAGCAAACTAAAATATACCCATAGAATGTAATTACATAAAATATACCTATATAGTGTTATTTTATTAAATGCATTTGCCATATCTGTAAGTTACCCTTAAAAATATGAAGGTACTATGGTCATTTAGGGCTATTTTTATGCACTCACTCACTTGAATAATTGAGTTTCACTGCTTTGTTGGGAGATCAAATGACAAAACTATCATAAATTTTCACTTTAATGCCACATAAGTCCTATCTTTTGCACTATGGGTGTCACGCCCCCAAAATGGAGGTGGATAAGAAACCTATGGGACTTGATCTACAAATAGACTATATGACATGAAAGACGTTATAAACTAATAAGCGGGCAAAACAACCAAAACATGCTATATATACAGGCTATGATGCCATTTGGGCAAAACTATACAAACTGGTACGTCACGACGTCTAGGAAGCCTCTAAAAGATTTGCAACATCATATAGCTAATAATTCGTCAAGACAGGCCTTGAAGTATACAACTAGCCACCTATACATATAATCAAAACTACTAGACGCCAGCTGGCTCCGGATAGAGATGGAGCTCACCAAAACATCAATTGAAGTCAACAAGAGAATCTAAATTGAAGTCGACAAGAGAATATAACGCGGATGACTGCTTCCCTGAGAACCTGATCCTGCATATACAACGAAATGTAGCGCCCCATATACAGGGACGTCAGTACATGTAAAACATGTACTGGTATGTAAAACAGACAGAATAACAGGTCGATAGGTATGAAATCTCATATGAACCAAATGTTAAAAAGGGAAGAATTAAGAGCATATAACTATTGACATCCCTAAAAAGGAGCAACGTTGCGGTGACTCAAAAAAAATCAATTTTAAAAGGGAAAAGGTTTTAAAAAGGGGTAAAGGAAATTTAAAGGGGTTTAAAGGGAGTCGCCACCTAATTTTAGGAAAACTAGAAAACCAATTAATTCATTAAATAAAAATGTCTACGAAACCAATTTGTTCTAGGTAAGGGTTCAAGTTATTCCGAAGGGAATGTGTTAGACATCCTTCGAAATCCACAACTGTGGATCCCGACTGAATTCATTTTTTTCAAATTGAGGAGGAGATAACAATAATATATAAGTATAATAAACAAACAATATATAACAAATAATAAAGTAAAACAATAATATAAGAAACGACCTAAGGTTTGCCTAACGTTAATATATACAAAATAAAGGATATAATCGAACTTCATTCGAATGGTTTCAATGGGAAGCAACTCCGAGTACCTGTAAAGACAATTAGTAAAAATGTTAGTAATAGATAAATATGAATAAAAATAAATGAATCAAATAATAACTTTAAAAAATAAAAATCCGTCTTATGAATATAGGAGGCCTTGGAAATCGACGGTAATTTCTTCATCGGCCAATTTTAACAAATAACATATATAAACTTAAACTAAATTTCCGTCTTTTAAAATGGGGAGACTTCGAAAACCAACGAAGAGATTTTTTCATTGGTCATTTTAACATAGCGTATTTAAAACATAAAATCACATGAAACTAATACACAAAAATACTACAAAATGTAAAACAAATATGCAAAGGCCTGAAAACAATAACTAAATAATAGCAACATAACATACTAACAAAATTGGACAAAACACATAAAATTAACTAATCTAAATAACCAACGGTAGCAAGATGTGGAACAAAAATAGAGCAAGAATTGATCAAAAAATAAGAAATAAAATAAAATAAAAATAAACCAATAAGCAAAACAGCCACACACTTAAATATATAAACTTAAAATCTGAAAATTTAAACCATGAATAATAACAATGACACAAACAGAAAAAAGAAAAAGCAATTAAGACATTCTAACTAACAAGTGTGTCCCACATAATCTTAAAATATAAAATTTATACCCATTAATTAATAATTGAACCGGCTACTTGTATATTTCTTCACAGAGATTGAACGAAAACAGATTATAAGATAAGACAACAGAGAGTTCTAAACAATTTCATGAACACGAAAACAATCATTAAAATAATTAAGCCAACATCACAATAGTAAAATAATAGTAACAGTAAACATCAATGATGAATAATCTAAATCTAACTTTCCAATCAAACCATGTTTTGAACAAAGAAATAAAGTAACGAAATAAATAAACTATACCCACTTAATGGCGAACGGTTGAACAGATTTGGTGCGGTTTGTACTCCTCATCGATGCAGCGAGCTAAAGAGACGGAGGGCCGGTGTTGAACGGTTGGTTTCGCTATTGTCACGAGCCTTTTGACTCGCCTGAGCTTTAATCTCACTGTTGTTTTGTTCCTGGTGTCGCGGCAGCTTCGCCAGAAAACGGGTTGGGATCGGCTGTTTCTGGTTGAAATTGTTGTTTTGGGGTGAGATTTGGTGGTGGGTTCCGTTGTGGTCGATTGTTGGTTGTTTGGTGGAGCTCCGTTGAACTTGGGTGGTGTACCTATGATTTTGTGAAGTTGGGATCTCGTGGTTTTGTGAAGTTGGGTCTGGTTGGGGTTAATGGTGGTGAGTAGTGGTCTCGTTGGTGGTGTTTAAGGTTGTTTCCAGTGGTTTTGTGGTTGTTTTGAGCTGCTGTTTTGGTGGTTTTGAAGAGGAAACATGGATGTTTGGTTCTGGTTTGTCACCAGAACAGTGACGGAGATAGTAGTGGTTCGCCGGAGGTTGTTTGGTTGGCTGTAAACGTGGTTGCTGATGGTTTGGTTGCCAGAAAAAATGGAGAAAGAGAAAGGATTGGAGTGATCTTAAAATAGGGTCTTTGGTGGTGGACTCGCCGGATTTCGACGGAATTCCGGTGAGCTTGTCACCGGAAAATTATGAACACTAAAAGAATTTAGTAACACTAAAAATCTGAAAATTACTCCTAAAATCTTATCCATCACCCCCAACTTAATAAACAAGTTATTGCTTAAATAGAAAAGAAAATTGAAAATCACCAATAGTACAATATCATTATCTTAAAACGGTGGGCCAAAACCACTACTTAATAAAATATCTTTGTATGAAATATTATCCATATTTGAATGAATTTCTAGACTGTGCAAAATATCAAAAATGAATATTAACCAATGTAATTAATAAAATGAATATTAAAAAATGTAACGAATAAAACCAATGGCATGTAAAAAATGCAATTTAACAGAAATGATGACTTAATCAAACTGAACCAATATTTGAACAAATTCAATCGGCTGTGAAAAAAATAATGTAGTCAAAATTAACTGATAAAAATCCTAATATTTTGGAAAATAATGATAATTACCAACAAATTGCATTAAAATTATAAAACATATATTTTTAACTAGTTACTATTTTTTGAGTCACGACGACGTTGCTCCTTTTTAGGGATGTCAACAATAAGGAGTAGCCACAGGCTATACAACAGTAACTTATGCACCGATTTACTTAGCTCTTCATATAATATCCCAAACAATATTCAATATATTTTGTTTGCCTAGGTGAAGTGCTTTGATTATTTCTGCTACAAATGATCATGTGATGGCTGATGAAAAGAGACTCACGTTATTATAAGCCATGAGTTCCTAAAAACTTTTCTCTATGTTCTCACGCATATACTGTAATCGCGGTCTGGTACGAGGTATGCCCATTGTGGGCTCGCTATGAGGGTGCAGGCCATATGTGCCATCTATTGGCTTGAGTCAGCGGGAACTAGTACATGAGAATTCCAGCTGACTCCAAATGCAAATGATGCCACGAGTGCGGGTACGCCACAACATTCAGGCTCATTATAATGGTTTGTCTCAATCATGTGCACATGATCACGTTGCGCGAGCATGTCAAGTAGAGCCTATGAATATCCACCCGTCGCTATATTTTATCAAATGATGTTAGAAGGCTTATAACATAGTATTTGTGCTAACGGTCGTTCAGCTAGTCAAGCAAGTAGCAAATATGAAGACTTTACTTTTATGTTTCAAGTGAACTAACGTGATCTCTATATGAGAATCACGTGACATGGGTGATGCCTTAAAAGCAAAGGGGGTTTAGCTTCACATACCTTGAATGATTGTGTAGTCAAAGATAGTATCACGAATTCCAAACAACTGAATGTACGAGGGTGTAGCCTTTCATACAACCAACCATTAGCTTCCGCCACTCAATTACGATCAATCAATCCAACACAATTAACCACAAAATAATATACCTATGTTAACCAATAACCCACAAGTTCATCAACATTTCATTCCAATATTTTTCACTTATACCCAAGCTGATCCAATTTTTTTAAATAATCATTCGGAGGGAATTTCTTATTTGATTTTTAATTTGCAGGGTTCGATCTTAATTATGTCCATAAATAGAAACACGCAAAAAATTCATTTTCAACAATTACTACTCATTTTCTTCCCTTTTCAAGAACCCTAATTCATCACAAAACTCATTTCAAAGGCTAGCAAGATTCCAACCAACTATCCCTCCAATCGTCATTCAAAATCGTATTTAAGTGTAGAATAAGGAATTTACCTCTTGAAGTTCAAACCCCCAACTTCGAATTTTCCAGAACCTACTCTTGAAGTTTCCTTGAGTTCATCACCAAATTCCTTCAAAATGCTGGTAAAGTTCCCTTCCTTCAATACCTTTCTTATTCCTCCATAATATTTCCATGACTTAAAAGAAAGGAAAAAGAAGAAGATGAAATAATGAGAAAGGAGTACCTGTACGTTTTCCCCAATTTCCTTTTCTCCAAGACTTTCCTTTTTCATTTTATGAAACCCACTTTCAACTTTGTAATGGAAAGTTGGAGTGGTCCCCACTTGCTAGTCATTATATTACTATAATAAGAAAGGGGTCACTTGACTCTTTTGCCCTTTTCTTTTTCCTTAGCTGGCAGCAGCCATGCTATATATATACTAGGGGGTGAGTGCCCGTGCAAGTTTATATTGATGTAGGGAAAAAGAAGGGGTGGTTATCTTTAAAATATATTACATAACTTTTGTGCAAGGTTATACAGAAAGCTTGCTGCCAAAGAGAAAATACAGATGTTAATGTTGCAGTTGCATGTAACGTTGTTGAAGTTGGATTCTGAAATGAGTCCACAAAAGTAGCGTGGTGCATGCAGAAGGTTTTTTGTTATCTGCCCAAAAAAAAAAAAAAATTAATTGGTGTCTGAGAAGGCAATTATATAGAGAAGTCTTAGCAGTAAAGTGTGTTAACCTTTGTGTTGTCGTAGAAACTGTACAAAGTGGTCGGGCAACTGATGCATTTGTGGAGAAATCCAAAAGTGAGCAAGCTTTGTATTTCCTGTGAGGTAGAAAGTTGACATTAAATATTTGTATTTGAGATCATGATATAAACAAATGGTATTGCACTTACCTTTTCTGTACAGAAGTCAAAAAGTAGGTTCCAAAAAGCTTGGATAAACTATAAAAACTTTTTTGAAAGGAAATGTTTGGTCAGTATGTAATATGCTGAAAAATGAAGGGAGAAATAGTAGTTGAAGAAAGAACGAGGAGCAATAAGGTGGTAATTACCTTCAATTTGGTTTTTCTGGAGTTGGTGGCTCCAGTTTCTGCTTCATTTTGAGTGAAGATGTTGAAGAAAGAACGAGGAGCAATAAGGTGGTAATTACCTTCAGTTTGGTTTTTCTGGAGTTGGTGGCTCCAGTTTCTGCTTCATTTTGAGTGAAGATGATTCAGCATGTTCACTCACTTGTTCTGGTTCAACTTTTTTTTTTCTTTTGTTTCCTTCCTGGAGAGAATGCATGGTATTTTCCTTTTCAACGCATGATTGGATATATAGTTTCGTAGCAATTGCGTTTGAGGTACGGGTAAATGCTTTCTTGGCTCGAATAGAAAAGATCTTGTTGATAAAGCTTGTCTCGATATCTTTTATAGGTGGACAGTTACTCTGGGAGAGTGAAAAGTATATTGATAAGTTTATTTATGTAGGAATTATATATATATATTTCAGTTGAAATGTATACCTTAGTGGAAGTTCTTTCGTAAATTTGTTCTGCAGTTAGGGATAGTAATTTTTCTCCCTCTTTGTCCATAATCATTGCAGTTGTTGAGCCAGAGTGATCTTCCAGATTTACATCAAATCGACACCTGTGGTATTATATGTTTAAAATACGATTATTTGTTATTAAGAATTAAAAGAAGTTGATATTGTTGGTGTAGTGATAAAGTACCTGGGGATGGGCATTTTATGTTGGTCGCAGTTCATACAGTGAATTTTGATGATGATTGGATAACGGACTTCTTGTCCACAATTGGAACATACCAAATAGTTGGATAAATCTGAGTTCCTAACTCCTACAAGAGGTCAAGTAACCATGCACTGTATAAGTAGAGAGTAAAATTTGAACAAATATTTTATTTTTAAAATCACTCCAATCAGTCAAAAAGTCAAGTGACAGTTTAGTAAGAGTTCCACTTGAAGGAAAATGTCAAAAAATATTTGTTATCTTCCTTTCTCGAATATTCTTTTCTTTTCACGTCGGTTCTTTGGCCACTCATTTTCAACCTAATAAAGCAAAACCAGTGGAATCTTTTGTTTTGTTCAAAGGGGATTTTAACAAATTTTTAGATATATCAAATTGTGAGCTAATATTTCATGGAAAAGAAAGATTAACAATCACAACTTTACAACTGGAAAGCAAAGTGGCACATAAGCTCCAATCAATCATTCTCGGTGCTCTCATGAGCATATGTTAAAGACTATATTTCCTCACCTACATTTTCCAAAAACGGTATTTTGAAAACATATGAACTTGATTATAACTAATTTTCCTTCACTGAATAACAGTGTAATTTAGTTGCCACTAATATGATAAATTGAAAAGTTTCTATTGAATACAAACATTAGACAAATAATGTTAAATGCAATGACCACTTATTGATTGCACCTTTAATTTATATTTTGGGGTCATAATCATGTTATGTGCAGAGTTAGACGAAAAAAAATTCTTAAATCATCTTTTTCAATTTTTGCCAAGAATCAGAAGAGGAGGAACACTGCTACCTATGAATAGAAAAAGAAACTTTTAAGGCAAAACAACTTTCAACTCGGTCTACAAGTTCCTTGGTTGTCAGATTCACATTTTACAAGTTAATCGCAGAACTGCTCTAACAGATTCTCGACTTAGTGAAAATTAATGGTTTCCTATGTCCTTTTTAATAACACGGGATAGGTCAATTAATGTCTGAAACTGATAATCGAAGTGATACCTCTACAGATACTCCCATAGCCAAAAACAAACTCCTGCTTTTCCTGCTCCGTCAATGGGTGTTACTTTTTCATTATTTCTAATAATGTCTTCGTAGAATTTGACATCTAAAAACAAGTTAATTGAAAAGATAATGAAAATATATACACTTGAACTATTACTTTTCCGCGAGTTTCACACGCGAACAATTAGTTGTTCTTCTTTTCTTTTTCTATTTGAACTATCACCATTAACTTATCATTCTTAATAACTTTTTCACATGGTTCACACATCAACAATTTGTTCTTCTTTTCTTTTCCTACCTCAACTATCACTGTATGTATTATACGGGAAATAGTAAAGACTTTTTATGTTCTTTTGAATACCATTGGACAGGTCAATTCATGTTTGAGATTGAGAATCGAACTGATTCCTCTATAAATACTCCCATAGCACATTTTATGGTTCTCTTTCAGTTTCTGAAGTTTATCTGTAATTGTTTCACCTGGGAAATTGCTAGCTGCTAGGTGTCCTAGAATATGTTGTGGGAAAGTAAGTGACAAATTATTCTTTTATGTCTAGTGTGGGAAAAGTAACTAATAGAAATAATAAACATACCCTGTATAATTCCACAACTGAGGTTTTCGGAGAAAATTAAATAATACAAACACCAACATACCCAGTGTAATTCCACAAGTAAGATTTGGGAAGAGAATTAGTTTCTCCAAATTTTGTTCTAGGTAGAAATAAAACTTCACTGGAAATGTGTACAAGTACCAGGTTTGTCTTAGAGAATGCATTATTTACCTGTATTAGAATGAAAAATGGTCTGAATATAGTGAGTTAGATATAGGAATATTTGCCTTGGAGTTTGGATTAAGGCATATTTGATCATTTATAAAGTGTTTTGAAGAAACAAACCTGACAAAGGGATTACTTGTAACAGGGTATTTTAGGTATATTTGATGGGCATGGAGGAGTAAAAGCTACCACTTTTGATTCTGCAATATTTTCGTTATTAATCACTCCAGATTCTTTCATTTTCATGTAAAGATCATTTCCTTCCCGAGTACGTTCACCCACTCCGCCAAATACGGATACACCCCCGTGAACTTTAGCAATATTGTTAATCAATTCCATAATGAGTACTGTTTTACCCACTCCAGCTCCCCCGAATAGTCCGATTTTTCCTCCACGGCGATAAGGGGCTAAAAGATTCACCCCCAACTCTATGAAGCATACTCTATAGGTAAAAAACTTCACTTCTAAAGCTTTTATATATGTTATATACATGTTAACACATCATGTTCTTGAATATGCAAACAGATTCTAAAAGATCACTAAAAGTGATATTCATCTAACCACTGGCATGTAACACAATAACCACTGGCATGTAACAAGTTAATTGAAGAGATAATGGAAATAAACACACTTGAACTATTACTCTTCAACTAGTTTTGCCCATGAACAATTGGTTGTTCCCTTTTTCTTTTCCTACCTGAACTATCACCATTTATATATCATTTTTAATGAATATTTTGTCAGTTTCAGCTTCTCTTTTCCTATCTCAACTATCACCATTTATATATTACAAGGGAAATAGTAATGCCTTTTAATGCTCTTGTTAATAGCACTGGACATGCTAATTAACGTTTTAAACTGATAATCAAAGTAATCCCTTTACAGATACTCGTGTAGTCAAAATCAAACTCAGGTTTCTCCTGTTTCATTTTTCCTTTCTTACCTACTCATGCCTTTGTCTAAGAATGATATTGTCACCTAAAATGACAGCTTACTAAGAGTAAAACCGTGTGAACTCCACATTAAACCTCTTTTCATTATTAAATGTAAAAGCCCATTTTGAGAAAGTTAAAAGGAAAAAATTAAAAATTGTTTCTTCGTTCTACCTTAAATCAAGCAGCAAATAAATTTTTTAAAATGGTCAAACCCATTGCAGTTATGACCTTAGGTTAGTTTCTGTAACAAATTTTTCCAATGTCAAATAATATTAGGTCTAAACTGAATCTAACAATTAAAAGTAGCAAATAGAACATCAAACAGAGCATAAATCACAGAAATAAACACAGAAAGATGCAAAAAACTCAACAGAGGAAACTCAAGACAACAAACAAGCAACGCATAGACAAAGAACATTAGGTTTAAACTGAAAGTAACAATTAAAAGTAGCAAGTACAACATCAAACAAAGCATAAATCAAAGAAATAAAGACAGAAATATGCAAAAAGCTCAACCCAGGAAACTCAACACTGCAAAGAAGCAAAAGCACAGACGAAGGAGAAAATTCAGCAGAACAAACAACTAAAGCGAAGATGAAAAGTATACCTTTTTGTTTGGTCGTAGAAGCGAATTTCGGAAGAGTCAATTTGAGCACCAAATTCATTCCTTGAATTCCCATGGTAATAAAAAGAAGAGCTTTTCACAGCCAGCAGCGTAGAGAGAGGAAGATACAACGCGTGGTTTAAGGGTAAAACACGCGGCAGCTAAAAAGGGGAAAGGAAAGGGACTTTACGATTTTACCATTTTGGATAGTATCGGAAGAGTCAATTTGAGCACCAAATTCATTCCTTGCATTCCCATGGTAATAAAAAGAAGAGCTTTTCACAGCGAGCAGCGTAGACAAAGGAAGATACAACACGTGGATTAAGGGTAAAACATGCGGCAGCTAAAAAGGGGAAAGGAAAGAGACATTACGATTTTACCCTTTTGGATAATATCGGAAGAGAGGCTGAAAAAACTCCCTCTTATTAAGTATGATATTAGTAAAAGATTGCCCGTGCTATGCACGGCCCAATAATATATGTGAATTATTTAAAATATTTTTTTTTATCATAAAAATTTTCATAAATTAGTTGGTCTAAACTTTTATCTAAGAACTCAAAAGAAAGATTTGCCTTATTTTTAAGTCGCGTTAATTAGCATGAGTTAAATTTTTTTATTTTACTACTATATGTGTTGACAATATAATTTAATTAAGTATTAAAGTAATTTGACTAAGAGCCTATTTGGATTGGCTTATTAAATTTTAATATGATTTTTAGATATTTCAAATTGTTAATTACTTTTTGTTTGCTCAAATTTAATGTGAAAAGGTTCATTAAGATGTCCATAACTAAAGTATTTTTCTTCATCGAGTTGATTTTTTACTCAAAGTAGTTACAAGATATAAACAAATATTACCGACATTCAAAATAATGAAGCTATAATTAAAGAATATGAATTTAAAACTAAAAGTCATAGCTAAAACGGATTTCATAATTTCGAAAAAATTATACACTAATTAAATTAAAGTAAAACAAAAGAAATAATTTTTTAAAAAAAAAAATTCCGAAACACGCTGAAGCAGGCATGTCTCCGTCGACATGCCTGCTTCAGCGTCTAAAAGTCATAGTTAAAACGGATTTCATAATTTCGGAAAAATCATACACTAATTAAATTAAAATAGAACAAAAAAATAATTTTTAAATTTTTTTTCCGAAACACGTTGAAGCAAGCACGTCGACGATCTCATCGAGATCATCGATCTCATACCAAATCCCATCAATCGAATCACTTTTTTGAGAAATACGAGACGTGCCTGCTTCAGCATCTTAAAGTCATAGCTAAAACGGATTTCATAATTTCAAAAAAATTATACACTAATTAAATTAAAGTAGAACAAAAGAAATAATTTTTTTTAATTTTTTTTTTCGAAACACGCTGAAGCAGGCACATCTCCGTCGACATGCCTGCTTCGGCATCTAAAAGTCATAGTTAAAACGGATTTCATAATTTCAAAAAAATTATACACTAATTAAATTAGAGTAGAACAAAAAAAATAATTTTTGAAATTTTTTTTCCGAAACAAGCTGAAGCAGGCATGTCGACGGAGACGTGCCTGCTTCAACGTGAACTCTCTCTTATATAATCAGAGAATATATATATCTACATATATATGCTCAATTCCCTTGAAATATGCACTCTTATTTAGAGCATATAATTTTATACAAATACAACAAGTGTTCCTCTTAACTCGGCAGCGAGTAGCGCTTCGTTGACCTTTCCAAATATTACTTGAACTCTTTACAAAGAAAATCTTAAATACCAAATTATTATGGCACACTTGAAAACCATTAATTTGGTATATAGCGTGTCACGTAACTCTTTATAGCTTAAAGAGTTATATACTCGCTTAAAGTAACAAACTCAATTCAGGTTCTGGGATGCTACAATGGGCCCCTTAAGGTATTTTTGTAAACTTGCCAATAACCATATCATATACCTAATAATGTTCTGCCGAGCAACCAAAATAGGTATAATCTAAATTTTTGTATTACCTCTACCTCAATGGAATTATCGGTTATTTCATTAGAAGTTTCTATATAATTATAATAATTTCTTCGTTTCAATTAAAGTGTCTTAATTTTTTTTTTAGTTTTATCTTTAAAATGGTATTTTAGAGATAAAATTTTCCGTTAAAGCTAAATTTTTTTAGAGATTTTTAAAAAAATTTATTAATAGAAAGGCAAGGGGCCCGATGCGCCTTGTAAGACGCATGGTAGCTGAGACTTGTAAGTCTTTCTCCCCCTTGTGCCTTTCAACCCCAATTTTAACACCGTTTTCCCTTCCGTTTAAATGTTACCCTTTTGATTTCAAACTAGTTTTTTGTTGCCTTTTTGGATTTCTAGCTCAATTTTTTGCCCTTTCGGCTCCGGACTCTCATATTATTGGCCAAAATAGTATCTTACTGGAGCTTCCATATAAAATTTTGCACAGTTGGACCAATGTGCCCCTTAGCTTATATCATCATTTCATCGTCACATTTTTATTGTGTCTGTTCACACCCAATTTTGGATCTTCACAATATGAATTAATCATCGAACTTCTTTAATTTCAAATGATTTGAAATAATTAGTTCTATTAAATTCAAAATATTTTTTAAGTTATTTAAAAATAATTTTGCCATTTTTTATAACTATTAAATAATACATATATTTTTATATAATTATATATATATATATATAAGTACATTTTATGAATATTCAAAAATTGTCTCAAAACGATTTTATTTTTACTTAAATATTTTGTTAATTAGTTTAGTTAATCAATAGTTTATGTTTTTGAATTATTTAGTTTATAAATAAGTTAATTATTTTATTTTGTTAAGACTAGAAGCTCGTTAGTTAATTATATTGATTCATCTTATTTAAGTTTTAGCCGATTTGTTACTTAAATTCAATTTAACTAACTTTTTAACTCCAATTGGTTATAATTGCAACCCATTCGGTCATTGTTTAATTGCAATTTTAGCCACTCTGTACTTTACCTTACCTTTAACTCCAAAGACCAATTTTGGAACTTTTTCTCCTAATGTCCAAATTTTATTCTTCAAATAACCAACCCATCAGCAAAGCACACTCAGCCCACCAACAATACAACACATATACTTCGTCTTCTTCAACGTGACCAGAACGAACCCAGACGAGCCTAGCGACGCGAGACCAAATCCAGAATCCCCAATCAGTGCCGCGTCGTCCTTCGCTCAAGATCAAGCGGCTGCCATTCTCAATCCGTTGAGAATTGGTACAATTGATTGCTTGTTCAACCTTATCCTCTCAAAGGAACGTTTGAATTTCAAATTTCATCCAAATCTCATCCCGTTTTCCCCCATTTCAATCCCAATTCTCTCCTATATAAACCCCAAGGGATGGATTTTGGCTTTTGTTGGATTTTACCTCTAAGAAAACAGCAGATAAAGAATACACATAGTAATAGACTCGCAAAAGGATATCTATAGTTATAAAGTTTAGAAGCTTCTGAAGCTCTCATCGAAGAAGCTTATTCGTTGGAATCCGTCGATGGTGGTGGAATAGCTCGCTTCAAGCTCGCCATCTCAGTATCCCTGCCCAGAAAAAGGTAAACGTCGCTTCTTTACTTCACTGGTTTATCCTATTTGCTCTGTAGAGGTTTAAAACCACTTATTTCCTCATTGCTTTTCTTAAAATTTCTTACTTTTATCTATTATCTTGCTTGAATCTTGATACAAATCCATCCTCACATGTCTAGTTTTTGGGCTGAATATGTGTTTCTTGGTCATTTTGTAATATAAGTGATGTTAAAACATCGTTTTCTCGTAAATCTTGTTCGAATTCGTATCATGAAGACAATCTAGCTTAAATGGATATATTGTGGTCATTTTCGTTGTCGCAGCTAACAAGCTATTTCCTGTTTAAGTTAAGATTGTTTCGTACCCATGATGTTATAGTATAACTGGAACTTCTTTCTCATAATCAGCTTTGGACTTGTAGTGATAGAATATGGTGTTAAAAGTTTTCTGATTCATGCTTGTGATTTTATTCTCATATAGTCTTGAATCTGTGACTTAATATTAAAAATAATCAAAGATTATTGTATACAGTTGATTTGATTGTACAAGTTGATAGTTTCTGTTACATTTTATATTATTGTAAGCTGTCTTTCTTGCCTGCTAGAATAAAAATAAGCATTACTTGCTGCTCATATGAATTTTGGTATTGCTATTTGTTTTCGCTCAACTTGTCGAACACATAGATAGGCTAAACTCTTGATTCTCGATGTGTTTAGTAACCTGTCTTTTATCTGTAGTTACAGGGAAGCATGATTATTGTCCATTTCATAGGAAGACATCTTTAGCTCTAGTTAGTTTCTTTGAAAAAATAAAATAATTTATAAGCATGTTAGCACACTTGACCAAATTAATTCTTTATTTGCTTACTTGCATTTTCAGCTAATTACTTTCTTTAAAAAGCTTTTTGTCTAACCTTGGCATAAAATCTTGTCATCTCTCTTGTCATTGCTTTCCCCCTGTCATGCTATCCCATGCTTTGGATAAATATAGTGTGTTCTTTGCTAGTTTTTATATTTGGATAAGTGTGCATATTTTAGTTTTTTTTATGGGTTACATGTTGGAAACCAGTAGCATTTTTATTTGGTAGGTTTATATGGCATGATCCTGTTCTTTGAAACATTTTTGTCAAGTTCCTTGGTGCTATGCGTGTTTACTTAAATTTTAAATTTTGCATAAGTGTTTTGCTTACTAAGATAATTTGGAAGCTTAATTTGTTTTTGCTTGTTTTAAATTAATATGTTAGAATTATGCTTTCATCCTAAAAGAATGGTCCTTGTGATCAGTTTAAACATAGTTCTTTGTCGTGCAATTGTTATTGTTCAAGTATAATCAATTAGTATGTGTTTGTGAGACTCTAAGACCTGATTGTGATTCTTCTCCTCTGTTCCATTTTTTTAGAAATCAGTAGCCATTAAACTGTTATCTGCTTTGGATAAAATTTATTCTATTATTAAGATTTTTTCATATAATAATTAGTTAATGCTAACATAAATGTAAATTACTTCAAATCTTCCGGTTCATTATGCAATGATGCATGCCAGCAGCCTCTTTAAAATTAAACACCTGTGAAGTAGGCCCCATACTCTCAAGATAAAGTATAAAGGAACAAAATAGTAGTCTGAGTTTTTTGTCTAATTTGAAAAAAGTACATGGTTAATAGCACAAAGTACAATAGATTTGTAGTAAAATAATTACAAAATACCAAAATTACCCCTATGCCAAGCAGGCATGTTGACGGGATATATAATGTTAATTATGGTATATTTGGATAGTGTAGATATGAGAATATTTCAATAAGGTATAATTAGATAGTCTAGATATGAGAATATTCCCTAATCCCTTTAATTAGGCAGTTAGGAGATTATGTAATATTTTATTTGTTTCTTTCCTTATTTACATTATCTGTAACAGCTATTTAATCCCATCAACTTGAGTGAATGATCAATCAATTCAATTCCCAATATCTTTTCTTCTTCTTTTCTTCTTCTAATTTCTCATGGTATCAGAGCCATTGGTTTTTTAGCCCTCTCTCCGAATGTTCTATTTCAATAACAAAAATTGAAAAAAAAACAAAGGGATTGATCAATTGGTTGCTAAATCAATCATATCATAAAACTGTCAAGTCTCATCTCTCTCTTTCTCCAATACTCCTTTTTGTGACAAAAAAAGGCTCATAATGGATGGATCATCTCAATTTATCACTTTAACTGGAGCAGATTATAATGACTACCATCAGTATCAAACATCAAGGCAAAAATCATCAACTGCTTCCACAATACAACCTGGTAACTCCTTTGCTTATGTCGCATAGTCTTCGTTTCAGGAATAATGGATTCTTGATTCTGGTGCTTCTGACTATATTTCTGGTAACAAAAACACTTTCTCTACTCTTACTACCCCTTCTACCCTCTCTACTGTTATTTTGGCGAATGGATCAAAGACGATTGTAAAAGGGATAGGTATAGCTCATCCTCTACCTTTCATACCTTTAAAATCAGTTCTTTTTGCACCTGAATGTCCATATAATCTTATTTCAATTAGCAAATTAACAAAAAAACTGAAATGCGCTGTAATCTTCTTTGATGATTCTGTTCTTGTGCAGGATCGAAGTACGGGACAGGTGATTGGAAAAGGACATGAGTCACAGGGATTGTACCTACTCTCTACCCCAACACCACATGTTGCTTTCACTTTTGTTGTTTCTTCTGAATTGATCCATAGTCAAGTGGGTCATCCAAGTCTCTTGAAATTGCAAAAGATGGTCCCCAGTTTATCTAGTTTATCTTTGTTAGAATGTGAGTCGTGTCAGCTTGGTAAGCACACTCGTGCCTCTTTCCCAAAACGCGTCAATAATAGGGCCACCTCTATGTTTGAAATCGTTCATTCGGATATATGGGGTCCAAGTCGTGTTAGTTCTTCCTTAGGCTTTCATTATTTTGGTACTTTTATTGATGACTATTCTCGATGCACGTGGTTATTTTTAATGAAAAATAGATCTGAGCTATTCTCTATCTTTCAGAAATTTGCATGAAATTCGCAATCAATTTGGTATTTCTATTAAGAAGTTAATCAGTATAATGCCCGAGAATACTTCTCTACTTCTCTTTCTTCTTTTATGTCATCCCAGGGCATATTGCATTTGTCTTCTTGTGCCATACTCCTCAACAAAATGGAGTTGCTGAGAGAAAGAACCGACATCTAAGTGAAACAACTCGAACATTGCTCATTCACAATCATGTTCCTTTATGTTTTTGGGTGATG
Source organism: Solanum appendiculatum (assembly GCA_018342035.1). Lineage (NCBI taxonomy): Eukaryota > Viridiplantae > Streptophyta > Magnoliopsida > Solanales > Solanaceae > Solanum > Solanum appendiculatum. The sequence goes on from JAGDQO010000473.1 coordinate 1,636,828, forward strand.
CTGTTATTACTGCTTGCTATTTAATCAATCGCATGCCTTCATCTGTTTGGCAGTACCAGAGTCCTCACTCAGTCCTCTATTCGGACCAAACTTTGTTTCCCCTTCCTCCACGTGTGTTTGGTTGCAACTGTTTTGTTCATAACCTTGCCCTCGAAAAAGATAAACTTCAGCACAAGGCTTTTAAATGTATCTTTCTTGGGTATTCTCGTCTACAAAATGGTTACTAATGCTTTGATCCCTCTACTAATAAGTACTTGATCTCTGCAGATGTTACTTTTTTCGAGACTTTTTCATATTTTTCTCCTAATACAGAAAATCAGAAGGCCATAGCTGTCCTTCTCATTCCAACTATTCCAACCCCAGCTCCACCTCCAACTCTTAAGGTCTATTCCCGACGACCTCAACCTCCTACTGAGCTTGCTAATCCAGTTGGTATTTCTAACTCTGATACAGGTGCACAAAGCAATCTTGGTGACTCATTACCTGCTCCAACAATTCTTTTGCTTCGGTCGAGCACTTATCCGATGATCTTTCCATTGCTCTTCGCAAAGGTACTAGAACTACTGCCAATCAAACTCCCGTTTAATCTTATTTAAGTTATCATCGTTTGTCACCTTCATACCATGCCTTCCTTACTAGCTTATCATCCGTCAAGGTTCCTAAGACTATGGCAGAAGCATTGGTTCATCCAAATTGGCGTCAAGCTATTATTGAGAAGGTGACTGCTTTGCATGATAATGGTACTGGGAGCTTGTTCCTTTACCAAAAGGCAAAACCACGGTTGGTTGTCGTTGGGTATTCAAAGTTAAGGTAGGTTCAAATGGAGCTATTGATCGTCTCAAAGCAAGACTGGTTGCTAAGGATACACTCAGATTTATGGCATCGATTATGGAGATACTTTCTCACCAGTTGCCAAGATGGCTTCTATCCGTCTTATCATCGTTATGGTAGCAATGAATCATTGGCCCCTTTTTCAACTGGACATCAAAAATGCATTTCTGCATGGAGAACTTGCTGAAGAGGTATATATGGAGCAACCACCAGGGTTTGTTGCTAAGGGGAGTCTACACTAGTTTGTAAACTTTGTCGATCCCTATATGGTATCAAGCAATCTCCCAGAGCATGGTTTGGTCATTTTCGAGCTGTTGTCGAACAGTTTGGAATGATCCGAATATAAGCTAATCACTCTGTATTCTATAGGCATTCATCTCAAGGCAAATATATCTTTTTAATTGTTTATGTTGATGATATTGTTATCATAGGAGATGATTATGAAGGTATTGCTCAACTCAAACAACACCTCTCAAGTCACTTTCAGAGTAAGGATTTGGGCAAGTTGAAATACTTTCTGGGCATTGAAGTGGCACAATCTAGCCATGGTATCGCTATTACTCAAAGGAAGTATGTCTTAGACATTTTGGAAGATGCTGGTATGTTGGATTGCAAACATGTGGACAGTCCAATGGATCCAAATACTAAGCTTATGCCTCTAAAAGATCCTAGCAGATATCGGAGACTTGTTGGCAAACTCAGCTATCTCACGATCACTCGACCAGACATCTCATTTGTTGTGAGTGTAGTTAGCTAGTTTTTGCAATCACCTTGTGATAGTCACTGGAATGCAGTGATTCGCATCGTGCGATATATCAAAAGCTCTCCAGGACAAGGTTTATTGTATGAAGATAAGGGACACACCAACATTGTTGGATATTGGGCAGGATCTCCTTCTGACAGGCGGTCCACTTCAGGTTATTGTGTTCTAATTGGAGGCAATTTAATATCTTGGAAAAGTAAAAAGCAAGCTGTTGTAGCTAGGTCAAGCACAGAGGCAGAGTATCGGAGCTGTGGCACTAGCTACATGTGAGCTTATATTGGGAGGAGTTGAATGGATGACATTGATTTGTGATAACCAAGTTGCACTACATATCGCTTCTAATGCAGTGTTCCATGAAAGAACAAAGCACATTGAGATAGATTGTCACTTCATTCGAGAGAAGATTGAGTCTTGATACATCACCACAAGTTTTGTCAACTCAAAAGATGAAGATATTTTCACAAAATCACTCCGAGGATCTAGAATTGACTATATATGTGGCAAACTAGGAGCGTATGACTTATACGCTCCAGCTTGAGGGGGAGTGTTAATTATGGTATATTTGGATAGTATAGATATGAGAATATTTTAATAAGTGATGTTTTGATAAGCTGGAGTTGCTGGAAAGTTGATAGCACCAGTGGCGGATCCAAGATTTCAATTAAGGGGGTTCGAAAAACCTCTAACCTTACATTTAGGGGGTTCAAAATCAATATATATAGACATAAAAAATCTTTAAAATACCTTAAATATACAACGTAATTTTTTGCCGTGGGGGTTCGGGTGAATCCCCTTGGCATACTCTAGGTCCTCCCCTGGATAGCACCATCAAGAGAATCTGGAAGATGATACCTGCAGCCATTTTTTGGAGTATCTGTAACGAAAGGAATAGAAGATGCTTTGATGGAATATCAACTACCTACCAATCTTTAAAAGCTAATTGCCTCATGTTTTTGTATAGTTGGGTTTATTTATCCCCAATAGATTCCCCTGATTCATTTCTGAACTTTGTTAGCTCCTTGACTCTTAACTAACAATGTAAAGGAGAGCTGACCTTTTGGTACTAAACTTTTGTAACTCTTATGCATCTACTTGATGCTTGCAATAGAACTAATATGCCTGCAATAGAACTAATTACTTCATCAAAAGAAAAATTAGGTAGTTAGGAGATTATATAATATTTTATTAGTTTCTTTCCTCATTTACATTATCTGTAACAACTATTTAATCCCATCAACTCGAGGGAATGATCAATCAATTCAATTCCCAATATCTCTTCTTCTTCTTTTCTTCTTCTAATTTCTCATATAATATATAGTTATGTATCAAAGATATATATATATATATATATATATTCATATTATTGTAACTGGTAACCAATCTTCTTCGACCTGATGGGGCATCATTGGAAAGGGGGAGAGGAAGTTCTCAATCTGGGAAAGACAGTATCTATTGTTAGTTGTTAGGAGTGAGATTAGTTTTAATCTACTGTCTTCTTAGATTCTTTACTTGCTTACTTGATACCATTAATTACTACTGCTAATGTGAGTAAGGTTCTAATAAAGAATCTTTTATGGGAAGGAAATAAGGAAGGCAAATCAACCTCAGCGCTTTGGTTCAATGGCAAAGGTAGTATACTGTGTGATGTGTGCTAGGCACACATCACTCATTCATATTTGTTATTTTAATTGAGAAGGATAGAGGAGTGAATCCATTATCCAACGAGTTTCTAACTTAGAAACAACAGTTTCCCCAATTGAGTAAGGGGTCTGGAAGCAAGTCGAGAAATATTGGTGCACTTTCTCATCTAACTAGAGTTCAAAGTTCAAAGTGCAAAGTGGGAAGAAGGTGAAATTCCGATAGGACTCTTGGTTTGGTCATACTTCCTTGAAAGTTAAGATATGCTGATTTGTATGACTTTACTTCATACACTGACTATCAGTTGCATGCACAATGTAGATGGGGAATGGTTGGGAAGTTTGTGTTATAAGAAACTGTTTTGATCGGAAAGTTTAATGATGACAGCTCTATTGCAGGCAATGGGCCAAGTTCATTCAGATCTTGATAGAAGTTACAGCAATTGGAGACTGCTAATAGGAAGAGTTTCACAGTACAAACAATACTACAAAATGCTTAACCCGACTGTCTGCAGATTTCCTCAATGGATTTGGTAAATGATTTGGGGCTCCAAAACACCATTGAAGGGTAACCTGTCTTACTTGGGTTTTCCCTTTATGATTGTCTCACTCAAGGGAAATGTAAATTTGCAACAGTGTTTCCATTGTGAAAAGGAGACCGAGGACAGAAAATACCTCTATAGAACCTTTTGAATCGGAAGGGTTGTAAATGCAATAAGAATCTGCAGAAAAGAAATGGAGAACCGTTCCATTTTCTGCATGCGTTGCGTCATGCGTGATAATGAAGAAGAGCAAACAGAGGTGCTTCTGGGGCAAAGCAACTTAAGCACATATTCTGACTTTGGATGTTTATCTCTTCTAGCCTTTTGGTATAATTTAAAGAATCTATAAGTAGTAGTAAATTTGATAGATTTCATAGATTATCTGCAGTTTGAACAGGGATTATAACTAGGCAATTGGCAATTTTTTGCTACTGGGATGACCTTTTTGTACTCCAGCTTGGCTGCTTATATTAATAAAACAAAATGTTTTGTTCACTTATGAAAAAGAAGATTGTTCACTTATGAAAAAGAAGATGCCTATAGTACAGGTGATGATTGATGTGTTATGGATTATTCACTTTCCTCATGTGTTATAGTACATGTAGTATCTAATTCACTCAGCATAAATTTAGAGAATTTTGTCTTTTTTTGGCATAATTGTAGGAATTAAAATTTTCATGCTTCCTATGACACAATTTGTAATGTTCTGAAATTGAACTTATGGTAGATGCATTAGTTCTGTAGGAACTGAGTTATGCCTTTACGGCATAATTTGTGTCTAGTGTCTACTAATACCTCTCTCGATATAAGTTCGGTAGGAATTGTGTTAGATTATGTTACAAAAATTAAAAATGTACCACACTCTTTTTTCTCTTATATATCAAGGATATTTTTGATCATTTTATATCACTTAAAGTGGTGAATGACAAAAATTAGTCACCAGCCCAAAATTGGAGCGTGACTTTGTATAGAAAAGGAAAATATGTATACGGTAATACTTATTAAAAATAAAAATAAAAAGAGGAAACTATGAAAATGGACCATAAAATTCAAAATAATTACACGTTCATACCCCAATTCAAAGTAATTCAAGAAATATTCATTTTCTCAAAAATAATTACAGCACATATCCCTATTCATTAATGCTGATACTAGGTGCTTTTGCTTTCAACTCTCTCAAGTTCTGTTGGGTGCTGGCATGGGAACACTGCAAATCAACAGAACATCTTCACCAAAGTTTCTATTTTCTTATGCTTACATCACTTCTCTTTTTTTTGTGTTGTGGGGCAAAGGTTTCAAATGAGTATTCTGTAAAGCAGCCATATCTGATATCTTGTGATCGGTCTTTCTCAGTCATTTACTGCATTATGCACTAATCCCTGGTTGTTTCTCTGTCTGCTGTGTTTAAATTTTTTGTGGAGATTTTATAAGATTTCCTGAATTTTACTCATTTTTGTCATTTTGTGATGTGTCTTTGTAGCTCCATCAAACTAGGGGATTTTATTTCAGCAATTTTTTCATCTCCTTTATTATTTTGTAACTGTAAATGCTGTGTTGAACCTCCTAATTATAAAGATTTTATGTTCAACTTTTTAGATCTTCGAGAAGAACCCAACAACAATCAAGAATTATGGTATTTGGCTCCGTTACCAAAGTAGGACGGGATACTACAACATGTACAAGGAGTACCGTGACACCACATTGAATGGTGGTGTGGAGCAGATGTACACTGAGATGGCTTCTCGCGCCAGAGTTCGCCATCACTGCATCCAGATCATAAAGACAGCAACCATTCCAGCTAAGCTCTGCAAGAGGGAGAACACAAAGCAGTTCCATGATTCCAAGATCAAGTTCCCCTTGGTGTTCAAGAAAGTCAGGCCACCATCTAGGAAACTCAAGACCACGTACAAGGCTACTAGGCCCAACTTGTTCATGTAACTTGTTTGGTCATGTATGCATCGAGAAGCAACTTCAGATTTATGCAATTTCGGTGCTTTAGTTGAGTTGATTTAACCCTTTTTGTTCTACTAACCTAATGATGGTGGTTATTAGAATATTTTTAATCATGGATTTCTATTTGTTTTTATCGTGGAAGTTGTAGCTAATATATTGTGTTAGCATTGGTGGTAGATTGGGTTTGATTCATCTAGGTGTTGTTGCAATTTGAGAAGAGGTGAGAGGTGTCACTCAAATTGTGCTAAAAATATTTAAGAAAGGAAAAAGGTTACAAATTACAATATTAATATGAAAAGATTAAATGAGTTGGGAAATATTCGGATAGGCTATTGGAAACCAAAACCAAGTTGGAGGATTTCTATATCAAGAAGAAAACAGAGTAAAGGTAGACTGTAAGAAACTAATTATGTAGGACTAGTGCTCAAAGAAATCTCCAGGGCTGTGTATGTACCAAATTGGTGTTGGCCACATCCAGTATTTTTTACTATCATAACGTTGCAAGCACCGTACACTTGTACTATCCAAATCGTAAACACCAATTTCATATGGGCCATGTCGAGCACCCCTTGTCCTGAGAACGAATAAAGTATCTGTAAAATAAATATGATTCCCTTTATATCCACGAAGGCAAGAAGAAGGTATTGAAACTGCTGTATTTAGTCCCAAAAACAGCACATTTTCATTGATGCTTTCCACCTTACACCAACTTCGACTGCTAGGTTCATACGTATATAAGTTGAAAATTTTTGTTTGTTGACAATAATTTCTTTCCTCTAGAGACCCTGTCCAGATCCAATGTCGTTGAACCAGGAGCAGTCCAATTGAAGTCTTGACCAAGTAGCTTCGTCTTTCCCGTTCTGGCTCCTCTTGTTGTAGTGGTGGTAGTGGTTGTGGAGGTGGTGGTTGTATAGTATAAACTAATTTTGGAGAATTAGCAGACAAATCGAAGACGTCCACATGACTTGTGGTTGTTGTAGCATATAATAAGTTTTGGTCACGAAAAATAACATCATCATATCTCATCCTACCTTTGACAATGCATGTCCACCTTTCATCTCCAATTTTGCAGTAGGCCAAATTATAATCCCCAGTACCATAGATGGCAGCAACCATACAATTAGGTTTACTAGGACTTGAAGATAGGACAAGTTTGTGTATTAAGCATCGGTGCACAAAACTTGTGCTTACAGAGTAAGTTTTTGTGTGGCCATCATCGTCATAGGTTTCAAGCTCATATATTGGGAGATCTTTTTCTGATGGACGGTATTTTATCACATCAGGAAAGTTATAGCGCGGTGGAAGGGCTATTAGAACCTTGGTGAATGGGTTATAGAGAGAGATTGTAGGAGATAAATCATTAGTAGAAAGTAACCAACTGAAGGAACATCCTCGATACCTGCTACTACCAAGGACCTCTGGAATAAACTCCAGGTAGTGAACCTTTCTTTCACGTAAACAAAGAAACTTTTCACCTATTTCATTTTGGTCATCACGATAGAGTAGACACCATGGATGTGAGGGACGAATACTTAGCAATACAGACCTCCATGAAGTACAAACACATGCGAATCTAACTTGATCAGTAAATGTAACAAGGCCATTAGCTATTAACCTCAACAGATCCTCTGGAACCTCCGACCACATCGATGCCATCTGATATATCAATAATTAGAGCAAGAGTTGTATATACTACTACTCACAAGTCAGATCGATCCAGGTTTAATTTGTACTGGTATGCCCAAACAGCAATATGAAGGTTGGTTTTATAGGAGTTACGTTTCTGATTTCTAGTTTACATAGGTTTTCTTTTCCTTTTCCTCATTCGGGCAAAATATTTCAACAACTTTATGGAACTTATATACTCCAGTTTTAATTTATTTATCTTATTTCCTTTTTTTCAGTCTATTTAAAAAGGAAGGTCTCTTTTTTTAAAAAAACTTTTTAAATTCAATATTGACATGTTTAAGACTATAAAAATTGAGGGACACCACAAAATTAAATTAAAAGAAATGGAGTATATATTATCCTATTCTTAATTCATTCAAGATTTCATTTTTTTTACTTTGTACCCAATCCTAAACTACCCAAAACAAATCCCACCCCCTCAAGTCCTCCCTTCGCTAGCACACACGAAGCATCTTAGCAAAATGTCGTTCTTTTTCAAAAAAATAAATTCACAATAGATAAAATTGTAATTTAATTATTTTATTAATATTTAAAATTAACTGAAATATTGTTTGTTAGATCTCCCCTTATTTGAAGACTGAAGTAGGAAGAAATTCTAAATCTCTGTAACAACCATCCAAACAGAGTGCTGCTGGGATAACGCGCTTGGCTGCTCATATTAATATTAATAAAACAAAATGTTTTGTTCACTTGGGAAAAAGAAGATACCTATAGTACGAGTGATGATTGATGTGTTATGGATAATTCACTTTCTTCAGAGTAACTTTGTGATTCTTTAAGAAATCAAGACTGTGTTTCTTGAAACTTAATTATTTGATATACTTTGAATTTGAAATGCCTAAGAAACACATCACAAAATTGAAGACAGACTTACAAAGCCAATGTTAAAACATGATTGATTTAAATTGAAGTAAATTAAATAAATAAAAAAGTAGAAAGTAACTGCAAATTTGATTGCCTACAACTTTTAATTTGCCGAAAAAGTATTAGGGAGAGTTGATTAGACATGACCTTGCGCAATTTCATATTATCGAGGACATGATCTTAGATAGGATGGTAGAGAGGTCGTGTATTGGTGTAGAATGTTAATAGGGATAGAATCAAGAATGTTGTTTTGTCTTTATCATATATTGTGTTTTATGTTCCGATTATCACACTATTTTGTTGTTAGTGTTGTTCCTCTCTCATAGGCGCTATAGCGCTTTTCATATTTACTATTATGATTTCTTCATTGTTTTCTTCTTTTGTTACTTGAGTTTGATGCACTTGAGTCAAGGACCTCTCGGAAACAGTCTAAAATAACAATAGGAGGTGAAGACAAATAATAAAGTAAAACGATATAATCTTTGTTCCTATTTTATATGATAGTTCGACTTGACACGAAGTTTAAGAAATATTTGGTCTAAAATAAGTCATAAAGATTTGTGTGACTATAAATCATTTAATTAGGGGTAAAATGGAAATTTTAAAGTTAAATATAGAAATAAATCATTTTTTGGGGGGTTGAGCAAAAAAGAAAGTGAGTCATATAAATTAAGACAGAGAAATATTTTTGCATAATGTGGCATGTTTAGGGGAGTAAGTTTTTTCCCATTTTAACCTGTTAAACACACTTTAGGCCCACACATTGGATCACTTCTGTTCTATGTTGCGTCTTAATCAAACAATAGGAAGATAAGTTATTGAATTTCTTCTTTTTACGCTCTTTTCTTGGAGCTCTCACCTTTTTACTTCTTGGTGACTCAAAGTCACAAAATTTATATTGAAAATAAAGGGTGTGGGTGTGGGCATCGGTTCGATTCGGTTCGGTTTATCAATTTTTCATTTTTAAATATGCTAAATTAATAAGACCTTAGATAGGATAGAAGGGAGGTTGTGTATTGGTGTAGAGGGTTAATAGGGGTAGAATGTTGTCTTGCCTTTGTTATCTATTGTCATATATTGTGTACTATGTTCCGATTATCACAATATTTTGTTGTTGGTGTTGTTCCTCTCTTATAGGCACTACAGTGCTTTTCGTATTTACTGTTATGGTTTCTTCTTTTGTTACTTGAGTTTGATGCACTTGATTTGATGACCTCTTGGAAATAGTCTAAAATAACTATAGGAAGTGAAGACAAATCTATATATATAATAAATCTAGATATAAACAAAGTGATGTGACACATCTCTATGGCCTCCATTCCTATTTATCTTTTTTCTCCTTTTTTTGAGCATTTTTTAGTTTTTCTCCTCATTTTTAATTTAGTTATTATTTATATATAATTAATGTTTTGTTGTAAATATATTATATTAATATGGATGTCCATAACTTCAAGGTGTAATTTCACCATTATGTGTAATAATACTCACACCTCCACCATCTTCTCATTTATCTTCTACACCCCTTGATCTTCCCCACATTCTCAAGAATTAATATCATGTTTATTGCTATCTCTTTGTATGCCTCTTTATAACAATATAAATAGAGGTCTTGAGATTATGTTATGCACTTGAAGATTTGGGAAACACTTGAATATACTTGGAAAAATAAGAAAACTCTCTCTTGTCTCTCTACATTTCTTGTCTATTTTCTCACTTATGTTATTACTCTTTTTAGTTTTGTTTTACTACATGCTTTCATTCTTGAAAAGTTACATCGAATTGTATTTACCTTCACAAAAATAAATGTATTGATACTTGTATGCCTATTTTAAGAATCTCAAATATGATGGGAGAAGTATTGCTTTTGATATATTTTGTCTTCTTTATATGTTTCATTCATAATATTTATTTTTAGATTAATTTCATTCCAATATTCATTGATCTCTTTGTATAATGATCAAACATTGAGGCTTGACGTATATCATATTCGTTCTAAGGAATAAAATTCTTCAAAAATATAAAAAATACCATGTAATGACACAAAGGGAAGTTCAGTTATTATGTATTTTTAGCTTTAGTATAGTAAAAATCAAAAATATCATGTAGTAACACAAAGGGAAGTTCAGTTGTTATGCATTTTTAGCTTTAGTATAGTATATTATTGTAGAAGTAATATTTAAATTTTGTTATATACTTTTTCCTCATTATATAGTATTAGATCTTTGTTTAAAAAATCTCTGTTGTGATGCCCTTTTTGTTCTTGCAAATACAATTCACTCACATATAATCGAAATGATAGTCTACAAATTAATGCATTGAACATTTCAATCAAGTTTAATACTTTAATGAATAATTAAATTCTTAAAAATCAGATGATATGATGACAAAAAATATCCAAAAGAAAAATGCTTAAAATATCTACCTATAAATTTTTTATCGTTTGCCTGTAAATAATTTCCTTGATTCAATATAGTATATTTACAATGAAAGACTAAAAGCGTTCAAGAAAATAATTATCAGAAATAAAAAAATATACATAAGAAAAAGAAAAAAAATCACCACAAATATATGACACTCACATTTCAACTAATTAAATATCTACAAGAATCATAGTTCGATATAAAATTCAATTGAGAGAAAAAAGAAGAAGAGGCGGAATTTTATGCATATGAGTTTTCTTAGTCCATGGTATTTAAGTATTGATTATAGGGATTGTTAGAGTAGTTTTATTTTGTAAGACTTAAATGTTTTTTGCATTGCTCCATACTCATTAAGATATGCAACGTATGTATTATCTTTGGAAGGAAAAAAATTAAGCGGTAATGAAACATATATATCTTGCCAGTTAGCCTTTTCTATAATTTCTCAAATACATTGAAGATATTATTTTCGTTTTAGTATTACTTTGTGCATTTATGAGTCTTGAAAATTTAAAAAACTTTACAACTTAAAAAATTTGAATACCATTATATTTATACCTACTCACCAAATGAATATCAATATTTCACAAAACATTTTTATTTAGTCTGTTTATGTCATGAATCCAGAATATTAGATTGGTGAGTATTAGTAGAAAAATGAATTGAAGTTGTTTTTTGTGTTTATAGTCTTTTTTTGGGGGATGATACAATGAGATGTGTTTTTTAAGAAAATTTTGATATCATGTTTTCATTCAGTTATTTCTTGAGTAGCAAAAACTAATTAAATAAACAGGTAACTTGGTGAAGATATAGTCAAAGGTCTGCTAACAATCTTTTTTTATACATATTTTTTTATATTTACTTAAAACAAAATATAGATGATGTTTTTATGTAACTTTTGATTTATAATTGATAAAATACATAGATTTCCCATTGAACTATGACCCTTTTTTGAAAGAGACACTCAAACTTTGCGGAAGTCCTAATACACCCCTAAATTAACTTTAAATTAAATTATTGAACCCTTTTTCGGCATCTGACATAGAGAGTGTGTATCACTCTCCTGGAGAGCGTGAAAACTAAAAAAAAAAGATTAACTTTTTTTTGCAATATTATTTATTAAATATATTTATGACCTTTTATTTTATTGTTTAAATTATTATTTTTCTCTTTTCTTCTTCTTCTCCTTCGAAACTTCACCATTGAAGAACGATGACAATGGTTTCAAGGATTTTTTTTTCTCTCTTCCATTTTCTCTTTTCGTTTTCCATTCTTTATTCTTCTCAAAAAAAAATTCCGTAGAATCTTCTCTTTGAATTGGTCAGATAAATATTTTCTCTTCTTTTTTCCCCCTCAAAAATCAACCAGTCCCTTTCAAAAACACCATAGCATTATATTCTTTTCTTTTATAAAAAAAAAAATTTGATTCAAAAATGAAAAAAATGAAAAAGATGTAGAAAAAGTTAAAATCGATGGTGTTTTTGAAATTAATTCCTATGATATAGCTAAATATAAAAATGGAGGGTGGTGATGATAAAGACGACATAGGTAGAAGAAAGAGAGGGGAAAAAAAGAAAGATATATATAAAAGAAACAAAAATAAAATAAAAAATATTTTTAATGAAACTGACATGTGTCACTTAATGATTTGAGCGTGACAACACCTTCATTCTTAAAATTGGGATTGACTGAAAAAGGGCCAAATAATTTAACTTTAAATTAGTTTTGGGGGGTATTAGGACCCCCGCAAAGTTTAAGTGTCTTTTTAAAAAAAAGGTCATAGTTCAATGGGGTTTTATGTATTTTCTCTTTATAATTTGAAAGCTTAAGTTTTGAAAAAGACTTTTATATATGTTATGGTTTCTTCTATTTAGATTATACGTTTATACATTTGAAAGGAATATTGGAAACAAAACTGATTCTAATAAAAATATACTTTTTGATGATTTTCATATTCGAGTATTAGAAAGAAAAAAATAGATCATGAATTTGGTGGACATTTGGCCATATATAATTAAAAATTAAATATTTTTCACTTTACTAGAAAGTTTTAAAATTGGAGTTGTATTTTGTTATATTTTTTCACAAATGAGACATAATAGCATTTTATTTGAAATTCTGAACTTGGAGGTAGTTGAGAAATTTTTCAAATTTCAAATTTCAACTTCAAGTTTAATTTGAAATTTCCATGGTCAAAATTAATTTTCTAATAAAGTAAAAATTATTTTAGAAAAAAGACGGATGATATAGTTCTATTACTTCGCGCGAAGCGCGAATGAGTTCACTAGTAATAGAGTAAAATGATACTAATCTCCGTTCCTATTTATATGATATAGTTTGACTTAACACAAATTTTGTGTCAAGTCAAACTATCACAAACTTTAAGAAAGATTTGGTCTAAAATAAGTCATAAATATTTGTGTGACTATAAATCATTTCATTAGGGGTAAAATAGAAATTTTAAAGTTAAATATAGAAATGTGTCATTTTTCTGGTGATTGAGCAAAAAAGAAAGTGAGTCATATAAATTAGGACGGAGTAATGTTTTTGTGCCATGTGGCATATTTAGGGGGGTAAATAGTTTCCAAAATCCATGTTTGAGAAAGTAATTAAGACTCCTCATAGGTTAGGTGTGCATTTAATAAAGTGTGTCAAGTTTAATATATCCCGGCAGTTTCAGAACACTATAGTTATGGAAATGATATTAATTAATTAATTATGTTAGTAAACTATTAAATACGTTTTTCATTTACTTTTTAAATCTATTTATTAAATTTTTAGATATTTGATAAAAATATAATGATCTACAGTAAAACTTCACTAAATTAATACTCGGCAAATTAATAATCTCTCTAAGATAATATTTTTCTCCGGTCCCGACTTGGGCTAATGGAAAAAATCACTCATTTCGATAAGATAATTTATTTTCAGAAGACCCTTGTATAAATATATGGTCCCATTAATATTATAAATTGATAATTCTTTAAAAGTACAAATATATCTAAGATAATTTAGTGAAATATGATTGTATTTTGTTTTGTTTTTTTTGTTAAAATTTAAATCTAGTTGAAACTTATCTCTAACTTTTCTTATTTTGCATCCAAAATTACCGGTGTTGTCTTTTCGAACTCCACCATAAAATTGTGAAGAGTTTTAGATACGATAAGTGCTTCCTTATGCGTTCCAAAGCTATCGTATCAAATTCAATTTCATCATCAACATTGTTTTTTCCGATGGTATCCACAATTTCTTCTACGCTATGAACTTCTGAACATGCAACATTGTTCAAGATATGATAAGTGTTTTTCGAACTATACCATAAATTTATTTTTTTATGTGAATTAAAAAAATATGATACATAAATTAGTAAGATACAATGATTTTGAGGTAATCAAAATTAATCTTCATTGAATCTCAAAACTCTCTTTAAATTAACAAATATTAATTTATCGATTAAATAATACCTCTACAAAATAATAATATTTCACGATCCCACCTATATTAATTTAGTGAGATTTTATTGTATATTGAAAATTGAAAAAGTGTTATTAGAACTTGCAATATTTACTGTTAAATGGGCTTCGACTGGTTCTACCACCTTTTACACATTTTAACCCATTAAACACACTTTAGGCCCACACATTGGATCACTTCTGTTTTATATTGCGCCTTAAAGTCCTTAACCAAACAATTGGAAAATAAGTTGTATAACTTACCTAAATCACATAATGTAAGGAATAAATTACATTCTATCCCTAATTTTTTTCTAATTACAATAATTTCTTAATTTTTACACCATCCGGATACATAACTCACTATCCGGATACATTAATACTGATACATATGTATTAAGCCGTTACTCTAAAAAAGGGAAAAAACGGAAAATCCAATTAAGATCCCATAAATTATGCGTACAGATTTCTTCTTATTGTCAATCAGTCGCAAATCCTTACAGAACCAACAAATTCAAAATTAATTTTTTTTCTCTCTATTCAACGTTCCCTGTTCATCGAAGAACCATTCAAATTTGCCAAAAATTTGATAAGATACATAATGAATAGTTGTTGAACAAACAATTTCTTTTGTGAATCCACCATTGCAGTAGATCGATGAGATAAGGAAAAACTTGAAAATCCGATACATAGTAGAAGGAAATCATAGAAAAATGTTGGTTCTGTTGCTTGGCCTGCCCTTCATCCCCTCTCGATCATGGACACAATAGCAAGAGATGATTAAAAAAGCTAGCGACCACGCCAATTTGAGTATCATTCATCTGATGCAAGCCTTATGGTTTTTGGAACATTGGATGGTGAAGTAATTGTTATCAACCATGAGAGTGAAAAAATTGTCAATTATATTTCCTCACTTGGAGCAATGAACAGTGTTTTGAGTTTATGCTGGCTTAAAAATTATTGACAATGAGTTTCAATCCCTGGCAAATTGTAACAGGCTAGCACAATTCAAAATTAAAAATTCTTCTTCCCATTCTTCCAGAAAATTCTCAATTTTTGAATCAAACTTGTCGACAAAAATTTGAGATACATTAGAGATTAATACAACGTTCTTCTTCCCATTCTTCCAAAAACACTCTCAATTATCGACAACATTCTTCATCCTATTCTTCCAAAAAACTCTCAATTTTTTAATCAAATTTTCGAGATACATTGGAGATCTGATACATCATTGAGGTGAAGAAACAAGAGCCTAAATTTTCAATGTATCTGCTATGCACTAATACAACAAACAAAAATAGCGTTGATGGATCATCTATCCTTTTTATAATGTTGTGTAATCGTTTTTTGAATTGTGTTTTCGAGATGGATAGATTTATCAATACATTACTATTTATGTATCTTGTTTAAATTGATAAGTGTTGTATTTCTACTAGATACATTAAATAAGAAATTGTTGCCCATAAGATGTTAGGTTTGAGATCAATACATTACTGTTTGGTAATTGCTATGTATCGGATAAATTTAGTATAAATTCGAATTTACGTATCATGCCTAAAAAATTCGTGCATAATACATTATTATTTATGTATCTTATTTTGTTTGAGAAATACTATATTTTATAAAATAAAAAAATACATTATACATGTAATTGTTCCAAATAGCTTTTTTTGTGTGTGTGATACATAACACAAAGTTTATGTATTAAGTACATTTATATTGAACATGATAAACACTAATCGAAGATTCAACAACATTAGAGTTATGTATCAATACCTTAAATATGAATATGATACATTGCATAAAACAAAAGTTATTGTAGCAGAGATGTATCGGATCAGTGATAACACTAACAAAGACTAATTTAACAATCAAAATAAACGAGATATATTGAAAATCTGTATCTTTGATAGTGACGGCCGTACAATGGCAGATCCAACTTTTTTCTTTCTTTTTGGGCGTTTTTCAATGTATCAAGACCGCCATTAGAAATTCCTGAAACCATTTCAAATGCACTATAAGATGAACTCTGTGCATTAGCAATGTTTTCCACCCCTCTTCAGTAAAGAGACCGAGAGTAACAAATTCAATAATTTTTTAAGATGAAAAAACTAAAAAAGGAATTAATTAAAAGAAATCGAAAACTGAAGTGATGGAAAGAAATATACCTCTTGAATAACTTGAAATCATTAATTGAAAAGAGAAAAGAATTGAAATTCAAAAATAGATTAATGGAGGTAACTGTAGAGAGATTTGTGGCGTGAAAAAAGGAAGGAAAATCATGGGTATGAGATTTCAAATTAGTATCCGAAAAAGGGGATAATGGGAGCAAAAGAAGGGATTTTTGATAATTTTTGAAATGTTAGGGAAAATAAGAAAATATGATAATAAATGGTGTGTAGTTAGGTAATTTTTCCAAATAAGTTGTATAAACTTCTTCTTTTTACACTATTTTCTTGGATCGTTACTTCTTGGTGACTCGAAGTCACAATTTTTAAATTGGAAATGAAAAGTGTTTACCATCCGAACAACTCCTTGTAAAGCTATTGAACTAAATAGTTGGTTAAAACAATTTTCTTAACCAAATAAATTTGCTAAGTGTGAATAATATTAGGGCAAAATAGTCAATCCAACTTATCCAATCCGTTTAAGTTTGGGCGGGTTATTGACCCGTCTATTCATTAACCCAACCCATTTCAATCCAACTCATTTCAATCCATTAAAAATTGGATTGATATGTAACCCAAATTGACTCGTGAGAAATCTTGTCAAAATATTTTTTAAAAAACTTTTTAATCAATTTGATATGTTATTTATATCAATAATACAAAAAAAAAGAATTTTATTAGGCACTAAAATAATTTAAAAGAACAAATAAAACAATTAAGCTTATTAAAAATTGGGTTGGATTGGGCCTTGACCCGTTATATAACCCATTACCCAATTCGTTTTGACCCAAGCAAACTTGGATTGAATTGGATCTTGACTCAATTGTTGTCTCAACCCATAATGACCCACCCCGCCTAGTTGTCACCCCGAAATAATATTTAGATTAGCTAACTAGTAAGAGTCATCTTAGGTTAAAAAAGATTTCTCAAAACTATTTGACGATTTCATTAACTAAAAGTAGAATTGATGACCAAGCTCATAATAAAAACCAGGGACGCAACCAGATGACAGCAAGAAAACATTTATACGAATTGAATACACAGGTTGTATTATATATATATATAGAGAGAGAAACATTATAGTGGGTTAGAATCACATATTGATTGAAGAATGGACTAGTAATCTGCTATTATGCATTTAGATAATCCTCGTTATAAATTAATTTTTGAGATTGAATCAAAGTTATTCCCTTTGTAATTAGCTACCTCATTTTCTGATTTATTATAGTCTCTTTAACCAAGCTTCTAAAATCAGCTTATATTGAAAGTATTTTTTTTCCTAAAAATTTCTTTTGGTGAGAAACAATTAGTGTGTTGTCAATAAAAATTTTAAAACATTATTATTTGACAAAACTTTTTAAAAGTGCTTCTAAGTGTATTTTTCTCAAAAATATTTTTCAAAAAAGTTTTTTTTTGGGGATAAGCTACTTCTTTTTTAGCTTAAAACAACTTTTGTTTCTCTCATTTATTTTCTCCTAAAAACTTAGCTAGACACCTTAGTTTTATTTTTTATTTTTTAAAAAAAGATTAGCATTTTAAAAAAAAAATTGGCCAAACAGGATTCGTGACTCATCCTTAAACATGCTATAAATGCATTTATTATCTTTTTCCTAGTATGATGATCTTCGTATTTATTTATTCATAACTATTATAAAAGCATGATTATTTATTTAATTTAAAATTTTAATCTGTTCGAGATAAAATATTTTACTTGATTATATTTTTATACGGAGATTATGATCACTGAGTAGACGGTATTAAAAGCCTTGAATTTTATGTGGAATATTCTAAAGTCGGTTAAAATACAAAATATATTCCAAAAACCTTGCTTTATATCACTTATCTTTTTTTAAAAACTTTGAAAATATACTTTTGTTGTAAAACATAAATCTGAACTGAATATTGTAAATGATTTGCTAGGTCATTAGAAAAATGTTATTCTGCACAGCCTTGAGATTCTTCATTCTTAACTGGACTTTTTCTAGCACTTGAGAATAAAGGTGCACTACGTGTCCAATGTTAGCATTTTTGTTTTGCTTTTATTCCGTATTTGATATTTATATTGTCCTCGATTAATTTAAATTTATATCACGTAAGATTTATTTAGGGGGTCCTAACATGATCTTTTTTTAGTGGTCAAATTCGAAACCTTTAATTAATGGTGAAGAGATTCGATTTATCCCACCACAATCATCTAAGTAGTACTTTGATCCATTCGCCTCAAAATAAGTATCATCTTAGCAAAATTCACTTTCATTAAAAATAATAAATTCAATGTGTAGTTTGTTGAACCATCTTCATGACTCTATCTAATAAATGTCTCTTGAAAACTGAACACTATTAAAGAAGATGCATTATAAGAGTGTGGTTGGAAAAACATGTCTTGAATTCTAAGGTGATAGTTATTTTTGAACAAATTTTTGTTGTTATTATAATAACACTTATTTTGAAACGGAGACAGTAATATTTGTTCCTTGTTTTAATTTTAAAGCTAAATGAAGATTGAGTAGAAATTTAGATTAACAGGAGAAAGGGATCATAGCTAGCTTGTGACGTGAGCAAACAAGAAATTAGCCTTCTTAATTAATCATTTCGAAGTCTATATATGCTATTCTTTAATTAGATTACCAAGTCCTCCAATCATAATTAGCAAGTAATTAACTCAATTGTTATTGATGTTGAGATGCTATTGATCTATGCCTTATATAATCAAAATATGAGTCAACCAGATGTGCTAAGCATAAATATTCGTGATATAATCGTCATATATCTCACCTTGATCTGATTATGCGCATTAAGTTTTAATTAATTAAATGATACTTGTATTTATCTGAAATATTTGTCAACAATTATTGAATTAGTCAAGATAAATTCAATTACATTAACTTGCTTACGTACCTAATAAATTTAACAGTAGGAACACCACGAAAAAAGTTATGGAAACTTGCATGACTAACTCAATATAAGGACTATAACCACATTGTTTGTACATATGAAAAAACAAATTTGCAGAATTTTTCACCTAATCGATTGTGGTAAAGTTAACAATCGGATCATACACATTACGATAAAATTTTTGACGAACATTTACAAGACTAAGGTGAGTTTTTAATATAAAGACGAGAACGGTTTTTTTTTCCTGATTGATTGTTATTAAGCATGGAAATTGCGTTGCTGAGCAGAAGACGGAGTGTAATTTGGTGTTGCAGGTTTGATGACTTCTCTTTGGAATGGAAAGAACATGAGCAAACCTTTTCATACGGTTATTTCTTCTTTTCCTTTGTTTTTTTGTTTTTTCCACATCTTAATTATTTTGACTTAACTAAAACGCACGTTGATTTAGGATATTGTGGTGAAGAAAACAAATCAGACTCCCTCCGTCCACTTTTAATTATCATGTTGCTCTTTTCGAAATTCAATTTGATTAATTTTAAAAGTTAAATTAGATTACATTAATTTGATATTTTAAACAAAAAATCAAAAACTATACGAAAAGTACTATAAATTGCAATTTT
The DNA here is from genome assembly GCA_018342035.1 of Solanum appendiculatum. Taxonomy (NCBI): domain Eukaryota; kingdom Viridiplantae; phylum Streptophyta; class Magnoliopsida; order Solanales; family Solanaceae; genus Solanum; species Solanum appendiculatum. The sequence continues at coordinate 1,656,662 of JAGDQO010000473.1, forward strand.
TTGCACATCAATATGATGAAAAAATACTTCGTAAAATATTAATCAAACTTATTATAGTTTGACTCTAAAAAAGGAAACCATGACAATTAAAAGTGGATAGAGAGAGTAATGTTTTACTCCCTCCGTCCAACAATAGTTGTCCACTATACTAGAATAGTTGTCCAACAATACTTGTCCAATTTAGAAAATCAAGAGATAATTTACCATTTGTGTCTATTTTACCCTTGATATTAAATATTATTTATCATCTAACACATTTCTCAAATCATTAAATTTAATATAGTAAAATTATCCCTATTATTTATTTTTTCTTATGGGGTGTGCCAAATCAATAGTGGACATCTATTGTTAGACAGAGGGAGTAGTTGTGTAGCTATCTCACTTTTTTCTCAAAATAAATTAGAGTATCATATTTGATATCTATATTTTTATGATCGAGATACTATTTATATGTCATCATTTTAGATTTCACGTCTCTTAAGAAACTATATAAGTTTACTATTGTATCCTTATTCAGTGTTTTCTTAAAGTCAAATTGAACATAAATTAATTTATTTTGATAAATTAAATTGACCAATGAACATGAATTAATCATTTAGTTTTTCTATATTGGTTTAATTCATACTTTCAAAGCTAATAACTCTTAAGGGTAAAATAGGAAGAATAATGTTATTTATGTATTGATTTTGTAAAATGACAAGTATTAAAGAACATTTATTTTTAATAAAGACTAGGGACGATATGTAAATAGGAACCGAGGAAGTATCACACATCCCATATAAGTTTTATTTTCTAATGTGCACTCGTCTGGACTTTTTCATATTCTTATTTTCTTCATGCAATTTATCGGAAATTTTATTTATTTATCATAAAAGGACGTAACATAATGGGTAAGGTTACTTTTTTTTTTAATTAGACATTTTGATTTTGAGCTTGATATAAAATTTTCTTATTAAGAGCACCGCCCCTGAATTGATCCTACCAAATCCTAATTAATCAAATTTGTTATATTAATATCCATTGAATAAAAAAAAGATTTTTATTTATGTAAACTTATAAAATTCAACGGTTCAAAATTCTATAAATAATTACCTAAGTCCTTCAATTTCTTCCACTATAGTTCTCCTACTTATTCCGCCAGGCATACACGCACCCACGCGCAGGCGGAACTGTAGAAAGTTATTCCCACTTTCCATCAAAATTTGACTTTCCTAAAATACCCCTACCCACTCCTTAAATACAAAGATACAGTTTTCTCCCAAACACAGCCAACTCTGTTTTTTTTTTTCCTTTCTTCTCACCAAATATTCCACAAGAGAGCAACAATGAAAGCTGGTGGCTATTCGTTCTCGTTCAAGAGGCTAAGTAAGAAGGCAGTCGCCGGAACTGTTGGTTCTGAAGTAGGTACTGATGCCGGAGATCATCATAATCCCTTAACTCAGCCGCCGCCGCCGCCGCATCGGCCATCGTCGTTACGGTGGCGATTCAAAAATCTGTCTTCTGGATTGAGGTGGAAGAGTAAAAGGCTTTACAAATTGCGATACTGGTTCGTTGATTGCATCCTATTCAAAATTGTTTCTGCATTTGAAGCCATTTTTCTCGTCTCTGCTTTGGCGTTCTTCTACCTCTGCTTCGGCTGCCATATCTAAATTCTTCTATAATTCAAAAAATTAGCCTTTATTTTAGCCTACATAACAGCTGGAAAGTGGAATTCTGAAGAAAAGTTGAAATCAGCGGAGGAGCTCATTGTTAATGCTTAATGCGGAGAAATTTATCATTACATTTCTTTTTCTGGTTTAATTTTGTTGAGGTTTTTGTAATGATTAATCGTGTAGAGAAAGTTACTGGACTAATTTGCATTACTAACTAAGAGATTCTTTTGTAACTTAATCTTAATTAATTAAGTATTATTCTTTTCTTCAATTAGTCCTAGATTTCTTCTCCTTCTTCTTTGTTCTTTCCGTCTCTTTCGGTCACGATACAATGCTATTGAAGATAATATGATTTATTTGATATGTGAACCCACGATCTATAGATATATAATCAAAATTTACACTTTATTTAATATAATATAGATTAAAAAAAATTAAAAATGAACAATATTAGAGACAAGTCCAAGTTAAATCAAAGACAAATGGAATTAATGGAATTTGTGTCTTTCCCATTTTGATGAGATGGATGCGTAGGTATTTCAGGAAAGATATTAAAAATAAAGTTATACAGAATTAGATGAGAATGATATTTATCAAATTATCAGTTTTTTCCTCTTCTTGTTCCCTTTTAAAATAAAATTTTACAGTTTTTCTTTTTGGGTGGAGTGGGGTGGTTTCTGAGTCTCTTACATCCAATGAATATATTGTGCTTTACACTTAAAACATTAATCGTTATGTCATAATATAAACATTGAATTAGATAGTAATATAATATAATTTCGTGAAGGAGTCTAACATCAACTGAAAATACAGTTTTTTATATATATATATAAGTGCAGACAATGAATAACACCTCGTGAGAGGATGTTCTATGTTGGAAAAAGAAAAAGGTCAAGAAAGGGTCATAAGTTCCAAAATGCTTAGTAAAAAAACTTGTTAATAATTTTGAAACAAATAAAATCATTGTCATCTCGAATTAAAACTTATAAAACCTTTTTAACAATCAACCAAATAAGTATAACAAAATCAAGAAGATTGATATATATATATATATCATAATTATGTATTTTAGGAATCCCGTTAATTTTATTTTTTATGCTAACAACTTTGAAATATTATTACCAGCACTCATCAACATAACTACAAAATAAAGAGTACCCAACTCCTGGACCACCTTTAGACTGGTGCCAGAAAATCAAGCCTCAAGCTAAGGCAAAAAAACGATAAGCTAACAATTTAGTCTATACATAAAATCTCTACAACTATGTGCTCTCTTTGATGCACTAAACAATTCTAATCTAATTTTCATGTCTCTCTCTTAATATGTGTTATCACTTCAGCTGGCTGTATGTAGATTCTTCTAAATTGTTTCCAATTCCTAGCTTTCCAAGTATTGTAGTACATGGCCCCCCATATTGCTTGCCAAAATCTGCTTCTTTAACCCATTGCACCTCTTTCTTTTTATTGTTAGTAATACTCGTCTCATCTCCCCTGCAATCAGCGTGATCCCTGACCATGTTTCTTGTCCTTGTTTCACATCCTTTATCCATTCACACTGCCAGAACAAGTGTCGCGTTAATTAATTAGTAGATATATTTTGAAATATAATATTATTGTGCTAGATACATCTAACGAACAAGTCATGAAAAATGCTCCGAGAAGTATATCATTTTGCGTAGTTCCAATATTATACCCAGTTAATCCTAAGAAAAGCTAGAAAATATCGAATTGAATTCGTTAATTTTACGTAGCCATGAAAGTAGTTTCTCCGAAACGGTAATATGCTTGAGACAAAATTCACTTTATAATTAAGTTTCTCTAAAAGGAGATTAATGAGCTAGCTTAGCTTGAACCAGTTCAGTTAAGCTGCCATATTTTTATATTTTTTCTTATGATATATGTGGGGTTTACGTTACAACTCGCCCAATTATTGATGAACGGACACATGCTTTATATACTATACTATATATAGGAGTAACAAACATAACATTTTATGGTCCAACGGCCATCTAGAAAAAAAGCAAATGGCCCTTTATATGACAGCTAACTATGACTTAGAATGTGTCTCCGGCGGATCTAGAGATCGAAGATCATGAATTTACGTGAACTTAATAATTTCTATTCAAAATACATGCATGTGTGCACGAGCACAAGAAAATTCACCAAATTATACCTTTGATTATAAATTTAGTTATTTTTATAATGTTTACTACTTAAAATTATCATAAAAAAATATAAATTTTAAATTTTGAATATGTTGGTACGGTATATAAGTACTCATGATCTCATATATGGTCCTCTAATTATGTTATGTTTTGGTGAAACAAAAAAAATAAGAAGCAGTGTAAAGGAACAAAAACAACTATAAAATATAGTGTGATAATCAAAATATAATTATTATCGTATATTAGTGGGGATTAGTATTTTATTTACTAAATGGTCTGTTAGTTGGTGGAAAATTTTTCAACCAGACAAAAATTACCTCACATTTGTTGTTTAGCGCTTTATAAATTTGGGATGAAATAGTTCAACATTTGATTGGGTTGACTTATTAGTCGTCCAAGCAGACAGTTATATCCGTTGAGGACATATATTTTGTTAAACCAATTGGACAGTAATTAGTACTTGTAATAAATAATTGTAACATGAACAATGATTGTGTACCTGTTAACAGTAGCGAAAGATTTATTAACGATATCTTTGTTGAGGAGTTACTCCTAATTGGACTTTGAATCTTAAGAAAACAAAGTAAATATCACAAATTAGTATTCTTTTGGATTGTTTGATTTTAGTGTTGAGAAAAATTAAGAATCTGTATTTTTTTTCTTTTTCTTACTTCTTTCGTTTCTGATTTCTAAACCCATTCTCAAGGATAAAGAACTATTTTAAAGGGAGTGGGTGATAGGTTGTAACCTTTCCCACTCTTTTCAAAATAATGTTTATTATTATCTTCTTTTTCATAAACTATATTGAATCAGGTCGGATCCATATAGACAACCCATGACCCAAAAATAACTTAAAGTACTTAATTAGAATAGTGAAAAATTATTTTGTAAAGTAAAGTTGCCCCCTTTTACTTTTCCACTCACTCAAAAAGAATATTGAATTATGTCAATTTTAATTGAATAGAATAGGATAATATTGCTAAATTTTGATTAAATAATGAAATAAAGCTCCGTCTGACAATAAATTTTCGGAGTAGATTTCCAAAATAAATAAATAATTTGAAAAATATTATTTGATCATGAGATATGATCAGTTCTTTTATAATTCTCTCCAAAAAGAAATTCTAAGTCTCAAAATTTGTCTAAGTTCTTGGGTGAAATTTCATCTGTACTCACAAAAAATTGAATTTTCTCCAACTTATATATATATATACAAACGCATGACTTTAAGTTTCAATTGTTTTTTTTCAACACAACTTCAAAAACTCATTTTTCAAATTTTAACTAAATCTACGAACAAATGTTGGCAAAGTATTTTCAAAAATACCCTCTATATATGTAGATAAATAATGTAGAATTGACTAGTCCTTGTTAAATTTTAATTCCCAGTAAATTATTGGGTGTATATAATATCAAATGAGTGAATGGTTTATGACATAACTTGTACTGGAGTCAAAGTAATAAAGTATAATACTAGCAAAGAACGAGTTTTTTTTTTAATTACATAAAATCAAAGTATATATAATATATACGATTGATAGCTTTGGAAGGTATCATCCTCTTATAAGAAGAAAACACATTGAAAAGCAATTGGCTAATGGCAAGGGGAAATATAAGAACTTTCACAAAATAAGAAAAATAACATAAAGTCTAATATTATGATCCATGTTTGACAATATATAGAATGCATTTGGTGGTAAGCGTAGTGGATGAGTTGCTCCTTCTTTAATTATAGGTTCAGTTTTGAGTCTTGAATATGAAAAAATATTAATAGAAAACGCTACTCTCGAATGATCCTTATCCAGTGCGAGTTTGATTAATCGATTTTAATGTGAATATCAAATACCGAATATCGAACTAGAAAACAAACAAAACTTTGAAACACCTAAGCGCATGATGCATACCTTGATCATTGCATGCAAAATTGTAAACACTTTGTGAGAAGTTAATTGAGGTAGAGTAATAATAAGTTATCAACTTCAGTAATTAGTTAGTTTTGGTGGTAAAGTTAGTTATGCGAATTCAGGCGAAGCTTCAATTTGTTAGATTTGGGCTCATGAACAGTTAGATCTTGTAATATTTGTAAGGAGCGCTTACTATTACTATTTATCGGAATAAGTCTTTTTGCCCTATAAAAGTAGAAATAAGATTTGTGTATTCTAAACTCTATTTGTTATATTTATAAAAGTTATACTCTTGAACATATGATGCCATGTTTGGTGTCTTTTTTATGATAGTTGTTTAGTAAATAACTTTATTTTTATTTCTCGAACTTTTGAATCACGATTTAAAGATTCTTTTTGAGTAAATTAATTTTTTTATGAGAAATCATTGGATCACCTTTAAAAAATTAAGTTATTGCAGATGTTAGAATGACATCTAATATCTTTGTCTATAAGGTTAAACAATACCAGAGTAAATATTAGACCCAAATTTAACAATTGTTTCGGAGGATAACTTTTAAGGGCTAGAATTGGCATTAACAATTTTTAAACATAGAGACAAATCTAAATGGTGATCTAAAAAGAGATATTTGTGTAAATCATCATTTCTCTAGTTAGATATTGTTTCTTCTTCTAAAGGGCTTATTATTTGAACACAATCCAACCAACCTATTAACCCATTCTAAAAGAATAGCCCAAAAAAGCCCACTTAAAATAGCCCACAAAATAGCGTGTGAAGTGAATTTAGCCCAAGTCTCTTCCTTTTATCGACTATTTATATTTATAGTCAATGATGTAAATTAGCATAATGCTATAAGGTTAAGTTAATAAGTTAAAATCGGATTTGTATGGAGAAGAAATTAGAAAAAAATCATAATTAATTAGGTTATACCATGAGGAGGAAATTGAAGATCGACCTTTAGTACGTATTTGCACTAAATAGAATTTTAAATCTAAATAACGAATTAATTTTAACTTTAAGAAAAGATTCATTCATGTTATCCATTAAAAACTTGACATGGATAAGATTTTTCTCAAAAGGAAATAATATACATGAACCAAACTTTTAACAATGAGATAGATAAACCTTTTTTCAAAGTTTAGACATATTTAAGTTTTTTCCCTTAATAATACTTTCCAAATAAAGGATTAAGCTGGTAATTAATTACTGAATGTGAAAGATTCCCATAACTAGTCGTCGTTGAACGGAGGTTCGACAAATAAACCCACTCCCCACTAGCTTCCTCCAAAACTTCCTGCAAAACCCTAATCATTTACCTCGGGTTTCCCCCCAAATTTTCCCGCTTCAATCACTCTCAACACTCATACTTGCTCTTCACTTTCAATCTGATGGTCTTGCTTGGTTTTCATTTTTCACCTGAAAATGTTGCACTTTCTTTCCCTGCTTCTTCTTCTGCTTCTGCTTCTGCCACTGACTTCTCCTTTTCCGGCGACTGGTCCTCACATTGCCGATGTCAACATACTCTTGCCTCCCAAAATGACACATCCAGTTGAGTATAGACTTCAAGGAAGTGATGGTTGCTTCAAATGGTATGTCTCTAATTCCAACGCTGTATGGAAGTTCAAGTCAGTTTGCTTGTACCTCGACTAATTTATCCTTCGAAATGTGACTTGAGTATATATGAGAAGAAATCACTTAGCTTATCTGCTTATGCCTGTTCTTAGGTGTTTTTCGTTCAAACTATACATGGTCAGTTTTAGGCTACAGCTTCATGTATGTGCAAATTGCTCTTGATGTTGGTGTATTAGCTATAAGAGTATAGGTGGTACGTTTGAAGGAACTATTGTGCTTAGTTTGGTGCATTAGCTGTGCGAGTATAGGTGATAGATTTCAGTGAACTATTGAGCTATGTAGGCAGTCTCTTTGCTCTGTTCTCTGTTTAGTTCTTGAAGTTTATGCTGGCGTTTTTGTCTGTTGCTGATTGTTTCTTTGTCTTGCTTTCTTTTGGGAGCTGAGGTTTTGATGATGGGTGATTCATTTTTCTGAATAGGCTATTAATTGCAAGTTATTGGGTGTTTCAAGAGCAATGATAAGTGAAGTTTGAATAGTTTATGATTACACAGGATATCAATAATAACGTATATTGCTATGTGTCTACTTTGTTAGTATTAAGGAACGGTATTAGATGCAAAATTATTCAGGCTTGAACAATGTTCTTTTCTTCTTTTTTTATGCTCTATGTTTTATAGAACAAATCTCATGCCATTATAAGTTTATTGAACACTTTAAAGCCGTGATTCATCACCTGATTTTCTATTGACAACTGATACTCTGACCTCTTAAATTGTGAAAAGTCGATGCTGGTAAACTTTTAAGTAATTTTCCACTTCTTAGAAACTCTTCTTATGGATTTGTACTAATATTTTTCTCTCTGCTTTCCGTGTGTCTGCCTTTTGGGTTTAGGACATGGGATCATCACGATATTTTAGCGGTGCTGCCTGAGTACAATGTCAGTAGTCAATGCTCTACAAGTGTCCGCTTGAAGTCAATTGCCCCTTATAGTGGTCGAAAGGAGACTGCTGTCTATGCGACAGATGTGCACACTGGAGCTGTTATCCGATGCAAAGTTTACATTGACATCTTCTCTAGGATCCAGATATTCCATAGTTCTGTCAAACTTGACCTTGATGGCCTGGCTACTCTACGTGTGCGTGCCTTTGATACTGAAGGTACTTTTCTACTTTAATAGTTTATGTTGATTAGTTTTAGTTATTACTTTAGTTTCTGGACAGAAAGACAATCAGTTGATTGCCTAAGAATAGAAGCGTGCAAGATTTCATAATTTAAATAGCAACTGAAACAAAAGAAGGAAGTCATTTTCTAGCTTATTAGACTGTATATTTCTTTCGTCTTGTTCTTCAAAGCCATCATTTAGAAGTGCACTTGTACTGCGCAATTCCCTTCCCAACGGGTAGCAGTCCTTGATTGTTAGTTGTTACCCTACTGTTTTGATAACCTTAGATATTTCTGGAAATTCTGTCTCAGACTCTTCATCTTCAGTTCATGTTTTTTACAAGTGACTGATCCCCATATTTATACTGGAACCATATCCTGAACCAAAAATATGGTTTATATCTTATATACATTGTGTGGTTTCACTTTGTTCCTCTGAAAAGTAACTAATATTCTTCCCTGTTTTAAAGAGGCTTGTTTCTTATTGTTTGATGTGTTCCTATTTCCTAAATTCTAATATGTGTCCTGATTATCTGTGATAAATTAGAAGTACAAATGAAAAACTAATACTACAAAACTAAGTATATATTGTACATTTAAATAAAAAAATTAATCTTGTATATGATCTATATGAAAAAAGTACATAACTCATTCTGTATCATAAGAAATGAAAAACCACCTCTAAATCTTAATTCTTCTTGACATTGACTTAAAATTCTCAAGAATCAAAGAGTGTTACCCTTTTTTCCTTCTTTTATCTGGTGGGTAGATTAGCCGAACATAAAAAAACCTAGGGTTTGAAACAGTGCCACAGACATATCTAGTACTATAAAGCAACTAAACGCTCATAGAAGTACCCTGTAGGTAATAAATGTACATGTTTTCTCCCAATTTTTTTATGTGATGCATGTTAAATAACAATAATATCTTATTCTCCATAAATCTCCATACAAGCATTATTACCATTTTATTTCCTCTTTTTAGTGTTAATAGTTCCGATTGTTTAATATGTATTTGCTGATTTTTCAGAGAATGTTTTCTCGTCTTTGGTGGGCATACAATTCATGTGGGACCTAATGCCTGAAACTGATGGATTGCCTCATCACCTGAGCCATATCCCTTTGAAGGACTCTCCATTGAGTGATTGTGGTGGATTATGTGGTGACCTGGATATCCAAACAAAGCTTGAAAATAGTGGTGTGTTTTCTGATCTTTATGTAGTAAAAGGGACAGAAATCGGCCATGAAATAGTGTCTGTTCATTTGGCTGAACCATCAGTTAAATATATGGAAGATAAAATTGTCTTAACTGTGGCAGAAGCTATTTCGCTGGAGCCTCCTTCACCGGTTTGTGTCCTTATTGGTGCGGTTGTTCATTATAGTCTTAAAGTTATCCGTGGGAATATGCCACATCTTGTAACCTTGCCTTCTGCCTTTCACCGATGGTCTGTTTCAAACTCCTCAGTTGCTCAGGTAGACAGGATGGTGGGTACTGCTAAGGCTTTGAACTTGGGAATAACAACAGTAACTGTTGAAGATACTAGGGTGGTTGGTCATACACAAGTGTCTTCTTTCTATGTTGTACTCCCAGATTCCTTATCAGTGTATATATTACCTCTATCTCTTTCTGGTGATCATATAGAAAGAACTGAACCAATATCCTCTGTGGCATGCTGGTATGTAGTTTCTGGTCGGGAGTATCTCATTCAAGTAAGGGTTTTCTCAAAAGGAACATGGGCACAACAAGAAGTTTACCTTACAGAAAATGATGACGTTAAGTTGCATGATGACCCATCAGAAATCTGGAGTATAATTCCCTCATCCAATCGCGTCGGAGAGAAGGGGGTATCCAGAATCCTAAAAGCTCTCTCATATGGTCTGGGAAAACTGACAGCAACTCTTACATATAGCACTGGGCATGAAGAAACAAAGGAAGTTCTCAAGGTTGTTCAAGAAGTTATGGTCTGTGACCAGGTGAAGTTCAGCATGGAGGGTGCCTCCGGCAGTATTACTCTTCCTTGGGCACCTGGTGTTTATCAGGAGTTGGAGCTAAAGGTTACTGGGGGCTGTGCAATGGTGTCTGGTGACTACAAATGGTTCTCTTCGGACATGGCTATTGTGTCGGTATCTACTTTTGGAATCGTCCAGGCAAAAAGACCTGGAAAAGTTACTATAAAGGCAGTTTCAGTTTTTGATTCTCTAAATTATGATGAGATAGTTGTTGAAGTGAGTTTGCCTTCTTCAATGATAGTACTGCCTAATTTGCCGGTGGAGACTCCTGTAGGTTCATATCTTCGAGCTGCTGTGACATTGAAAACATTGGATGGTGACTTATTCTACAAATGTGATGCTTTTACCCCATCCATCAAGTGGAAAACTGGAAATGACGCTTTCATTGTTGTGGATGCTGGTGAGACCTTCATTTCTGAAAAGCAAGAAAGTCTTCCAATTGGTTCTGAGAAATATGGCCCTGCATGTGCATGGACCCATGTCTATGCTGCTAATTCCGGTCAGACGATGCTACATGCAACATTGTCAAAAGAATTTCAACAGTATGATCACTCTACCGGTGGTTCTGTTGTTCTGCAAGCAACCTCACGTATTGCAGCATTCGTACCACTCATTCTGCACCCTGCAAGTGATGGAAATCAGTTTGGTGGTTATTGGTTTAATTTGGTACAGGCTGAAGCTGATAATCGCTTAGAGAATATGGAGCATCTATATCTTACCCCTGGCACATCTTTTGAAGTGATGCTTTGTGGTGGACCTAATCGATGGGACCAGGGAGTTGAATTTGTTGAATCCGTGGAAAGTTTGGATGAACACAATCTTAGGGTTCAAGATGGGTCTATAGTTAATCAAGAATTTACCAGCTATGGGAGCACATACAGAATCAAGTGTCAAGATTTTGGAATCTTCAGGCTTCTTTTCAAACGTGGCAATTTAATTGGAGAGGGGCATCCTCTGCCTGCTGTATCTGAAGTGCAGTTGTCACTCACATGTGGTTTCCCATCATCTATAGCATTAATAGCTGATGAAACTGTTAATTCTGTTGAAGTGATCCAGTCTGCAGCTCAGGCTGACCGTGGCAATGGAAGGATTCGTACTTCCCCAGTCACAATAGCAAATGGGCGCACAGTTCGACTATCAGCTGTTGGCATTGCTGAGACTGGAATAGCTTTTGGAAATTCATCTTCTCTTCCTTTGAAGTGGGAGCTTAAAGATTGTGATGATCTGGCATTTTGGGATGATATCCACAACTTAGCAATGCTATCAACTTGGGAAAAGTACTTGGTCTTGACAAATGCAACTGGACTGTGTGTTGTACGAGCAACAGTTATTGGATCGGTTGATTCTGTTAGCCATCGTAACTCTCTTAAACATTTTCCAGGCTCTGAACATGATCTTACAGATGCTATACGTTTGCAACTTGTTTCATCCCTAAGGGTCTATCCAGAATTTAGCTTGTTGTATCTCAATCATGATGCAAAATTGAACCTGTCAATTACTGGAGGAAGTTGTTTCATTGATGCTGCAGTAAATGATACGCAAGTTGTGGATATAATTCAGCCTGCTCCCGGTTTACAGTGTGTACAACTACTACTGGCTCCTAAAAATTTGGGAACTGCACTTGTGACTGTTCGAGATGTGGGGCTTGCTCCACCTCTTTCTGCTTTCTCTGTGGTTCAAGTTGCAGATATGGAGTGGATTAAGATTACATCTGGAGAAGAATTGAGTATTATGGAAGGGAGTTCACTATCCATCAATTTTCTTGCTGGAGTAAGTGATGGAAATACTTTTGATCCTTCGCAGTATGTTTACATGAATATTCGTGTTCACATTGAGGATCATATAATTGAACTTGTCAATGAAGATGATTTTTCCTGTTGTAATGATGGATATGTGAATGTGCCTAACTTCAGAATACGGGCAATGCGCCTTGGGATTACCACACTGTATGTCAGTGCTAGACAGCATACTGGACAAGAGATACTGAGCCAGCCAATTAAGGTAGAAGTCTATGCACCACCTAGAATCGATCCTAGTGATATTTTTCTTGTACCAGGGGCTTCTTACATGCTTACTGTGAGGGGAGGCCCAAAAACTAGTGCATATATCGAGTTTGTCAGTATGGATAATGAGGTCTTAAAGGTCCACACAGCCACAGGACTAGTTTCTGCAACATCACCTGGAAACACCACAATAGTTGCCAAGATGTACAGGAATGGAGATATCTTTATTTGTCAGGCATATGGCGAAGTTAAAGTAGGTGTTCCTTCTTCAGCAATGTTAAATGTTCAAAGCGAGCAGCTAGCTGTTGGCCGTCAAATACAAATATTTCCCTCCCTGTCCGAGGGGAATTTATTTTCATTTTATGAACTTTGCAGAAATTATAAGTGGATTATAAATGACGATGAGGTGTTGAGTTTCCAAGCAGCAGACAGCTTACACGTTGGAAATCATGGAATGCACATGTCCAGGGAAAAAGGCAATGGGCTGACAGGATATGCAGGTGACAATGACCTTGGTTTTATTCAAGTATTGCATGGAAGATCTGCGGGGCAGACGGATGTTACAGTTTCTTTCTCCTGTGATTTTGTTGCTTACAAATCTTTTTCAGAGTCAAGATCATATACTGCATCTATTTCCTTGTCGGTAGTGTCTGAGCTTCCACTTGCTCTGGGATCACCAATTACTTGGATTCTCCCTCCACATTATACCACGTCTGCTCTTTTGCCTTCAGCTTCTAAAACTTTCAGTAAAGGGAATCCAAGTATAGGTAAGGTTACTTATTCTATATTGGGAGACTGTAGAAGAAGGGCCGAATTGGAGGAAGATGATCCTATACTCATTGATGGGAGCAGAATAAGAACAAAAGAGAGTGGCAATCTTGCATGTATTCAAGCAAAAGATAGGTCAAATGGAAGAGTTGAGGTGGCCTCTTGTGTGAAGGTTGCTGAAGTGATTCAAATACGTTTCACTGCAGAAAAGTTGCTGGTTCACACATTAGCAATTGGTGCTGAAATTGATGTTCCAATCAAATATTATGATGTGCTTGGAAATCCTTTCCTTGAGGCTCATGATGTTATTCCGTTTGGAGTTGAAACTAACTACCATGATGTCATCTCTGTCGAGGATTCAGTTGATGGCACTGGAAGTGTCCATCTCAAAGCAATCAGTTATGGTCGAGCTCTTCTGCGAGTAGGTTTTGCCAATGAACCAAAGAAATCTGATTATGTGTTGATTCTTGTTGGTGCTCATTTGTATCCTCAGAATCCAACTCTTCACCTAGGGAGTGGTCTTAACTTCAGCATGGAAGGTCTAAGTGATCAAGTATCTGGTCAGTGGTTTACTAGTAATGCAAGCATTGTGTCTGTGGACCAGCTATCTGGACATGCCAAGGCAATAGGGGAAGGTTCTGTACAAATTATCTTTGAGTGTTCGAATATGAAACTGCAAACTACAGTTACGGTGTCACAGCCAGAGATGATGTCTGTTGATGCTCCAAGAGAAATCCTGACAAATGTGCCGCTTCCTGCAAATGGATATAGCTTTCTTGTAAAACTCAATGATGCTCATGGCCACAAGTATAAATCTGCTAAAAACAGGGCAATTTTCTTGTTTGATTGCCTGGTTGATCCACCTTATGTTGGTTATGTGAAGCCATGGGTTGATCTTGATACTGGTAATTCATATTGCCTTTTCTTCCCTTACTCTCCAGAAAGTTTGGTACTTGCCACTCCAAAGTCAGGACACATTAAACAAGATTTAGCTGTTACTATCAAGGCATCACTCATCGGAGAGCAGAATATCTCAGGATCTGCGTCAGCACTTTTTGTTGGAGGTTTCATCATTCCAGGAACAGAAGGAGATTCATTGCAGTTAAATCTAACCCCACAATTTAACAGGAGTGTCCTCACTGTTGTAGGAAACACAGATGTGAATATCTACTGGCATGATCGGGAACGGCTAGCTGTCAGACCCATACATGGAGAAGATTCTCAAGGAGGAAGGCGTGCACAGTATGAGGTCAAAATTCGCAGAGCAGAGAAGTTTAAAGACAAACTGATTTTTACACTCCCAGCAACTGGTCAGATCATGGAAGTTAATGTTAACTATGAACCCGAAGAGAGAAGAGCAACAACTGCTAACCTTAATCTATGGGCTACTGCAGCTGCTTGTTTCATCTTGCTGATAGTCACAGCTACTATATTCATTTCTTACTTGGACCAACCTGTGAGATCCCGACCATCTGCTCCTCCTGGCACGCCAAGTGTAGCAGCACCTGCAACTCCTGAGCAAAGCAGTCCTGCTGTAGTAAGTGAACATTCCCCTCGGACACCTCAACCTTTCTTGGATTATGTTAGGAGGACAATTGATGAAACTCCATACTACAGACAAGACTTTAGGAGGAGGGCTAATCCTCAGAACACTTACTAGCGTATTGGGGGCCATATTCTCCCCTTCCCTCCTCCCCTTTTTGCCTTGCCAAATACGCCAAATGGTTTCTCGGGTAATTGCCAAGTTCTTGAATCTGGCTGTAGACTTTACAATGATAGTGATGTAGTTTTGTTGGTGTAATTTTGTGTAGAGTATTGCAAGCTGTGTCATTGAACTTTCATTAGGACAGGGATATTATATTGTGCCTATGGATACTTTCTTGAGAAGCAGTCTCATCTGCCAAAGAATTCTTATGTCCTGCTTTCTGCTGGAAATGGCACAATACAATAGCACTTTCTGCAGTATAACTTGCTTATGCACAAGCTAGAAAACATCTCCCAGATGAAGCAGTTGTAATTTTGTGCTCATCATATTTGGTAAAATCAGGTCTGAATGTGAAGACAATTTTTAAATAGCTACACTTTGTAAATCATTTTGATAATTGCACTATGAGTCTGATTATGCTCGATGATTTCTTCACCATCTATTTCTTTTTATTTGATACTTCTGTAATTGGAAGGAAATAAAACAATACTGTAAAGCTACACCAATCATGCCAGTATTCGCTGCTTCATTTAACCTAAATGTATGTACAGATGCAAAATTCAGTAGTTGTAGTGTAAATTACTTGGGATGAAATTGTGTCTGACCCAAATTTTGTCATTTCATTTGTTTTTAAAAAGATTGTAGAAAACTTTTAAGCACAATTGGAATTCACTTATTTCATGAAATTTACCTTTAAAGAATTCAGTTGAGTAGTACAGTATATGTAGCAAAATTTAAACGAGGAATCAATTAACTTCAAGAAAAATCTTTGAAAGGGCAGTTCTCGTAACTGTATTAGACATTTCACAATGTATATTACTCCAAATCATGTAACTTTACTATAATCAAGTGATTTAAGGAGGTAAGAATGCACGTCAAGTGCTAAAAGTTAACGTATATGCACATATCAAACATTTATTAATTTGACATATCAAACATTTCTTAATTTGATATAAATATCGAGTGCTGATAAGTTTTTACTTTCTGTTATCCATTATTCAGTATACAAAAATATCTTGGTGCACTTTTTGTTGTTTTCTCATTTGGTTTTATCCTTTCTATGAAATATCTACAGCTTGTTTAAAGCTGCTAACTTTCTTATCTTCTGCCCTGAAACTCACTCCATAGACAAGAAAGAAGAAAAAAAAGATGAGTATCTCAATCTACACACCAGTTTCTCCCAAAAACCAATTAGTATTTTTGAAACCAAATCAGAATCCCCTTCTACTAGGTGATTCTGTTATTCCAAAACTTATTTCATTTGCTAGAAGAAAATTTACCACAAGGGCTCTGCTTTCATATTCCAAAGACGCAGTCTTGAAAGAATTTCATGAGAAAAAAGCACTAAAGGTATCATTTGAACTAAGGACTTAACTTTTCCATTTGTCTATGATATCATAATTATGCAAAAAGTACTCTTTTTTAGACAGTTCAGTTTTTGTGCTATCTTAAGAAAATCCTATGTACAAAGACTGTTTTTAAAGAGTTAAAACACTTGTTAAAAATCTCTATTAGCTGAGCTTTATCTTGTTTTTTTAGGTATTACATGTTTTGAAATGAGTTTCTGTTATGGTCAAAAAACACTGAACTATCACTTTTTTCGCGAGTTTCATAGTCCAACTATCAGTTGTTCCCTTTTTCCTACCTGAACTAACACACCTCAATTATCAGTTATTACCTTTTCCTACCTGAACTATAGTTGAGGTGCGTTTTAATATATAGATGGTGAAGTTCAGGAAGGAAAAGAGAACAAGTGTATAAGATAAACATGGGGAAAGGAAAATCATGCTAAAATTACTAATCATTCATTTTTTTGCTTCAGATTATCGCAGGATTGCAGAATCTAGACAAAGAGAATGTGGTTTCTGTTGTTACTGCTGCAGATAAGGTTTAGTCTTATCCATGGCCTCTGTGTTCTTTCACAAAGATAGATCTAATGTTTTACAATTTCGCTTTTTTCAAAAGAAAATCATAGGCTTTATGGTTGTATGTTCTTATCAGGGGTTAAGCAGGAATTGTAATTGTTAGGATTCAGTGTTGTGGAGTTTTTGAAATTTCATTATATGTACTAAGCCTAACTCTTTGATCTGCTTATAGGGAGGAGCAACACATGTAGATATAGCTTGTGACCCTGAGCTGGTGAAGCTTGCTATAAGCTTGACTTCCCTTCCGGTAAATCTTGTCTGTCTAAATTCGTTTGATTTTTCCTTTAGCCCACATTATGCAAGATTTATACTGATCTATGAATGAGCTGTAACATAATCAACTGATATACTATTTCAACCTTCGTCGTGAATTTGTCCTTAGGCAACATTTAAATGATGGGACGACTTCTCAGGTCTAAGTCTTGTTCTTTTTGTGAAAATATTCATGGCAAATGTGCCTTAAACTTCATCTTCTACTCCATCAGCTAATTGCAATTTTCAATTTCTCTATTATCAATGAACATTGTGGTTGATGTATATTCGTTGGTCCTTTCCACTTCCACAAATCATATACAATCCGAGGATGATAATAATTTGACCTTACATCTTCCTTGCTCGGAGTGCTTTGAGCTTGTCAGTTTAAAAATCTCACCGTTTTAGGCATTTACGTCCTCAACCAGTACCTCTTTTAGTTGCATGGATTAGCTTAAATCTGGTGTCTCATGCTTGCAGGTTTGTGTTTCTTCTGTGGATCCCGCAGCATTTCCAGCTGCTGTGGAAGCAGGAGCCTTAATGGTACGACTTTTTCTTATAAATTTTCCGTTCCAATCATACACACCATAAACAAGAATATGAAATAGTTCAGCACCATGTTACATAAGCTCAAGTTCTGTTTCATTGAGAGGAGTAAGTTCCTTTTCCGTAGCGCATCATAAAGTAAAGTTATCTGGTGCAGGTTGAGATCGGAAACTATGACTCGTTCTATGAGAAGGGATTGGTGTTCTCTCCTGAGCAGGTATGTAGAATAACTTTTCAGTGTCATAATGTCAAATTGAGCAAAACACCTAAGAACCAGCAACAATTAGGAGTTTGATTTTGGTTATGAATCTTTGTCTATGATGTCCATTACTTCTCACTGTGCTGATAATGCTTTTCAGATTCTGAACCTAACGAAGGAGACAAAGAGGTTACTTCCCTCAGTGATATTATCAGTCACTGTGCCTCACACACTAAGCCTTCCTGATCAGGTTTGAAAAAGCACTTTCCTATGACATGCTAAGTTCAAATTGAAGAAAAGACACTTTCTTATCATTGTTCTTCTCATATACACAGGTCAAGCTGGCCGAGCAATTAGAACTGGAAGGTGTTGACATCATCCAAACAGAAGGAGGGAAATGCTCTACTCCATCAAAGGCTGGTGTTCTTGGATTAATCGAGAAGGTAACACAACACATTTGTAGTCTACTACTAATAAGGATTAAGGTATCTGCTGAATCTGTTGATACTATGCTAATTGAAAGTGAAAAAGGAACAATCAAGTTCTGCTATTTTCTTGAAGTCATTTCAATCCTCATGGTTATCGATGCTTTCTTGTATTAACTTCATTTTGATATTATTCATTTACATAGGCAACACCAACTCTAGCAGCTGCTTATTCGATTTCAAGGGCTGTCAATATCCCTGTCATGTGTTCATCTGGATTGAGTGCAGTCACAGCACCAATGGCAATCATAGCTGGTGCTGCTGGCGTGGTATGCCTCACTTACACTATCTTTAATCTTAGGGAACATTCTTCCTATATAGCAAAATTTTAAGGCATCTCAACCAAATCATTGAAACTTTGTGTGAATGTTGAACTCAGGGTGTTGGCTCGGCTATCAACAAGCTCAATGATCAGGTGGCTATGATCGCGGAAGTCAAATCCATAGCTCATTCGTTAGGATTGTCAACCAAGAAACAGAATTTATTTGAAGGGAGCAATTTGAGACTGTAATCCAATCTAATGTAGTAGGTCAAGGCCTGAAGGAAGTTGGAATTATTATGAAACTAATAAAGATTTTCTAGCTCTAGTTTTTCTATTTTTTCCTCTCAATATCATTTTACATTAGTTATCATAAAGGCATAATACATAAATATGCCCTTTAACTTGACCTCGTTTCACATTCATGTTCTCTAACTTTGTGACTCTACAAGTAGACACGTAAACTTGTATAAAGTTGAACAAGTAGACACATGAGTCCTACGTGGAATGATACATACATGCAGGATGCTACGTAGGTCGCGTGTGTCTATTTGTTCAACTTTATACAAGTTTAAGTGTCTACTTGTGCACATGCAAAGTTGAAAGACATAAATGTGAAATGAGACCAAGGTAAAGGGCATATTTATGCCTATCATAACTGAATAACTACAATATTAGTTTGTTCTCAAACACACAAATGAAAGAATATGAATCTAAAAGCCAGCCAATTAAACAACTTAAATTAGATAAACTCTCTAAGACTTTATTGAGTATAAAAAAGTTTGCTGATTTGGTTTTGATTATTAGGTATAAATGACAAAACAGATGGGTGTTTGGTTAGAAAATTTTCTCAAGGGGTTTATGAGCTATCAACATAAAATAAGTTTGACCTTATAAATCTATTCCTTCTAGCTCCGCCTCTACGTGTTAATTGCTAAACCCCTATAAATTTATCTATGTTGTATTAATTAATGTTAGTAGCAATATTTATTCAAAATATCAGCGTTCAAATAATCAAATGTCGACTACGTTTCACCATAATATTTTAGGTAAAAAGGATGTAATTAAGCTCGAATATTGTAATTACTTGCAAACTTATTTTATGTTTTCTCCATGGCGGAGCAATCGAGTTCAAGAATATTAACTATTAACTTATACTCATATTATAATTATTATTTGAGAAAAATAATAACAATAATAGCCGAGATAATCCTTAAAATGAAATTATCAGCTGTCTCCAAATTTACTAATCCTTCTCACTCTCAAGTATTACCTGGACGGAAAAATTACCCTCCGTTCCATTTTACTTGTCATCCTTATTACAAAAAAATACTTGTCATTTTAGAAAACTAAGACATAATTAATTTGTTTCCATCTTTCATAAATATGAAGAGATATTACTCCCCCGTCCAACAATAGTTGTCCATTATACTTAAAAATAGATGTCCAACAATACTTGTCCAATTTTAAAATCAAGAGATAAATTACCCTTTGTGTCTATTTTACCCTTGATATTATTTATCATCTAACACATTTCTCAAAATATTAAATTTAATAAAGTCAAAGGATAATATAGTAATATTACCACTATTATTTATTATTTTTTAAGAAATGTGTCAAATCAATAATGGACAACTATTGTTGGACAGTGAGTAATTAATTTGGTACAAAAGAGAGACCTATTAAATAGAGAGGAGTAATAAATAAAGATAATTTAGACAAAATTACCCTCTAGTTATTTTTTTTTAAAGATTGTGATTTGGTTGTGTTATAAAAAATAGATTACCTTAAATTTTATATTATGTTCATCAACGTATTAATTGAAACAAAAGTGAGGTTGTCTTTTTAATCAAAATTCAGGTAATTCAACCCATTTATTGTTGCCTTGAATAACTAAATCATTCTATCATATTATATAATAATAATAGCATTTTTGTATGATACATCTGGAAAGGAGAAAGTTAGGTTTGCTATCCATTTCAGCCTTTATTATGTAGTTATGACATTTCAATAAGGAATACCTAAATTGGGTGCACCAACTAGTTTATTAAAATCTTATGACTTTTGACTATGCCTCTAAATGTAGTAATAAAAATATATAAGTAGAAGAAAAGGAAAAGTAAAAATAAAGAGATGAAAGGTATCCATTATGCTATCATATATATAATTATATATAATATATACTCAATTTTGATGAAAAACTTCTAACGATTTATTTTGATTTTAGGTTAAAAAAGATGGCAACGATGTATCATGATATCACTAAAAATATTGTGACATCTCTTCCTTTTTATGTTCTTCTATAAAACTAATTATTTTTCTCTATAATTGAAAAGGTGAAGTCTTTGGTCCTCCAAAAAATATATATATTAAATGTACATTTTTTTGTCAATTATAATTATATTTTTTTAGTTGTTTAATTTTATATTGGATAACAAATAATAGTGTAAAATAAACAAATCATGTATTAGTATTGATATTGCTTAAAGTGCATTAAGCATAATTTACTCCTAAAATGTAAATATTTATTTACTTTGAAATTAAAAATATTTTTCCCTTGTTATTACATAAATTTATTTTATATTGAAAAGTCATAGGATTTTTTCTTGACTTTTATGATATAATAAAACTAAATAAAGTATTTTCAATATTTTTCATCTAAAAAAGACTAAAATATTTTCTCCATGTTGAATTCTTAAGTAGAATACTATTTATTCATGAAAATATGGTAAACTTGTATTTTACCCAATCTTTTTTTACCCATATCAAATATGAGTGGGTTGAATTTTTACCCATTTTATATTTACCCATTTTCAACCCGCTCAAATTTGACCTAACCAGCCCATTTGCCATCACTAGTGCAAGTAAACAATTATGATATAAGAGGTATTTAAAACATGTATTTTGACCAACTAGAGCTAATTAATTAGGAAGTGTTTCCTCTAAAAGAATTGAGTCTAAAAGGTCATAGGATAGTAGAAGTGTCAATTTAATTTATATATTAAGCTTTATACTCTTGATAAAACTTGTTTGTAATGACATAAATTTCATTAAAAAGTGGATAAAATCCCTACGGATGGTGGGGCAGTGATTGGACTGCTCCATTCTTAATCAGAGATCTTGAGTTCGAGCCATAATTATAAAGAAACTTTGAACTTTGGGTGGGAAAAAAAAAGTGGATGAGCGAATCCACATGGCTGTAAAAGGTCTTTGTACGCACATTATTGCACATTATATTGATTGTAACAAGTAACAATATTTAGATAAAAAGTAGCACAGTTTAAAATTATTATTAAATTTATATGTTCTAATTAATTGCATTAGAATAATAGTATCATTGTGTAATAATATTATTCCACCCGTGATACGACTTAAATTTAATTTATTTCTTCTAATGTTAGATTTCCTAATTAGTAAGGTTTAATAACTCGTTCATTTTTCATTGTAAATAGAATGTTTACGATTTGATTTGGATTGGTTTTTAATTAAAGTCAAATATAAAAAAGTTACTAGTTGATTTTTAAATTATTAAAATAAAAAAGCCAAATGTAAGAGATATTTATCAATTTATTTTTTTATTGATTTTGCTTCGATTATTTGATTTTTAATCATATATAAATATAGTCTTTGATTCCTTTTTCCATTATTAATTCTTGACATTAATCAAACAAATAAAGTGACAAACATTATAGTAAGCAAATGTAATATCATTTCGTTAAAACATAGTCATAATTAAAACTGGAGGTATCTATTGTGAATGCACTGAGTATATAATAATTTTGTATAAGCTAAAATACTACAAAATTAACGATTCATGAAACTTTGTCCTTCTCATTGCACGAGAGAGATCAACTAATCCTTATAAAATAAAATAAATGTAATTAAACTTCGTAAATTTTATGATAATTTTAATCTACTTAAAATAGTTACAAACAAATTAGAGTGCCAAATAAACCTATAAATGAAACTTGTACAAGTTCAAAAAAATTTAAAACAATCACTGGTACAGGTAAGCCAATATACTCAGACACAAATCAGACCTGCTTCAATTTAAAATTGATAGCATAATTACAGATCAAAATAAAATAAAAATTATCAAAAAAAATACTATCCAAAAAGTAATTAATATAATTTAATTTTCAATTTGAATCGATTTTTAATCGAACCACGAAACTGCGGTGTGAGTAACCCAAAAAACTTTCTCTATTTAAATTAGTTACACACATTTTGGTTGTGACTTGGTCTCTCTCACTTACTTGTATGTAGAAGCACAAAACACACTCCCCCTTTCTCTCTCTCTCTAAAAATAGTAATACACTAACATCGTTCACATCGAAAAGCCTTTTGCTTTTGCTTCTTCTTCTTCTTCTTCTTGCTCAGCCACCTCTAATCGCAAAACCCATTTCAGTTAACAATGGAAGCAATCCAATCTCTATCATTTCGTCCATCTCCACTCGATCCTCTTCGAAAAAACATCCCCCAATTCACCAATGTGAAGCCATTGGGTGCTAAAAGAGTGCCTTTTATTGTATCAGCTTCTGCATCCACCGTTTCTGCTCCTAAAAGAGAGAAAGACCCAAAGAAAAGGGTTGTTATAACTGGGACGGGTCTTGTTTCTGTGTTTGGGAATGATGTTGATACTTACTATGACAGACTTTTGGCTGGTGAAAGTGGGATTTCGCTTATTGATCGTTTTGATGCTTCTAAGTTTCCTACGAGATTTGGGGGACAAATTCGTGGGTTTACATCTGAAGGGTATATTGATGGGAAGAATGATAGGAGGCTTGATGATTGTTTAAGGTATGCCATTGTTGCTGGGAAAAAAGCTTTGGAAAATGCAGATCTTGGTGGTGATAGATTAGAAAAGGTTCGATTTTTTTTAGCTCTTTTGCTATTTGGATTTGGTTAAATTTGTCAAGATTTTGTGTTTTTTTGGGGGTATGATGAATTTGCTGGAATGGGGCTTGCATGATATGATTTTGGCTCGTGTTGTTTTGGTCATTTCTTATATTTTATTCGGAGATTAGAAAATTGCTTGCTGATTGTGTTTATTTTGGCATACAAATAACATGTTTTGTTATTTTGATATTTTAGCTGGTTTTTATTCCATTTGTTGCTTGTATTTCATTTCTATTTTCACCAAAATGCTGGAATTGGGCTTTCATGACTGTCTTTAGAGACCATAACTGTGTAAAATTTGAGTCCTACCAGTGCATTTTGGAATACCAGAAACAATCAAAGCAAATTTGTCATAGTGCATTTGAAAAGCATTGATGCGAATATATAGCATAGCTACTTGTTCAGCCTTCATTGTTTTTCTAGATTTGTTTCTTTTCTGCAGTCCATGACTCTAGGTTGTTTATTTATGTTCTTCCTTCAGATTGATAAGGAGCGAGCAGGTGTTCTTGTAGGAACAGGAATGGGTGGTCTTACGGTTTTCTCAGATGGCGTCCAGAATTTAATAGAAAAGGGTCACAGGAAAATTACTCCATTTTTTATACCATATGCCATAACAAACATGGGTTCTGCTTTGCTTGGTATTGATCTTGGTTTTATGGGACCAAACTACTCAATCTCAACTGCTTGTGCTACTTCCAATTATTGTTTTTATGCTGCTGCAAATCACATCCGCAGAGGTGAAGCTGATTTGATGCTTGCTGGTGGAACTGAAGCTGCCATAATACCTATTGGTTTAGGAGGTTTTGTGGCATGCAGAGCTTTGTCTCAAAGGAATGATGATCCACAAACTGCTTCAAGGCCATGGGACAAAGAAAGAGATGGATTTGTTATGGGAGAGGGGGCTGGAATCTTGGTAAGCTTCCTAGTGATTATCATGTTTTGGTCATAGGAAGTATATCTAAGCTACTTTGAGCAAGTTATGTGTGGTCCAATGTAGGTTGCTTTTTCATAAGTTGATTCCAATCCCGAAGCAACTAAATATGCAATAAACTGCTATCCATGAATTGCTGGGCTTTCTTTCATTGCACGGTAGACTGCATAATTTAGATTAAGCACTAGAGATTCATGTCACTTTAATACAATCTACTCACCATTTGGAAAGTTATTATGAAAATTGAATGACATGCTTGGCAGGTGATGGAAAGTTTGGAGCATGCCATGAAACGAGGAGCGCCAATAATTGCAGAGTATTTGGGTGGTGCAGTTAATTGTGATGCTTATCACATGACTGATCCCCGAGCTGATGGTCTTGGTGTTTCTTCATGTATTCTTAACAGCCTTGAAGATGCTGGAGTGTCACCAGAAGAGGTATATACTTCTCTCTCCAAGCAGTTGAGGTTATACTCTCATTGTCTACTCAATAGTCAAAGAGAGGGGTAAAAGAAATGCTGGAAAGAGCAAATTGCTCCAGATGTTTTCTGTTAAAAATTTGGAAACGAATCAAAATGTCATCTTGGGGCTACCAAACCCAAGATTCGTCATATCTCATACTTTTTCTTCTTAGAATTCTTCTGTTGTTGGGGAAAGTTTACAGTGAAGATAGTAAACTATTGACATGAAAGAGATTTCTTATCATGGTACATGGTTGTAGGACATTTTTGTGTGTGTTTGTTTTGGGCTGAATGGGAGATATTGTGCAACAAGTGAATCTTCATTCTTTTATAGTTAAAATTCAACTACTTAAAGCATCATAGTCTTTTCCATGTCGATTTTATGCCCATAGACTCTTTCATTCATGTCCCGTTGTCTCTTTGAGAAAAAATGCTACCTCCCATATGAGGTTTATACTAAATTTCAGATTCCAAGTAAAGATTACTCCCCTCCAGCTTTACTAGATAAAGGCATCCCTTATTGAGAGTAAAGGAAAGGTTACTGTTCAATTTTAATCATCAAAGGCGCATGTTCAAACTGCTGGCGATCAGAAAAATTAGGATTCTTTCACCATTAACCACAATGCACCTATAATGCTTGTAGAATTCATCCTAGATACTAAGCCTCCTCTTTGGAGCTTCAGTGTCTTCTTCTCAGATCTGATTTTAACAATACCAACCTTCTCACCTCGCTGTGTTACTTCTTTCCACGCCACAAGGTGAAAGTTTGCCTCCAGATTATATCCAACCCACAAATCTCTTTTGGATCTTTGAATGGCCTGGTTTCAGTATTCACAATCTTTACAAGTGGCACGGAAGGCAATCACTGATGCTACATGCTAACATTGTGGGCCAAAACATTCTTGTTCTCAATTTTTCTCACTACTGAACCTACATTTTATCTCTTGATCTTGAGCCATGACACTGACTTTGCTTCAAACCCCAAGAGAATGCCCTAACATACAGCAATTGTTTAGAATCAGCATGCTATCTGCAAATGGTGAAGCTCTGTTCCCCTAATTTTGCTCTAAGAAAATTCAGACTTTCCTTGTCCCACACTTCCTTGTTTATTCTTTACCATCTTTCGATGGAACTATTAGAATTGACATTAAACAGAATGGAGAGATTTAAGGTAGATATACAACCTTCTTCACTTTTCTCCAACCATTCTGTTGATAAATTAATAGTCACACGTTCACATTTTGATAGAACCCTAGAATTGTCCTTTCAGTAATCCTATTTAAGATGTTCAAACAGAACGGCATATTGAGAATTCATATGGCTAGAAGCCACTAGTTTGAATTGACCTTCTTTGTTGTTGTTGTTGTCATCGATGACGAAACAGCTGAAAGTGACATCGTCTCTTTATTTTGATCATCCCGAACTTTAGAACCTAGTTTTAAGTGGATACTCAAAACATTCAGCTTTTCATGATGTGTTATAATCTTTGGTAAGAGGTACAGAATGTATTGGCTAGATTTTGCTAAAAGCTAAAGTTGAGTTTGATTACTGAATTGATGATCTTCTCTTTTTTCTTTGTAGGTTAACTACATTAATGCTCATGCAACTTCCACCATTGTTGGTGATCTAGCCGAAATAAATGCTGTTAAGAAGGTTTTCAAGACCACCTCAGGAATCAAAATGAATGCAACCAAGGTAATTCTGCCTACATTTTAACGCATCTCTTCATTTATTCGAATTTATCAGTGTATTTGGCAGTATGTTCATCTTTAAGTTTTTTCCCCATATTGTTCCAGTCTATGGTAGGGCATTGCCTCGGTGCTGCTGGTGGTCTGGAAGCTATCGCAACAATTAAAGCTATTACAACCGGCTGGGTGCATCCTTCAATTAACCAATTCGTGAGTTGTTCTATATTTTCAAACTTGCATATCAAATGTTGATTGTTATGCTTCTTCATTTGCAAATCTCTAATTGTAATGAATATTCCAGAATCCTGAGCCTTCAGTGGAGTTTGATACTGTTCCAAACAAAAAACAGCAGCATGAAGTGAATGTTGGTAAGATACACTTTAAATTATAGCACCATATTATATTTTCACAAATAAACATTCTCATGAATAATTGAAAAACTTCCAACTACAGATAAATGCTCAAGTTTAGCAAAATTATTATGATAATGGATAGACCTTTAATAACATCAATTTCTTACATATGCAGCAATCTCAAATTCCTTTGGTTTTGGTGGTCACAACTCTGTCGTCGCCTTTTCTGCATTCAAGCCTTAATTCAGCTCAGTTTAGCTAGAGCAATCTTCTGGAGTAATATAGGGGATTAATGTGATACACAGTGGCTGTTTCATCTCCATGTGGGCAACTTGCTGGGCGCAGCGAGAGATGAACAATTGTCAATTCTTTTATGTACTAATAATCTTTAGCTTGTAGTTTCATAGCAATGAACATTTTAACTTTTCACTCCTTAAATTAGCTTGGACCTTCATAGTTTGGTTAGACAACAACGTCATCAGTTTTGAATTATGCAAGAGATTTGAAAGATGATGTGATCTTTTGAGATTAACAACTCTGTGATGCACCTGCTTAATTTTCCATTTGAGTCACAATTGGTTGGAGAACATTTATTTAACAACCTACACTTACTTTGTGTGGGCAGAGAAACTGTTTCCGAAAGAATAACTGGCTAACCTGTAAATTGTATCAACAGCCATATTCACAACTATACTCGTGGCTACTAATTAAGACTATCAATGAAAAAATGGGATTAAAGTGAAAATAAGATAACTTTGTGGAGTAAAAACGTAGCACCAAGTCACCATCACAAGTGAGTTGAACCCAATTCCTAAAGTTCCCGTACCTCACCTTCTCCGTCGCCGTCGCCGTCACGGGGTTGTCCACCAAAGGTTAGTCCCACAACAGTGCCTCTGCCATCGCCGGTTCTTTTTCATATGCTTTTTTTTTTCTTTTCTATGTTTTTTTCCAAATTGTTTGCTCTATTTGTTACTTTCCGATCATGCAATGCTGTAGTCTACGGTAACATACATTTTAGTTTCCTCCATTTTGGCTCACTGTGAAGTTCCAATTTATCTTTTAGTCACATTGTTTCAGAAACCCTGAAGATTTTACCCCAGTCATTCAAAGTTTTCCTAATCGTATTGTTTTAGGTCATTCGGTGTTTCCTTTTTCTTATCGAAGTTTACTCTTATATAACTGTAATTGCCTCCGTGAAATGCCTATGCATTTTGCATTATTAGTAAAGGAAGCTGATTGAAATATGGGACATTTGGTAGGTTGATTTTCACATGTTGCCCAAAACTGTTTACTCTTATATGACTGTAATTGTCTCCGTGAAATGCCTATGCATTTTGCATTAGTAACTCTCGGAAAATGCTCGTAAAGGAAGTTGATTGACATATGGGGCATTTGCCAGGTTGATTTTCACATGTTGCCCAAAACCTAGGGGGAGGATGGATATGTGTATTATTCATTACGAATTTAAGTTTTATCTACTTAACAATGTAATTTGTAAGTATAATTTGACTGGTTCTAAAAGGTTTTACCCCCCTCTTTTCTTAAGTTACCAATTTGTGCTGGGTGTTATGTTTTTACTTGAGCTGAGGTCTATCGGAAACAGCCTCTCTACCTTGGGTAAGGTCTAGGTAACTACTCTTCCCAAACCCCAGTTGTGGGATTACAAAGGGTATGTTGTTGTTGTGGTTACCAACTCATGCTGGGCATAGACACTTACCTGCAGTTGGCTTCTAAAAGCATTTGATAATTTGAAAAATTCTTTCTTTGTCGGTGGGAAACTCTATTTCACCATTCTACCTCCAATGATCGGTTTAGCGGAGTTAGAAGAGTTTCAAATTGGTGTAAATACTCTTATTAGAGTTTTTTTCTTCGGGGGTGGGTTGGGGGTCGGGGGTTGTATTATCTTATTAATGACGATGTTGCAACAGCCTGACTGTTGTATTCTCGAATGAGCTGATAAAGTCTTATCTCAGAGGAGTGAACTTGTGTAGTCTCCTATGTTTGCCTGTGATGTTTCAAGCCAATCTCTGCAACTTATATGAGGGGAAGATAACTGATACTGCTAGTTAAGAACACCACGTCCAAATCCTTGTACCATTCTGTCTCTTGCAGTTCCATACCCAGTACCTTTTGCACCTTAACAGTGTTTGTGTGGATTAGAAATCTTCTCCTGATTTATAAATTTCAGTAGATGTGCACTGCATTTCTTTTGGTGTTGGCATATGAAATTCAGAACATTTTCTTGAACTTCCATATAGAATTGCTGTGACTGCATGGTTTCTTTGTAAGGCCTCATATTTCCCTTGATATAGCCCATTGTGTTTTGATTTGTGACAGGTCCTTAAAATGTATTTGAAATCTCAGTTGTCGTGGAATGTGATAATCCCTGCGGAGAACCTTGATGTTGAAGGCTTAATGCTTCAGAAGGCAATTGTTATTCGCCTCATGGATGACTTTGCTGCCAAGAAGGCCTCAAAAAATCTTGGTTACTTTATGGCTCTCACTACATTGGAGAGGATTGGGGAAGGGAAAGTTCGAGAACACTCTGGTGATGTGCTTTTCCCTGGGAATTCAGCTGCATTACCTTCAAGGTATTCCGTGGAGAGATCTTGGAAGGGGTTGTTGACAAGATCTTGAAGCATGGTGTGTTTTTGAGATGTGGCCCCACTGACAAGTTGTACTTCTCTCATCAGAAGATGGCGGATTATAAGTATGTGCCTGGAGAAAATCCAATCTTTATGAATGAGAAGATGTCAAGAATTGAGAAAGACACTGTGGTGCGTTTCATCGTGGTTGGAGCAAGGTATGTGGAGGCGGAGAAGGAATTCCAAGCAGTTGTGAGCTTGGAGGGTGATTACCTCGGACCCATCTCACAAAACTCTGTTTAGATTTCGGTTATTCGCCATGATTGGCTCATTTTGGACATAGACGAGTGACATGCAAAGCTAGCTTCTATAGCTATATCTGTGTTTAGTACAATTTTGAATTGAATGTGACTTTTCTGTTGATGTTGCTAACCCTCTCTGAAGTGTCTTACTCATTTGGTTGCTTAAGCCCTCAAGTGGTCATGTAAATGTTATAGGCGGCATGTCTTTGCAGATACATTTACTTGTTAAGGTGATAAACCTTTACTTAAAATACCTTTCCGAAGTGTCTTGTTCTCTTGACTGATTTCTCTCTATGTGAATTTTTTATGTATTAAAAATGTTCTGATCAGTAGTTCAATGATAGAAATTTTGGTGCATGGTGTTTAGTATTTGGTTAGTAGTTCTTTGATTGAATGTATTGGAATTCTAATTGATTTGTTCTTTTGGATAACCAAATGTAAATCTTATGAAGTTCTGGTTACATGTGAATCTGCTGTATATTTTTCCGAGGGTGTCCAACTTGTTCATGTAACATGTTTAGTGAAAGGCTACATTATAGTTGTAGATTGAATGAGCTATAGTGCTGAAAGATAGAATCTGGAGAAATTCCCAATGGATAATGATAAGAGATATCAGTATTGTTAGCTCAACAAATCACAGGGTAGAGTTCAATCCTTGTAGCCACACATAGGAGGACAATATTGAATGGGTCCCCTTGTAAACATCTCGGAAAATTGATGGATTGGAGATTGGCAAGATTGCATTAATTGCTACACATGGGATCTTGATACCCAATGGGATCATAGATATAGATATCATTAGATAATTTGGACTCTTTCCCTCTTTCTTACTCCCTATATATGGTGAATTAATTCCCTTTGTAACTTCATCTCACCACAGCCAACTTCAACAATATATCATATCATCAAACACTTACTTTTCTCTTGACATAAACCATGGCAGCTTCTACAATGGCTCTTTCTTCCTCTTCTTTTGCTGGACAGGCTGTCAAACTCTCACCATCTGCCTCAGAAATCAGTGGAAATGGAAGGATCACTATGAGAAAGGCTGTTTCCAAGTCTGCCTCATCTAGCAGCCCATGGTATGGCCCTGACCGTGTTAAGTACTTGGGCCCATTCTCTGGTGAGTCCCCAAGCTACTTGACCGGTGAATTCCCAGGTGACTATGGATGGGACACCGCTGGACTTTCAGCAGACCCTGAAACCTTTGCCAAGAACCGTGAACTTGAGGTGATCCACTGCAGATGGGCTATGCTTGGTGCTCTTGGATGTGTCTTCCCTGAGCTCTTGGCCCGTAATGGTGTCAAGTTTGGTGAGGCTGTGTGGTTCAAGGCCGGATCCCAAATCTTCAGCGAGGGTGGACTTGACTACTTGGGCAACCCAAGCTTGGTCCATGCACAAAGCATCTTGGCCATCTGGGCTTGCCAAGTTGTGCTGATGGGAGCTGTTGAGGGATACCGTATTGCTGGTGGGCCTCTTGGTGAGGTTGTCGACCCACTCTACCCCGGTGGCAGCTTTGACCCATTAGGTCTTGCTGATGATCCAGAAGCATTTGCTGAGCTCAAGGTAAAGGAGATTAAGAACGGTAGACTTGCTATGTTCTCTATGTTTGGATTCTTTGTTCAAGCCATTGTTACTGGAAAGGGTCCATTGGAGAACCTTGCAGATCACCTTGCAGACCCAGTTAACAACAACGCCTGGTCTTACGCCACAAACTTTGTCCCCGGAAAATGAAAATCTTAAAACATTCTCAAGTTTCTGATCGTTTGGTGACCATGTAAAGTTGTAATTTGTGAGTTTACTTGACAATAGAATGGATTTTTCTTATATCCTATTCCAGTTATGGTGTTAGTCCTGAATTTCATTTTCCAACGGCATGAATGAAATGTGCAAGTTTCATATCAAAGGGGAAAAACAGGTGACTGAGCAAAAAAAAAAGCCAAGATACATTTGGGATGTGGAAAAAGCTTATAACTTGAATATAGAGACCACCAGAGGAACTTATGGAATGCAATCAATTCTCAAAAAACAATACTCTAACTTAGTGCCAAGAATAACATGATGCTATTAACTCAAGTGAGATGAATTAAGAGGACATATCACATATGTTATTTCACTACTACGTACGCCATTGACATATCAATGATAAAGGAAAATAATGTATATGTTTTGTCTTCAGAACGCAGCAACTACTCTCTCCGTTCCAATTTATTCCATTGAATGTGTAGTACGACAAAAAAAATGATTTTTTCTTATATTCCAATGAATGTGTAGTCCGACAAAAAAAAATGATTTTTTCTTATATTCCAATGAATGTGTAGTCCTGAATTTTCATTTTCTAAACTCACGTACGAATCTAACACTAAAACTTTGGCTGATCAAGTTCAACGAATTAAATGTTGAAAGCACATAGGAAAGAATATTATTTTTATAAGTTTGGATGAGCATAAGTAAGAATAATGGTCCTTTGAGATACCACTTTAAGGGGCCGTTTGATAGGGAGTATTAGGATAAACAATCCATGCATTAGTACTATGTTTGGTAGAAATTTGGGTCTATGTATAACTACTCAATGGATTAGTTATACATCCTACATGGTATTAGAGGGAGGTATTAGTAATACATATATAGGATTTAATACCATGAGATAAGTTTATGTAAAGACAAAAATATCCCTCAAATCATTTTAATTAGTTTCTTGATTTTATGTTTTATATTTGTATTAGTAAATTTATTTAAATAAATTAGCTTACACATTATTTAGAGAGAGTTGTTTGTTACTAAATAAATTCAATACAATATTTGAAATGTGAGTTGTTTAACATTTACTAATTAAAAAGGCAAATATATCACTACATGACGTTTGTGATCTTAATTGAATGAATTATTTGTTTTTTTATTTTATATATATATATATATATTTGTGTGGTTTTCTAATTATTTGTATTTTGAACAATTTATAAAATTGCATACATATTAAAATTACAACTTGCAATTTTTATGTATAAATGAAGATGGTTTATTCAATTTTACTATTGTTTATCATCTTTTCGATTTAAAAAGTAGATGATTTATCTTTTTACATTGAAAATTGACATTTTGCGAGTGATCAATTTATTAAGATGCCAATTATCTATCCTCAAATAATCCAAGTGAAAAAATAGCAAACATGATAGCAAGATTGTTCTTCTCCTAGCTAGTTAGAAGGTCATAAAAAGATAATATTGTCCGGCAATTATCTACCTTGACCCAATTACATAATAATTAAAGGGTATGATTGGAAAGAAACTTTTTATAGAGTTTTAATCCAAACACAAGATGAGGTGGAAAATAATGAACCAAATACTTGATAAAAAAAAACCCTGCATTACTAATCCCTGCACTACTAATCCCTGCATTACTAATCTCTACATTTCTAATCCCTGCGTTATTAATTTTTGTACCAAACAGCCCCTAATAGGATTTGCACTAATCCATGTTTTCTTATTTATTTATTATTTTTCTTCTTTATTTGTTTTAAATATTCACTTTTATAACTCATATCTAATTACCTATTCAATTGCTACTCTTAATATTCATAACTCTCATGTCTTTCATATTCATAACCTCCAAATATTTAATTTAAATCTTTATGATTTCTTTTGGTATTCCTCCATTTTTATCTATATAAATTCATCATTTTTGTTTCATGAGACCTCTACCCAAAGTTATCATTTTCCCGTCTTTAGTTAAAGTAGTGAAACACTTACTATATCATTATTGTACTATTTCATTCATATTTTAGTTTGATTTGATGAAGAAGACTCTTGAATTTTGATTGGTTATGGGTGAAGGTGTCGATAAGAACCCAAAAAATTATGTACTGATTTTGTATTTCATTTTTCATCTGTATTGTTATTAATCAAGTCTTAAGGAGGAGGCGTATATTGTATTTTTTTCTTCTTTGTTTATTTTTGTGTGTATTTTCTCTCTATTAGGCTTCTTTAATTTAATTTTGTATAAATTTGTATGTGCATTTTTATCTAGGCTCAAATCAGTCATTTGCGACTTAATTGGAAGTTTGCTAACTACTAGCCAATATTCAAAATTTTACAGTTGGTTGTTTAAAATAAATTAATTTTAAATATTTAAATTATGATTATACTATACGATTATACACTGTATTTAAGAAATCATAAATACGATGATCAATTTGACAAATTTACCCTTTATCCAGATTGATGGATATCAAGATAATTTATGTTGATATAGGGCATACAAAATATATCATTGGAACTTATGTACATCTTATGATATTAATTATAGGGGTAAAATGAGAAAAATTTAATTAATTTTATCTTTATTTAGTAAGTGATCAAGTAATTTGGAACAAGTATTTTTAGAAAAGTGATCGGTAATAATTTTGTACTGTTAAAGTAAAAAAAAGAAAGAAGATGGAGTAAAACAAAACGCTCTCTTTCCCGCCAACCTCAACCCTTCATTTCCCGCCAAAATCCGAGCCCTAACTCCAAAAATAGAGGCAAAATCCCCAATCTCGACCTTCATCAATCATCACTCTCTGCTCTGTTATATTCTCCTCTCTCTCACACACACAAACACAGATAGAGATTCACCCTTTCTCAGTCAGCCATGGATCTAAGCGACGAGGTTAGGGCTACGCACAAGCGAACTTTCCTCAAGTTCTTTGAACAGACTGTAAGATTTTCTCCCTTTTTTGTAATTTCGTCACATGTTTTCTACTTGATATATTTTGCTTAATTTGACGGACTCTGAGTTGTATTTATGTATTTGTTTGTTTTTTCTTTTGTTGAGTTATTTTTTATTTTTGTAGGAACTGGACACGGAGCTGAAGAAGGAATTTGAATCTATGATCAACAACAATAGGCGTCGTGTCATTATGGACCTCTCTGATTTCTACAATGACAGAGAAGGCTCTGATTTGGCTCGCAGGTTTAATCCTTTTCATTAATTTTAGTGATGTCATTTTTGGCTTGTATAATTCGAGGAAAAAATCAAGAGTGGTTTTGGGTTTGTGTTTTGAAATTGAAGTACTACCTAGGATTGTTAGTTTTGGTTTTCAGTTTGTTTGATTCCAGGTTCAATTTGAGTGGAAAATGTTGAAAAAAGTCGAGTTTTTAAATTATTTTTCCAAGTATTGAAGTCTACCTGGGATTATTGATATTGGTGGTCCAGTTTGTAAATTTCTTCTTTTCTTGAATTGTGTAGGCTTCTTCAGAATCCAAGTGAGTATATGCAACCGCTGGTTGATGCTTTAACTGATATGATCCGGACCCATAATCCCAAGTACCTTAAAGAAGGGGAGCAAGTCTTGGTTGGGTTTACTGGTCCTTTTGTTTCGAGGAGAGTAACCCCAAGAGAGCTGTTGTCCCGTTTCATTGGTTCCATGGTCTGCGTTGAAGGCATTGTCACCAAGTGTACGTCTTTTGAATTTGCGTATAGCGCTCATTTCTAGCTCATATCTACTTTGACTGTGGTATTATGCCCGTGTATTATAAAGATCTTAAATTGATCAAATTTACTCTGGCATCGATAATTTAGCCAACGAAGTAAGGCTACTGAATTTATTTTTAATTGATGTGCCTTAGACTCACTCCGAAGTTAATGAGTCAGTAAGAAGGCCTAATAAGTTTCTGAGTCATTTTGTACTGTAAGTACTGGTGATTTGGGGTCTATGGTGAAAACTTTGATGAATACTTTATTTTTTAAATTTTTTTATTTTATAATGGTAAAAGTAATGAAAATAGGGAACTGTTTTCCTGGTGTGGTAATTGTTTTACACTGTGCCGCAAAGGTTTGGGTGTGATGATACAACTGATATGTGTTTGACAGCTGTATGTTAGCAACAAATTTTCATTTGAAATGACCTCTGAAATATATCCATGTCCATTTGACAGGGGAAGACATGTATATGTCCAGTGAATAAAGTTATGGT
Organism: Solanum appendiculatum; assembly: GCA_018342035.1. Classification (NCBI taxonomy): domain Eukaryota; kingdom Viridiplantae; phylum Streptophyta; class Magnoliopsida; order Solanales; family Solanaceae; genus Solanum; species Solanum appendiculatum. The sequence continues at coordinate 1,692,439 of JAGDQO010000473.1, forward strand.
GATTTAGTAGTTTCTCGCTTGTAGTTGGCCATGTCTATATCAGGACCAGTTGTTAGTAGAGGGATGATGAACACTGGGCTTTCTAGGACTGTAGTTCTAGTATTGTATGGTTCAACTGATTAAGTAAGAAGGATAATTGATTTCTCAATAGCTGGATTGGACATGAGACGCCTATTTTATCCATTTTTGTTGGTGATTACTATGTTCCTTGAATGCATCATGTTAGAAGCATTTGAGATGTCTGGTAGTATCAGTAACCAGTGTGCAGTTTGCTGGTGTGAAACTGGGAAAAGATTGCCTGTCTTCTAGTGAGACATGAAATAAAAATTGCTTATAAATTCCCACTTTTGGTGGAAATTTCTTTTGATCTACCATACATCTCATACTTTCTATTCCAATTTATTGAGTCATGGATGCTAAGCTGTTAGCACAATGTAGCATAAAGTACTGAACTTGTGCTTATCAGAATTGGTTCCATAGTGGTGCAATTGCGCAACTGGAGAGTGGCCTTTGTTTCATCTGCGCTATATACTTGTGCCTTTTCTTCTAAATGGGCTGCAAGGCCAATAATTTGCAAGCTTCCTTCTTCCTGATGCACATGTACTCGTGCCATTGCCAAGTATAGTACAAGAGTCGGAACTGCATCCAGTTGTGCATAACTGCATATTTGTTTTCCAAAACTAAACAAATTTTATCCTTTATCTTCCTACATCACCAAATTATATGATTAAGCATAGTTGGGCATATTCAAATTCAAAAGCACATCAAATGACAATAAATACAGAGAATTGATATAAAGCATAATAAAATATGCCAAACATCATTAGTTTGACTGTGCTGTCTTCTGTTGCTATGTTTCATTATTAAAATCCTTTTTCTACTTGATTTTTCCTGCTCATATTTGCAATCTGAAGTATTTGCTAATATAAAACACATATTCTTTGTTATTTATTGTTGTTTATAACTGAAATATGTCTAAATTTCATTCTCTTATCAAAGAGAAACATGCGATAGGTTGATGCTAGACACAGATTTCTTCTGTTATCAGCTGAAGTTTTTGAGTTATGAATCATCTTCTTGTTTTATATTGAGTCCTTAGCTTGATGCCACCTTTTGAGTTATAAATCATTTTCTTGTTTTATATTGAGCCTTCGCTTGGATGCCACTTAGTAATTGACTCTTTTAATAAAATGTATTAATGAAAACTGCTACTTTCAATATCTATAGGTTCTCTTGTGAGGCCAAAGGTTGTAAAGAGCGTCCACTTTTGTCCGACAACTGAGAAATTTATGGCCCGTGAATACAGAGATATCACATCGAATGTTGGTCTGCCAACTGGTTCTGTGTACCCGACACGGGTAATGATGAACTGATATAGGTTTCAGGTTTGCCCTTTTTTTTGTTTAGCAGAATGAAATTTTACAAGAGTGATGATGTTGCAGGATGATAATGGCAATTTGCTAGTTACTGAGTATGGTTTATGCACATATAAAGACCATCAAACTTTATCAATGCAAGAGGTGCCTGAAAATTCTGCTCCTGGTCAACTTCCTAGAACAGTGGATATAGTCGTGGAGGATGATCTTGTTGATTCATGCAAGCCTGGAGACCGTGTAGCAGTTGTTGGGGTATACAAAGCTCTTCCTAGTAAAAGCCAAGGAAGCATGAATGGTGTATTCAGGTGTGTGTTTAAAGTAATATACTGCTTTATTACCCTTAGAATAGTTAAATGTTGTTTTCTGTATGTAATCCTCTCCATCGATTTTGTTGTGCAGAACAATCCTCATAGGTAACAATGTGTCTCTCCTGAACAAGTCAGCAAATGCACCAAACTACACAGAGAAAGTCCTGAAAGACATCAAGAATATTTCTGTTAAAGATGATACTTTTGATCTTCTTGCTAATTCACTGGCACCATCTATTTATGGGCATTTGTGGATAAAGAAAGCAGTTGTTCTGCTCATGCTCGGTGGAATTGAAAAGAACTTGAAAAATGGAACTCACTTAAGAGGGTAAGATAAACTCTTTTACCTTTGGTCAGGCTACATTTTGCTGTCCTTAGCACCAATGCAGACATTACTGCTTGACCATGTGAATGCAGTCTCTTTTCTCCAGTTCATTCAGACATGAGACAACTATCATAATTTTTTCTGTACTGTAACTCCTCTATATGAAATTGATTCTTGAGGTCTCACAGCAACCATTTTTACTGTATTTAGTGATATAAACATGATGATGGTTGGTGATCCATCTGTTGCCAAGTCTCAGCTGCTGAGAGCAATTATGAATATTGCTCCATTAGCAATATCAACTACTGGTCGTGGTTCTTCCGGAGTTGGTTTGACAGCTGCAGTTACTTCTGATCAAGAAACAGGTAAATTTTTTTCAAAAGCAGAATCTATGTTGTATGTGAAGTAAACTGACAAATATGTACTTGGTAACAGGAGAAAGAAGGCTAGAAGCTGGTGCCATGGTACTTGCCGACAGAGGTGTTGTTTGCATTGATGAGTTTGATAAAATGAATGATCAAGATCGAGTTGCTATACATGAGGTTATGGAACAGCAGACTGTAACCATTGCTAAAGCAGGAATCCATGCATCCTTGAATGCTCGATGCAGTGTAGTTGCAGCTGCAAATCCCATATATGGTTCTGTAAGTTTTTCAAAACAGGTCCACCTAAATGTGTAATAGCCTTAAGATATGTGTCATTTAACTTTTCTATACCATCTCGTTTTTGACAGTACGATCGATCATTAACTCCAACGAAGAACATTGGACTTCCAGACTCACTGCTCTCTCGTTTTGATTTGTTGTTTATTGTTCTGGATCAAATGGATCCTGGGGTTGATCGTCAAATTTCTGAGCATGTATTGCGCATGCATCGGTATCGTTCCCCAGTAGATGGAGGTAGGTTGGCAGTTATGTTTGAAAATCTTCATGCATTGCCTTCTCCTATTGTGTATGAATGAAGTGAATCTATTTTACCTTTTAGGTAGCTTAACACTAGATAATGATTCAAGATATGAAGAGCAAAATGACAAGGATGAAATGCCCGTCTATGTTAAGTATAATCGGATGCTACATGGTAGAAATTCAACTCGGCGTAAAAAGGATACATTGACCATCCAGTTTCTCAAGACTTACATTCATTACGCAAAAAACAGGATCCATCCTGAGCTGACTGATGAGGTAGTTTAGTGTAACTTGTGCAATTTCATGGCATCATTGCTTTTCTGTGCAGGATTAATTTTTTTTATGCCTTGTGAATTTGAATTTTGAAATACTCTTTAAGATTAGGCTGTAATAAACCTTGGTCATATCTTAGCTTCATCTCACATGAATCTTGATCAATGTACTGCTCTCTTGCTGATATTTATAATGATAATCATTTGTAGGCATCTGATAACATAGCTACTGCTTATGCCGAGCTTAGGAGTGCCAGTACAAATGCAAAGGTTGGTATTTTATGTCTGATATCCAGATAACTATCTTGTTATGTTCTTTGTGTGATGTAATTGATTTGTCTTAATTTCCAATAGACTGGGGGAGGAACACTTCCAATTACTGCCAGAACTTTGGAAACAATTATTCGGCTCTCAACTGCCCATGCCAAGCTGAAGTTGAGAAGACAGGTGAGAACTTATTTGATTACAAGTCTTATATAGGAAGATTGAAGTTCCCCATATATGACTGCTTAGGATTAGAGGTTCGCTGAATATAAAAAACCATCATCAACAGAAATTGACCAGTTCTTGACTTAAATCAATGAATTTGGTAACTAACCAAAATTGAGTTTTCTGGTTTCATTCTTTCCGTGATTATCACCACTGAATGGATTTCCTTTTTTGCTCAAAATTTGTTTCAATATCTTTTCTGGCAGGTTTTGAAGTCTGATGTAGAAGCTGCACTTCAAGTTCTACATTTTGCCATATATCATCAAGAACTGACTGAGATGGAGGAACGTGAGCAAGAGAGAGCAAAGGAATTGGGGAAGAAGCGCAGTAATGACCAGGATGACGGTAACAATGCTTCAGCTCATAAACGCAGAGCTGCGCATGATGCAGGTGATGAATCAGCTGATCATGAAGCCGGGGGAGTTGGGTGAGTTACTAACTAAAATATACATACTTCAGCTATCATCAATATTTTTTAGTCTTGGGGATATCTTGTTTATCCGCAGGTATGGTTTTTGGTAAGTGGTTTTCTGATAACTGATAAGTTGTCATCAAGTAAACAGAAGTAGATTTCAACTTCCTCACATTTAATTCCTTTGATGATCTATCTATACGGTGTTAGTTTGTTTTATCTATTACGATGTTTCCTTCTAATGTTTATGTTTCTAAAGTGTTCTTTTGTATTCTTTTGGTAAAGTGGTAGTGAAGCGATGGAAACTGATGATACTCCGGCAGCTGAAATCAGCATATCTCCTGAGAGGTCTGTGTAATTAACTAATTGATCATTGAATGCATTTCTTTGTACTTCGGGGTTACCAATTATGGAATCTAACATCTCTGAGCTTGCAGATTGCAAGCATTCAGTGCAGCACTCGGTAGGCACAGGAACTTACAACATGTGGAACAAATTCCAGTTGCTGATGTGGAGAATGTTGTCAACAATGGGGCGACTGTACCTTACTCAAAGGCGGAGATAGAGAAATTATTACAGGTATGCAAGTCCTTTGATTACAAATTTCTTTTATGTCCCGAGTTCCAAACATATGTGTAGATTACCTCTTTTTTCACAAGTAGGCAACTCTGAAATGTGTTTCACTTGGATACAATAGTTTTTGAATGTATAACAGCTAACAGGGAAAGTGCTCTAATGTGCAGATGATGGAAGAGAAAGGCCAATTGTGGGTACACAGTGATACCAATGTAGTTTACTTCATGTAAATCAGTCCAATTGGAGCTCCAAGTTCAGTTGTCTCCTTTATGATGGATTTTTTCAAGCCTAACTACATGGGGGATACCATTTGTTGCTGAACCATAACTTCTTTTATGTTTCTGATTGTAGTATGGTATTCCTCTATTTATCCCCACTTAGACATTCAGATGCAGATCTGATGAAGCATATGAATCTTACTTTTCCTGTATTAGGAACCAAATGGGTAATGTATTATGTAATGTTCAATTTATGATGACTACCAGCTATTTAGCTTTAACCAGAAGTTGTCTCCTCTGATTGAAAAGTTGCAATTCACGTTATTGGCTGAGTTAGGCTGAACTCCACTTGGTAATCCTCTTAATCATGAAGGGTAAAAAAGAAACACAAGTAAGTGCAGAATACATGGAATGTCATAAAATGAGAGCAAACAAGAAATGTAAGGAGAAATGAGAAGAGAACTTTCTTATTTTTTCGATATTAAGTGTTTTTTTATGTATACAAGTTTGTGCTATGTGATTCTGGATACCTCTATTTATGGGGTTACATTGAGGAACATCAAAAGGTGAAATCCATGAGGAGGTAGTGTTAGTGTGATTATTATTTACTACATATAATGGTGAAAATTATGGCCGGAAGTTATAGACATTCACAATTCACATAATAATAATAATATTTACAACAAGAAAATTATATCTTGAGCTAGTTTTTAACCTTAAAATTCTGATCGGCTTTCACCCGCAAGCAGTAACGCTTTTCCATACAATCGTATATAAACGTAACGTTAATTAATTCCCCACATTGCAAAGATCACTTTGTATATATCTATGTGATAACAAGTTTAGTAACAAGAAACTCCAAATGCATATTATTAGCAAATCCGAAATTATTAATATCACAATTATAATATATTATATCTCACTCATTATGAGATAATATTACTACAATTATTAATCACAACAAAAGGGGACAAAATGCTTTTCTCCCAGAATAGAGCTCATGTATATTACATTTTTAATAACAATTTATTCACTAAGAATCCCGTTAATATTTGATCCTTTTATAATAGTTTCACATTACAATTTCAGCGATAAACGAAGATATAATGACAATAAATTTCAGGACTTCCAAGAAAATTTATAGGATAAGAAATCTTTCATAAAAATATGAATAATTAACTCTGAAGGGAATAAAGTAAAAAAACTTTATTGAAAAAAAAAAACAAGCACAGGAAAACACAGATATAGAAGGAAAGAAAAAAGATAATGATTCATGGGACCAAACAAAGTTGGAGAAGTATTATGATTGAAAATTTATGTTAATTTGCAGGGGCACAAAGTTAGAAAAATCATGACTACTGCCACTGGTCTATTCTTCCTTACAACATCGGCCTTTTCTGTCACCTCTAAACGGCCCTCTGTTTCTCTTTTTGTCAATAAAGTTCACTCTTTTTGTCTCAGAGCAGCAAATGTAAGTTTCTTCTCTATAAAAAAAGATTACATTTTTCAAGATTAGGTGATATTTCAAGAAAATATGCTTCTGCTATTTGTGGGGTAAGTCATTTTGGTTTGGTATTTTGTTTGATTACAGATAGAAGGAAGTGAAATTGAAGGAAAAGAGGAAGTGGGTATTAGTGAAAAGAAGAAAATATTTGTTGCTGGTGCGACTGGGAACACTGGGAAGAGGATTGTTGAGCAGCTTCTGGCAAAGGGTTTTGCTGTTAAGGCTGGGGTTCTTGATGTTGATAAGGCTAAATCAACCTTACCGGGTCAAAACCCTGATCTTCAAATTGTGGGTTTATTTTCATTTTTGTTATTTTGTCTTAACTTTTTAGAAATTAATAGAAGTTAATTGCTCAATCAGTAGTTGATTATGCAGTAAAGTATGCTACTTTGAGGGTTAGATATTAAGCTCAAAGAAAATTTTGTCAATAGGGGAAATGCCTTTAAGTTTCACTTACTATATGTTGGGTTATTTGTCCAAGTCTAATTGGTTTTTGTTTTTCAATTTGAAGATATATGTATTTTTTAATTCTCCGTGTGACCTATAGGTCATGGGTTCGAGCTGTGGAAGCAGTCACTAATGTCCCCTTGGGGTGCGGCTTTCCTAGACCCTCTAATGTGGGATGTTTTGTGCAGGGGTTGCCCTTTATGTAATTTTTTGTTCTCCATGATTTCTTGCTTATACTCCTTCCCTCCGCTTAAAAGAGTTTGTTTTGGCTGGTGTTTTCTGGTGATACTTAATGTTGTTCAGATAGAAAAGGATTAAAATTGGAGATTATGTCAAAGCCTTTAAAATATGATCATTTAGTATAAAAGGTAATTGGATTTTATTTTTCCAACAAAAGGCGTTGCAAATGTATTGAAAAAAAATCAGGGAAAAATTGCTTTTGAATGTAAGTTAAGAGGTAACTATGAAGTATAATGTTCACTTCTATTTTGTAAACCTTTGAGTTATTTTACTTGAAATCAATTCTAATATGTTATTTTCAGGTGAAAGCGGATGTCACAGAAGGATCAGCAAGACTAGCTGATGCCATTGGCAATGATTCAGATGCTGTAATATGTGCTACAGGTTTTCGGCGTTCACTGGATTTTTTGGCTCCATGGAAGGTTGGTTGCTACCTTGCCATCCTGTTTTTCTTTTTTACTTACCAGTTTGCGTATCATTTCTAAAATTTTATGGTTATGTTTTCTCTTATGAAATACTGATTGTTTCATTTGGATGATCTTTATAATACCATGAATTGCTGGATAGGCAAACTGCTCAAAGGAAAAAGAAAAACAGCAAAAAAATTAATAAAATGAGAACAAAATAAAGAAGTGTTGATAAAGCTTGTTAAGAGTCCAAAACTAATTTCAGTTAGAGAAGCTTCTTAACGAGGTGCTACACATGGGCACATTCCTGCGCATTGAAAAAATTAATACAAAGTCTTTTTTGTCCTTTTAAAACAAGCAATGGAGGCTTTGTGAGTATGCTCCCACAACTTACAGGATAACTGCTGCTGAAACTCCATATGTTAGTAGATATAGTCTTTCGAGTTAAAGAAACTTCATTCCCTTGAAGATCTGTCTAAACTGCAGAAAAGTAAAATGGAGGAGTGAACAGTTTCATGTTACTAACACTATTCTTTCTTTTTGGTTTATGGAGAACATTTTCATTCTTTTCTCAGAATCCAGGCGAGTAGGCTGTTATTAGCAATTGTTTCTCCGGTGGCGTTGTTGGTGTCAATTGTTTCTTCTCTCTTTTTTTTGAAGCTTCTTGTGCTACTATTAATCCACCCTAGGTGTGCCATTTAAGCTAATTTCAAATTCGAACAGTTTAGTACGCCAATTTCACCTTTAAGGCCTTAGCTCCCTAATAATGCCTGTTATAGCGCCTGGAAAACAGGAATCAAGAATGGCACGGTTCAGCAGGTTAAGGCCTATTTGGTCGAATTCAGAATGGATCTACTGTCAGAAAACCAATTATTGTTGAAACTGTTTGTCAGAAAGCCAATTATTGTTTGTCATGTTTCAGGTTTATGAAAGAATTCCTTGCCTCTTAAGTAAAGCACCATCTTGATTTCCTTCCCTAGCCTTCAACTGGATTGGAGATCATATGTGATTGAGGTTCTGCAGAGGCACATCAAATGAGCTAATGTCAGAAATTATAGTAGAATGAAAGAAATAACCTTTGGAAGCAAACATCATATAGGTTCTGATGTTTGCTTAGGTGTTGAATGCTCAATACAATCGAAAAGTTGAGAAGGCTTCTCGAATGTTTTCAAGCTAAAACTTGAGAGCAAGACTGGAAAATGTTCTCAAAATGTATAGGGTGCAAACATATATCATCTTATTTCCCTGGCTTGCTTTCACCTTAAATTTGTCTGGTAGTTCTATTGTGTTCCTTCAACATATTTAGTATGGCCAAAAGGCCTCCGTTGATGTCTTGCCTTCCAGATCATTAAACTCACGACCTTCTCTTGGTTATTCTAATTACTTAAGTAAATTATGAAGCAATTATCAGATCTTTGAGCCCTTCTGCGTGATTGATGCTGACTTGTTGGCTCATTACCCTAATTATTGTTTTGGTGGGTTTTTGATGAATTATGAAGTATTGTCCTTCCACTACTATTGTTTAATCCCTACTGTACCATTCTTTCAGGTTGATAACTTTGGCACGGTAAACCTTGTTGAAGCATGCCGAACACTTGGTGTTAAAAGATTCCTCCTTGTTAGTTCCATTTTGGTCAATGGAGCTGCAATGGGACAGTTGTTCAATCCAGCATATGTATTTCTCAATGTTCTTGGACTGACATTGATAGCAAAGCTCCAAGCAGAGCAATATATTCGGAGATCTGGCATCAATTACACAATAATAAGGCCTGGTGGGCTAAAAAACGATCCACCTCAAGGAAACATCGTAATGGAACAAGAGGTAGCAATATGCAGCTTACTCATTGTTTAGTTACGTATATGTGTGCCATATGATTTTCCTAAGATTCTCCTTGCTTTTCCTTCAAAATGTAGGATACCCTTTACGAAGGCTCAATATCTAGAGATCAGGTAGCTGAAGTAGCAGTTGAGGCATTACTCCATCCAGAATCTCATTACAAAGTCGTGGAGATAGTAGCTCGTACTGATGCCCCTAAACGTTCATTCAAGGAACTATTTGGTTCCATTAAACAGCAGTAGCTTGTCAAAATGATGTTTTCTGTCAATGTTTATACACATTATTTATAAAAAATATAGTTACTTGAAGACCACAATGCAACAAATTTATATTGCAACATCCTTTTTCTGCAATCTTGAACATTTCCTAACACTATAACTTTAATGGAAGTTAGAGAAAAAAAAGAAGTTGGAAGTGAGAGCTTGTCAAAGAAAGGCAGAAAATATTATGCAAAAAGGTGAAAAATATAACTATAACAATAATAACGATAGCTTAGTTGGTTGATTATCCGAGCTTCCATCTCATTAGTAGGCTTCGATCTCTAACTTTTAATTTGAGTAATTTAAAAAAAGAAATTGCTGCAAATCAGAAGTTTCTTTGTTTGCTGTCCTAATTCAAACATACTTTTACAAAAAGTGAAAATGAAATTGGGGGATACAGAAAATAAATTTGCTGTCCTAAAAATTTTCATGGCCAAACACCTCCTTACGAGTATCATAAAAGTTAACCAATTTCCTGAATTGGAGTTTCATTTTACAAAATCTGGTGTTTGACTATTGATAGTGCACAAGGACAAGACTCAAGTTAATAGTCAAAATCTGGTGTTTAACTATTACCACAGGAAAAAGAGACTGACTTAGATGTATGTGTGAATTCAGATAAATCTAACTCCAATGCGGGTAATTACCAAAAAAATAAGAAAAGAAAGGACTTTCCAGAACATTTTATGGCGGTTAGTTAACTGAAATTAATTCTGGTTTATGCTAACAGCAAGTTATCCAAGCAAGACCACTGGTTTTTCTTGCTCAGCACCCTTCTGCCCAAACCCCCAATCCATTCTCTGTCCACACTAAAAATCACATTTTTTCCATCTTAAACCAACAGCGTACGTCTCTGCAACAAATTTTCACTTCAAAATTTCAAGAATTCTCTTTGTGGGTAATTTATAATTGTGCTTTTAACTTTTCATTTTGATTACAGATGGAAGGAAGTGAAATTAAGGAGATAAAAGAAGCAGGTACAGTTCAGAAGAAGAAAATATTTGTTGCTGGTGCAACTGGGAATACAGGGAAGAGGATTGTTGAGCAGCTTTTGGCTAAGGGTTTTGCTGTTAAAGCTGGGGTTCGTGATGTTGACAAGGCTAAATCTGTCTTACCTGAAGGAAACCCTGTTCTTCGAATTGTGAGTACTCTTTGATTTTCCTCAATTTGGGATTCTTGTTTGCTATAAGTTCTGTTACTGAGGCTTTGGGTAGATAGCAAAGCTGAGGATTTTTAGGGCTTTCAGAATCAAGCTGCCAATTAATAAAGTGGTTGATGAATTAACTTTACAAATTATGGATAAACGAAATAGTAATAAGTTCTTAATATTACTATTAATTCAGAAATTTGACCTTTTTACATAAAGCATCAGTTTTGAGCAATACTAATGAACGATGTTGCTCGGACTCTTCAAAAATGTCAACAACGGCATGTCTGATTCTCCAAAAGTAGTGCATTTTTGGACGAAAATGAAGAGTCCGCACAACTTAGCTATTGAAAAGTGAAATTCCAAATTATTAATGAGAATGGAGTTGTTATTTGAAATATATACATGTTTTACATGAAAATCTGCTTAGTTGTAATTTGAAATATATACATGTTTTACATGAAAATCTGCTTAAAATTTGTGTGCACATATGGAAGTGGAAAAAATTGGAGCTCAGATGATCCAATTTTTTTGTTTTGCTTACCAGCCAGAAGCTCTTCTTAAGTTTTCCATAAGAAGCTATAAGTGGGTGCTGTACTTCAACATTTTAAAGTTTTAAGTGCATGAGACTTTGGTATATTCAGTTCAACCAATTAATATTACAACTTACAAGTTTAGGTCACAAATTTTTGTTATTTTGCCTCCGTTAGTGTTTTGCTTTATGGGAACTTCCATTCAGTTCATTAATAGGACAGCTTTCTCAAAACATTTCTAGAGAATCTAGGAACAAGTGACTATTTATGACTCGGAGAGCCTCGCTTTCCAAACTAGAAAACTTCAAATTTGAGTTTGTAGATATACATTCTTACCCGCCTATGCGTATTACATGTCTTCCCTTGTCATTTTTACTCAAGCTGTCAAATCTGTAATTAGTTTTGGAGATAAAATGAAAACCTTATTCCTTTCTTATAAGAAATTTCAGTTTTCGAATATAGCTGTATCTTTAACCTTCTAACTTTGGCCTACAATAAGTCTAAATTTCATTTTCAACATTTATAAGACTTGGTGCTACTTGAGCATAGCCACGCTCCAAGTTTAGCTATTTGATAGAGGCTAAGAAAAGCTGAATACATTCTTCTGCAAATGAAAAAAATAGATAGTGAAGGAAACAAATGCCTTCTCTGGAAAGGACCAACTTGTTTATGAATACTCCCTGGAGGAATTCCATATTGTTCTGATTGTTCTCAGGTGAAAGCCGATGTGACAGAGGGATCAGCTAAACTAGCCGATGCCATTGGTGATGATTCTGATGCGGTAATATGTGCTACAGGTTTCCAGCCTTCATTGAACTTGTTGACACCTTGGAAGGTTAGTCAACTTCAATCCACACAATAGTAGTATTTACCAGATCCTTCACTTGATGATCAGCAAAGTGAGATAATTTTGTGATAGGCTTGATGGGAGTTTCAGTCTCATTTTTATGCAATGCAACGTCTTTTCAGTACTTAAATTTTAGTCTTATAGCTTGAAAATCACAGTGTGCTTGTTAGTTTGCAACTGCAAGAACATGTTGGTGAATTCTATATGGAATACATGGTCTTTTGGAGAGTCCTCATCATCTAAAAAGTTTCTCAATACCCAGAACAGGAAAATGTAAAATGAGTGACCAACCTCATAGCAATTGAAGTTCAATTTTGTTGCTTAAATAACATTCTAGTTACTGAATTGGCATTCAAGCAAGTATCATCTTGAAGATAATAGTTGTTATGGTGGTGGTAGTACTTATTGTTTTGTTTGTTTGCTCCTTTTATTTTACTTTATTACACCTCCTCTTGACATCTTTGAGCCAAGCGTAAGGTAGTTGAGAGTAATTCAAACTCGAAAAGCTTTAATCTCAATTTTTACTGTTATGCGTAACGTCTTCTGGCGTCAAAGAGATTTATCTTCATCATTTCGTTTGGTGAAAGAAAAAAATGAATATTTGCATGTGGAGTGAAATCTTGAAAGCCTCCTTTTATTCTCTTACTTCCTATTTTATTGTTTTCCTTTTCAATTTCTTTGTTTACTCGTCTGCAGATTTTAGAAAAATTCCTAGGACAACCATAACATAAACACCATGAAACCTAATGTATTCCTTCCCCATACATTTTACTACAGTGGGTGTGATTGAGTTATTGTAAAAGTAAGTTGTATGTTTCCAGTAGCTAAAAGTTAGTGCATTTGACAAACCAATCTTTGGAACTTCCTCTCTGGAGTTAAGTTGAAGCAGAGATTACTGTATCAGCTCTTAGACTCTACCCTCTTTAGCTGTCACTTGGAATCTAGAAGCGTCAGTTGCAGAAACAAATATGATGCTGGGCAATTCTATTTAAAAGAAATGGTCCGAACGATACCAACTCTGGAGCATTTCAGCTTTCACTTCTCTGATTTGCTGATAGCTCAATTTTGCTCATGCTATTGTTCTGTTCCCAATAACCTAGTTATTAATTAGACACCACTCGTCTTACTTCCTTATTGTTGTCAGTAATTTTGGCGGTAGACATTATCATGTCTTATGCATAAGAAGTGTGAATTTGAGGTGAGATTAGATAGGGATTGCGATGCCTAATCTCCCCAGCTCGCTTTGGGATCGAGACATAGTTGTTGTCGTATTCATTTTCATGTCTTGTGTCAATGAATTAGCAGAGGTGTTAGATGTCCTTTATTAGCATTATCATTGTTCACATGCAGATGTCCTATAACTTTTCATCTCTCTTGTGCATTTCTTTGATTTTGAATATGGTGAAAATCAGGAAATGTATCCCATCATTGTTTTATTCTTTCAGGTCGATAATTTTGGCACAGTGAACCTTGTGGATGCATGCCAAAAACTTGGCATTAATAGGTTCATCCTTATAAGTTCAATTCTCGTCAATGGGGCTGCAATGGGTCAGTTGTTCAATCCAGTTTATATAATCCTTAATGTTATGGGACTTGTATTAGTAGCAAAGCTTCAAGCCGAGAGATACATACGTAAATCTGGCATCAACTACACAATAATTCGGCCTGGTGGGCTAAAAAACGATCCTCCACAAGGAAATATAGTCATGCAACCAGAGGTAACATTATGTATAGCTTACTCCTGTAGTGTTCCATTTCAATTGTAATCCAGAAGTCTTTTTTTGCATCTAATGTTACACTCTCTCTCTTCCCTCAACTTAGGACACCCTTTTTCGAGGCTCAATATCTAGAGATCAGGTAGCTGAAGTTGCAGTCGAGGCATTGCTCCATCCAGAATCTCATGACAAAGTCGTGGAGATAGTGGCTAGTACAGATGCCCCTAAACGTTCATTCGAGGAACTCTTTGGTTCAATAAAACAACAGTGACTTGTAAGCATGCAACTTTTATTCCGTCCACTAAAATGTTTATTTGATATTATACAATATTCAACATTTCTCGTGTAAATGATGATGCTGTTGGGATCTGAACTGGGTATAAGTTCTGTAATTAGTATAGTACTAGCATCTTGTTTGAGCGCTGCGAATGCCATTTCTTAATTTGTTTTCATTTTGATCACCAAACATCCAACAACAACAATCCCACAAGTGGGGTCTGAAGGAGGGTAGTGTGTACGCATACCTTACCCCTATCTTGTGAAGGTATAGAGACTGTTTACGAAAGGCCCTTAGCTCAAGTAAAGCATATCAAAGTAGATTTGAAAAGTAAATACAGTAGTGAATCACCAAACATCCGCATATCAAAAATAAAATTGTCTTATAAGATGAAATCCCAACAAAAAACAAATTACAAAAAATGAAAATGAGAGGTTAAAAAGGGTAAGTAAAAAAAGTTTGATTAGAAGAAGAAAGCAGCCAGAGAAGCAAAGGTAGCCATTAAAACAGGGGCAAACAAAGTAATGGCAGCACTCTCCATTGAAGGTGAAGGTGCAGGTGCTGCTTCTCCAGCAGCCATTGCTCCTCCAACATTTCCGAAAGTGACTAGCATCATCATGCAAATGGTGAAAACAGCCAACTTCTTAATACCCTCCATTTCTTTCTTCAAAATTTTCACTAAAATACAGAGAAGAAAAATGGATAACAAGATTGATTAAAGTGACTGTTTTAAGTGTGTATTGAAAGGACAATAGACATGGCTTTAACAGGAAAAGTTTATGGGAAAAAGCAATAATTCTCCAACTATTTTATTCCAGAATATTAAGAACAAAGTATTTTTGAGGGTGATGGGTTGTCAAAATTAAAAACACTACAATATAAGTAGTATTACTTTATAGATACAGCCTGGACTAAACAAACTGGATGTTCCCACTTGTTACTAGATAAGTTTAAGTTTTAGTTTTTGATAGGTCAAGCTAATTAAAGCTTCAATTCCATGTGTTGATCACTAAAATTGTTTAGAGATTTAATCAGTTGATCAACTCTCATAATTCATGCGTTAGTGGTCCTATTCAGAAGAGAATTATTTTAACATGACTGATCTTTTCGATGATGTTAAGAGTCACCATATGCGACATCTCACTGGTGTTCGGGTCAGATTACGCGCCCTTGGGTATGGACTAGTAATACGTGATATTTATTCAGATTAATTATCAAGAGTCAAGCCTATTCTTATCATTAGTAAAGGTGACGTAAGAAGATACATCAGAAAGAGACTAACACAACTTTTTAATTATACCAACAAAGGATTAAGGATAGAAAAATATAGATTAAAACACCCAATTCACCTAATAATGGAAAATGATAATTAGCTAATTGATGCTTTTACATGTGCTGGTTGCTTAACTAACCATTCTCAATGATTATATACACAAGCTGACAACTTATACAAATGTTTTTTGGATAAATAACACAGTTAATTAAGATAATTTCCTCCAAAATAATCAAATAAAGTCTCTCACCAATTATTTATAGTAGCAGTGCACATGTAGGAGCTTCATTTCTATTGAGCAAGTAAAAACTAGCCTGGAAAAAGGTAGTTCTTCAATTCCTTTTTTTGGTTACAGACTGGATTGACTAATATTACCACTTCAATATATATTCTAAGTTTTTTTAATTTTGTAATGAGATAGTTGGAAATGCAACTAAAATTTTCCTATAAAAGCCAGTCCTCTTGTTACCTTTTTTAAATACACTACTCACAAAGTCACTTTCAATAAGATTCTAGTTTTTCTTTGTTTATTTTTCTCATTTTTATTGAAGTTCTTGAAGAAAAAATGGAGGGTTCCAAGAAGTTTGTTATGGTTTTCACCATTTGCTTAATGGTTCTTTTAGCTTTTGGAAATGTTGGAGTCTTGGCTGCAGAAGCACCAGCTCCTTCACCTACCATGGAGAATGCTGGAGTTACTTTGTTTGTTCCTCTTCTAATGGCTGTCATTGCTTCAATGGCTGCCGTCTTTTTCTAAAGTTTCTGTTTTTTTGCCCATTCTTAAATTCTTGTTTCTTTTCCATAATTGTAATCTTGAGATTATTTGTTGGGATCTTGATATCTAAAAAGAATATAATTTCATTCTGGAAGAACAGTTTTTTTACTGTTATTTCTTCTGAGAAATATCTATAGTTTTATACTACTAGTTGTGTACTATCATTTAGCAATTAAATTTTCTGTTGTGCGATATACCGACCTCACGACTCACGACTCACTTCATTAACTTAGTCGGCACAACCTTGTCCTCCGGTTCTGTAGATATATTATATTAGAAGTAGTACTTTGATTTGTCATAAAAAGTAAAAGCATTAGACATATAAAATTGAAAAGGTAACATTAATCTTCAACCGGAAGACTTGGCCTCCATATACAATTAGTTGGACACAGTCGAATCAATGGATGTTTGAGTTCATCAAGAAAGAGTCCTGTTGGTACATAATTACCACAAGGCATCAATTCTATACTTCAGGTTTGTAGCAAATGATGTCTTAAAACAATTGAAACTTTGCGTAATCCATTGTAGTTGCTTTCAGTTTTCTAATATTTTCTCTCAACTTGACACAAACAATTGAATGCCTGAAATTTATCTATTCCATCCAAACTTTGGGCACACACAAGTTCAGTTCTAAGGTTTGAACTGTAGGACACGAATACGCAAAAAACAAAGAGACCAGCTGATAAAAGTAGAGGGAAAGAAGATGCAATGATTACTGATAAAGTAAAATTTCATCCTTTTTTATGAGGATGGTCAAGTAAAGTATCATTGTAGCACATTGCAGCAATCTATCCCTAGAAGCACATAGTTATATAAGACATTAATTCAGAAAACTAATCAGAGAAACAACAACAAATAAGAAAAAGAGAAAGAGAGAAAAAAAAAACAGAGATGGCTGAAGCAGGAGTTTCCTATGTTGCAGAGAGGCTTATTGATCTTTTACAGAGAAAAATTGTTTTCCTGAAAAACGTCCAACAAGGAGTTGAAGGAGTGCGAAATGAACTCGTCCGTATGAAGTGTTTCCTGAAAGATGCAGATATGAAGCAAGAGGAAGATGAGGCCGCAACAATCCGCAATTGGGTACCTACCATGCTGAGGATGTGATTGAAATATTCATCCACCAAGTTGAGTCCCAAACACGACAGAGTTTCTTCATCAAGTGTGTCTTCTACCCTAAGAAACTATACTGTCTTTACAAAGTAGGGAAAGGGATTGAATCAATTCAGACCAGAATTCTTGAAATATCCAACAGTCGTGAAAGATATGGCATCAGGTATATTCAAGGTCTCGGAGATGGGGAAGGTTCAAGCACAACACGTGAGAAGATGCGTGAACTAAGGCGCTCCTCGCCCTTAGTTGCCAACAAGGATGCCGTTGGTCTAGAGAAGCATGTGACCTCTGTCGTGTCAATCCTTCTGAAGGAGGACAAACGGCTTCGTGTTGCTTCAATTGTGGGTATGGGGGGCGTTGGCAAGACGACTCTTGCCAAAGAAGTTTATAACCAAGCTCAAATCAGAGACAACTTTGACACTCAGGCATGGCTTTATGTATCCCAAGATTATAAGCCCATGAAGATCATCAAGGAACTCATTTTACAACTGGCAAATCCAGAAGAAGATAAAGTGAAGATAGTGGATACGATGGACAAATTGTCAGAGGCTGGTTTGGAGGAAATGCTCCAGAGGCGTTTGAAAGATACATGCTATCTCATTGTTCTTGATGACATCTGGACCACAGAAGCATGCGATCTCATTGTTAAGTCATTTCCTGACAACGATAAGTCAAGTAGATTGTTACTTACCAGCCGCCGAAAGGAGGTTGCTTTGCATGCAGATCCCCATAACACACCCTACAAACTTGAAGTATTGAGTGACGAGGAGAGCTGGGAACTCTTTCTCAAGAAAGTATTTGCTGAGGATAGAGAGTGTCCACAGGACTTGGTGGACGTGGGAAAAGAGATTCTGGAAAAATGTGACGGGTTGCCACTGGCAATCACTGTCATAGGAGGTCTCTTGGCTGGGAAGAAAAGCAAAGAAGTGAGTGGCAGAGAATACAACGAAACCTCGATTCACACCTTGTCAGAAGTCAAACTTATCGTGTATCAACAATTTTGGCGTTGAGTTATAAAGACTTACCTCCCCATTTAAAATCTTGCTTTCTCTACCTAGGCCTTTTCCAAAAAGGCAAAGACATCCCTGTGAAGCAACTGATGCACATATGGATTGCCCATGGTCTTATTCATCAAAATGGAGGACAAAATTTAGAGGACATTGTGGAGGATTATCTAGATGAGCTCATTGGCAGAAATATGGTACAAGTAATCCAAGTTAGAGCAGATGACAGAGTTAAAAGTTGCCGGCTCCATGATCTCCTACGAGACTTTTGTATTATGAAGGCCAAGGAAGAAATATTTCTCGAGGCAGATAATCTATCTATATCCCTATGTGAATCTCGGCACTATGTCCTTTATTTTCCACTCGAGAGGTACGAATATTTGGGAAATTCAAAATCGTATATAAGATCTCTTCTATCCTTTGATTCATCTGCTAAACTAGTTAACTTTGATTGTATTTGTACAAGTAGTTTCAAACTTCTCAAAGTGCTATACATAGACTCTCCAGGTTTAAAGGTGATCTCAGATAGTATTGGGAAACTATGTTCCTTGAAGTACTTAGGCATAGGATGGAAGACATACATTAAGAAGTTTCCCCATTCGATAAGTCGCTTGCAAAACTTGGAAACAATAGATATGCCCATGTCTAGGTATTATTCTGTGGAAGTTCCTAATGTCTTGTGGAAGTTAGAGAATTTACGGCATATACTTGGTTACATAAATTCCCCCAGCTTATTGAAGATGGACCTACCTAGCAATCTCCAAACTCTAGGCAGCATACCTGTTCATCACTGGATGCACCATGAAAACCTGAAAAGAATGACTCATCTCCAAAAAGTTGGTTTACTCATTGGAAGTGCTGATAGCCTAGACATGGATCGATTATGTGATTCACTTGCAGAGCTTGAGAGCCTTCAATCCTTGTGCTTGGATGTAGAGGGTAGCGTGAAAATATCTTTGATTGCTGGTTTATCTAAGTTGAATCATGTTGTCAAGCTTAAGTTGAAGGGAGGCTTAGCATCAATACCAGCTAATTCTTTCGTATTTCCACCTAATCTTTGTCAGCTGACTTTGGTGAACTCGAACCTCCATCCAAAGTCAATCAAAGTATTGGAGAAGTTAACCAACTTGTCAGTTCTAAAACTAGTTAAAGCATTTTATATATATGATGGGCATCAAGAGTATAGGATAAGAATATCGGAGAATGGGTTTCGTGGACTCAAGTTTCTCAGGGTGGATCAACTAATGTATGTGAAAGCGATGAAGCTAGGGAAAGGTGCAATGGCTGGACTCAAATGGCTGCAAATCTTCAAATGCTACTCGTTGGCGGGGCTCCCAGAAGAGTTGATATCATTGTCTAACCTTTAGAAGCTGGAAATTCGCGAAATGCCTGAAGCATTTATTGCTAGGCTTCAAGATTCAGATTTGCATAAACTCCAACACATTCCCAATATTGTGGTTGGACATCCCAGTACACATTATGAAGAATGGATCCAACAACTGAAGCCTAGAAATATGGCTAGAAGTACAACTGTCACACCCCTATTTTTTAGGGTTTTTTTTCTTCAATTAAAGTGACATTTTGAAAATGGATTATTTATTTCAAAATCGCCACTTGGAATTGAGTTTTGGTGTTCCAAGTCACCTTATTTAAATTCCTAATCAAAAGGAAATTGACTCTTTATTGTGGTCTGCGAAAACAAAAGACCGGGTAAGGAATTCTGTTGACCGAGAGGAAGGTATTAGGCATCCCTCAAGTCCCGTGGTTTTAGCACGGTCGCTTTATTGATTCATATATGGCTTAAGATGATTTTGGATATATTATATTTATTAATTTAATTAAAATGTTATTTATCTTCCTTGTTTTTGATTTATTATAAGCACAATTAAAATTGCCTTATTATATTAGTTATGTTATTATGGGTATAGTATATATAAACATCTAATTGCTAAGAATTAAGATTTATGTGGGAATTAGAGTTTGAATAATTTTAGGATTGTTTTTTTAATTGGGTTAACAATAAGAGATAAAATTTTATGGGATTTGGAATTAATTTAAGAAGAGAGTTCTAAAGAAATTAGGACAAATTTTATTTAAAGGAAAAAAAAATTCCTCCTTTTTAGTTTTTGTAATATCTCTCCCTACTAATGTATCATAATGTTTATGTATGAAAGTAAATATGTTTGATTTCATATAACTATAATTGTTTAATCTCTTAGTAAATGGTTCTCTGATCAGTTTTTTAACAGTATCGATGGACTAACCTGTAAAGTCCTAGGGATTTGAAATGTCCGCTAGGGCCATGTATTGCCAAAGGACGTAGTTACCCGGGGTGTGGTTAGAGAAGATAACTGTTAAAAGCTAGGCTGCAAAGAAGATATGAACAGAGGTTTAAAAAAAAAAATTTAATTTTGGGAGAAGTTACTGAAACCTTAAAAGTATAAGCTATTCACATGACAAAGGACCAAGGATAGAGAGAGTACCGAGTAGGATTTACAACATATTTGATCAAAATCCTTTGCAAGACCGACCATTTAATTTTTATCTAAGTGTTTATATTGTTTTTATTTATATTGGTTTATATTCGGGAACCGACCATTTAATTTTTATCTAAGTGTTTATATTGTTTTTTCTTATATTGGTTTATATAAAGGACGTAGTTACCCGGGGTGTGGTTAGAGAAGATAACTGTTAAAAGCTAGGCTGCAAAGAAGATATGAATAGAGGTTAAAAAAAATAAAATAAATTTAAATTTTGGGAGAAGTTACTGAAACCTTAAAAGTATAAGCTATTCACATGACAAATGACCAAGGATATATAGAGTACCGAGTAGGATTTACAACATATTTGATCAAAACCCTTTGCAAGACCGACCATTTAATTTTTATCTAAGTGTTTATATTGTTTTTATTTATATTGGATTATATTCGGGAACCGACCATTTAATTTTTATCTAAGTGTTTATATTGTTTTTATTTATATTGGTTTATATTGGTATCAAAGCCTAAAGATTTAAGTTTGGACCAAGTTAATAATAGATTGTTTAGTTTATGAGGTTACATAAATATTTTAGATATATAAGTCTTCATCATCAAATAGCTCACACTGAACAAGAAGAGGTGACTAAATTAAAAAAGATTAAAAAAGAATTTATAAAAATTTTAATAAATATAGAAGATAAATTAGATCAGACAGAGCAAGAATTTATTCAAGTAAAAAACTTTGTAGATTGGGAAATACATAATATAGGATACAACATAGGAACTAGATTAAGAATCAAAAAACATTATATAGAAAAGATAAAACACTACCCGTTAGGATAATCTAAGAAAAACTTGCATGAAAAGACATCCAATTACTAGATTTATAGCGTTTAACTATTGGCTCTTACATAGAGAGCTACAAGAAATTAAAGAAAATAAACAAAAGATAAAAAAATTACAACAATTATTGCAAATTATAGATGATTTATTAATTGAAGACATAAGGAAAAACTTTATAGAACGAATCACGACTACAGACGAAGTTGCCGAAAGACTTAAATCAAATATAAAGTGGGAAATATTAGCACTAGAAAGAACTATTGAAAATAATCAGTCTAGAATAATTTTCCAGAAACAAAGACCAGTGTGGATCCCTTTAGGATAAATGAGTAAAGATAAAATACAAAAGATAAGAAAAAGAATTGAGTTATTATATCCAAGATACATAAGTCTAAACCAAAGTAAAGAGGATAATAAAAAGTTAAATAAACTTATAAAAAGAATATCTAAATTAGAAGCAAAATATATAAGAGAATTAAGAATAAAATACAATAGCTAAACTAAGGGATTTAGAATATTTAGACCTAAAAATATTCCCAGAAAAGAAATATCGAAGACTAAAGGACGAGTCGCTCATAAGGTGTAATTTTAGTTATGGAGAACATTTATTACATAGTTCAGACCAACATTTAAATACTATTACAGACTTAATTATAAATCTAGGAGAAACGGTTCAAATAGATCAAGAAAAAATAGTAAGGACTCTAGAAAGTTTAAAAGACCTGCAAACAAAGCATAATAAGCTATTAGAAAAACTAGAACAAAATTTAGAATATTTAAAGAAGCAACAAGTAGATTTAGAAAGAAAGATACAAAACCACCATAATCAAGAAACAAATAATAACCAAATAGATGAATTAGGTATAAATAAATACAACTTTAAGAAAGAACTAAAAGAATTAAGAGAAGAATTAGGCCAAATAAAAAGTATAGTACTTTCATGAATGACCCGTTGTATCAAACAATCTTAAAAAGAATAGAACAAATCCAGCCAAACCTCGAAGGATTGTCAAATCATCAGCCCCAAGGGAAATCAGACAGTACGCTAATAAAACAAAATAATACCATAATACTACTGTTACTAGAGATAAATAATAAACTAGAAAGGGTTATTAGAGAAAAAATAACGGAACAGAAACAGGCTACGCAAGAAAAGAATATAGATGATTTAATAGAACAATTAAAAAGAACATAATTAACTCCCAAAGAAGATAGGGTAATTAAGATAAGAAGAAAACCATGGAACTTTTTCCAATTAAAAGAAGAACCGATAAACCAAGAGCAAGTTTCTCACAAGACAGCTTGAGAGGTGGAATACTAGCAAGAATTTTAGATTCTTCTAAGACTAAGACAAATACAAGTCAACAGTTAGAAGAAGTAATAGACGTGGATAGAGACATCCAAATATTCCAACAGAATAAGCTAAAATTGTTAAATTCAAAAATATTATACAATACAGGGTTTTTCGCGGGACAAGCTCAATTATATAAACATTACAGAGAAGAACAAATGCGTGTAATAGGGAAAGACAGTAATAACTTAAGTTTAATAAGCCCAGAATCTTTAAAACAAATAAAAAAAATTAAATATGACTTTAATGCATATGAGTTTAATAGTAATAGGTCTAAAAGGATTAACTAGAAAGAATTTAGGCACAAAGGTATTAATCACAATATATAATGATAGATGGACAGAATTAAAGAAATCAATAATTGGATTAACAGAGGTAGACATGACAAATAACGGAGGACTTTTCTACTGTAGTCCAGATTTTATGTTGAGTTACAATGATTTTGCAAATCATATTAAAATAGGTATACAAACAAAAGGATATGAAGAAATGATAGGAGGAAACAACCTATTAATATGCGTAGGTTTTATAGGAAAAATTGCAACTAATAGTAATACAAAATTTAAATTAAAAGTGGAAGACGTAGTAGGGCTAATGGGAGACAAAGGCATAAAAGTAATGAAGCCATTAAAAATAGACTCAGAAGAATACGCTGGGTTAGAATGGAATTTAGAAAATTTAAGTAAAAAAGAAATATTAAAATCAAAAGACCATTTAATGTATACAAACAGTAAGGGACAAACCTCTATAAGATTTGCAGATTATACATATACAGACCAAAAAGAAATAGATGAAGAAGAAGAAGAATCTAAACTAATGAATATTGAGATAATAGAAGAAGATGATTTCAAAGTAGATGAAGCAATAAAAAATGCAGAACAAGTTTATAATCAAGATAAAAATACCAAATTCAGATGTAAAGGATGCAAAAAAGGAAAGCTAAAATTTAATCAGGTAAAAGAACATTTTCAAAAATGTAGACTGAGATAAGATAATTATGGATATAAAATGCAAGAAGTAAAGAAAGAGGAGGAAGAATCAGTTATTAGTGAAATAACTTTAAGTATAAAAGAACTAATGGAAAGCGCTTCAAGTAGCTCAAGCCCATTCCAAAAAACTACTTCAATGCAACAAGTACAGACAAATATGGAAAATTTACCAAGATATAGGGTATATAGAATAAATCAAGAAGTCCAGACAGAAAATTTAAAACCTAAAGGAAAAAGACTACCTATAGAAGAACCTATTAGACTCCAAGAGGGAGGAAATAAGGGAAAAATTTTAAACATACCAGTCCATGATCCTCTGCTTTGAAATTCTGTAATAGACTTATGGAAAGGAATAGTAGTGGCAGACTATATACAAACCAATCAAGAAAATGATGCGGAAACAATGTATAGATACATGGAAACTTTTCTAGGAGAATCCACAAAAGGTTTGTGGGAAGCATACAAAACGAAATTCCCAGAAGAATTTCAAGGAATGGTAAATATGGGACCAAACCCTTATAACTTTACAAATAAAATACATAGTTTAATAGCAGGAGAAGGCCCAAATAGTGGGTTAATAACCTTACAAAGAAACGCTTTAATAAAACTAGAACAATTAAGTATAAGCAATTGGTTTAACATAAAAGAATTTTTAAATGAATATTTCTATTATTGTAGTATAAGTGGAAACGCTTTTGATGGAAATCTAGGAAAAAAGGTATTTAATAAATTATCTAGAGTTTTAGGAAGAGAAATAGAGGAAAAATGGTATAAAAGAGAGGGCGTAATACAAAACTCAGATGGAAGATGGTCAATAGGACAGAAAATACAACATATCATGACAATACTACAAGAAAAATGTACCAACATACAAATGCAGAAAATATTAAAATAAAATGAAACCAATTTCTGTAAAAGTATATACACAACACAAAATTATGATAAAGAACATCCACAAAAGAAATACAAAAAGAATAAAAAGAACTACAAAAATAGTTATCCTAAAAGGAAGTATTATTTAAGAAAATCAATGGCAAGAAAACCATATTTAGACAAATATAGACATGTGAGAAAATATGATAATAATAGGAATTGCAAGAATAAATTAGAATGCTTCACATGTGGAAGTATAGAACATCTGGCCAACACCTGCCCTAAAAGAAATAATAGTAGAACAAGAAACGCACAATTAATAGAAGACTTCCAAGAAACCCTAATAAATGTAGATGAATATATGTCAGACAATGAAAGCATATACTCCATCATAAGCATGGAAGTAAATGAAGAACAAAAGAAAGAATCTTCAGATTCTGAAGACGAAGAACTAATAAATGAATTAGGATTAGACAAGTTACAAATAGAAGAAACAGATAGTCACAATATGGTAAATATATCTTTAACCTGTGAACATGAATTTGAACAGGGGAAAGGATTAGACAGTAACCAATGTTACATATGTCATTGGTATCTAGAAAAGATTAGGAGAGCAAAATATAAAAAAATGCTACATGGAGGGATGTATACCATGTATAGAAAAAGAATTAAATGAACCTATACAAACTAATGATAGAGACAAAAAACCGGTAAATATTTCTCAGATTAATAAAAACGAAGGATTAGAAGATAAAATAAAGGAACTAAGAAAAAGAATAGAAAACTTAGAGAAAAGGATAGAAAAAGTAGAGAAAGGGAAAGAAAAATTACAAGAAGAATCAAAATCGGAAGAAGAATTTTTAAACACTTTTTCCAATGGATTGATTTGTAATGAGGACAAAAAGATAAGTACGATAAATTTTTTAGCAAGAATAAGGATCCAAGATTATGAAATAGAAACCCTAGCTCTAGTAGACTCAGGATGTACAAAAAGTATAATAAATAAAAAGATTATACCCCCAAACTTAATAAAAGAATTACCTAGTCCGCAGATATCCATGCAAATGGACGGATCATTCAATACTTATAAACATTATGTAAGTAAAGCAACAATAAGTTTTATAAATACTTGTACAAATTTCTATAAACCAACATACAAACTAGAGAAAATATGGGTAAGAGATTTAAACATTAAAGTAGATTTTGTATTAGGACTAGATTTCTTATCATACAATAATGGAAGTTGTTTGATAACAAGGGACGGAGTAATCCTATCCAAAAATATCACCCAGACACCAGTAGCAACAATACCTGTAGAAAATAAATTTAGATACATTAAAATAAAAGAACCAGAAGGAAAGACCAAGTGTAATAAAGGAGAAAGTTGCACATGCAATACTTGTGAACAAATAAATGAAGAAATAGAAATACTAATAGATGAGGAAAATGGAAAAGAATATACTCTAATAGAAATAAACATAGAATTATATGATTTTAAAAAAGGTATACAAAAAATAGGGATAATAAAATATCACAAAGACTTAGAAAGAATAATACACATTTTAGATGAATTAGAAATCATAGGGGAAAAGCCACTAAAACATTGGGAATCTAATCAAATAAATTGTAAATTAGACATAATTAACCCAGAATATACGGTAAGAACGGCCTCTATAGAATCAACAAATCAAGATTTAATAGACTTCGAAATTCAAATAAGAGAACTAATGGAATTAGGAGTAATAAGAAGGTCCAGATCAAAACATAGATCTGCAGCGTTTATGGTAAGAAACCATAGCGAGATAGTAAGAGGGAAAGCAAGAATGGTAATAAACTACAAAAGACTAAACGACAATACTAGAATGGATGGTTATAAGCTACCAGACAAGACATAATTAATAAATAGAATACAAGGAAGGAAAATATGCAGCAAGTTCGACTGTAAATCGGGCTACTGGCATATAAAAATAGCAGAAGAAAGCATAGACTGGACTGCTTTTACTTGTCCGGAAGGACATTTTGAATGGCTAGTAATGCCTTTTGGTTTAAAGACAGCCCCTACAATTTTCCAAAGAAAAATGGATAATATATTTAGAGACTACAAAAGTTTTATCATAGTATATGTAGACGATATTCTAGTATTTAGTAATAGTATGACAGAACATCTAGGACACTTACAGAAGATTTTTAAATTATTCGTAGAACATTGGATAATTATTAGTAAAAAGAAAATGGAATTATGTAAGACTCATATTAATTTTTTATGAGTAATAATAGGAGAAGGAAAGATAAGTTTACAACCCCACATAGCAAAAAAGATTCTAGAAATGCCAGACAAGCTAGATAAAACCAAAGAATTACAAAAGTTTTTAGGAATTTTAAACTATGCAAGATATTTCATAAAAGATTTAGGGAAGGTAGCAGAACCTTTATATTCAAAGACAGGAGTAAAAGGTCAAAAAACCTTTAATATAGAAGACATAAAATTAGTAAAAAAATTAAAAGAAATGGTAAAAAACACTCCAGACCTCGCACTACCACTAGAAACAGATTATTTAATAATAGAAACAGATAGTAGTCTAGCAGGATGGGGAGCTATTTTAAAAACAAAGAAAGACAAATATAGTGATAAGAAGGAAGAGAGAATTTGCGCTTATCAAAGCGGTAAATATAAAGAAAAAGGAAATCTAAGTAGTATAGATGCAGAAATTTTAGCAGTAATTTATGGATTAGACAGTTTTAGGCTACACATCTTAAATAAACCTGAAGTGTTAATAAGAACAGATTGTGAAGCAATAGTGAAATTCTATCAAAAGATAAATGAGAAAAAGAGTAGTAAAAGAAGATGGTTAAATTTGACGCAACTTCAGAATTCAGAAAAAGAGTAATAAAAATAGTTGCATCAATCTATCCCTAGGAGCACATAGTTATATAAGACATTAATTCAGAAAACTAAGGAGACAAACAACAAGAAATAAGAAAAAAGAGAGAGAGGGGGAAAAAGAAAACAGAGATGGCTGAAGCAGCAGTTTCCTATGTTGCAGAGAGGCTTATTGATCTTTAGTTCTTGTATATCTTCCATATTTGTAATCTTGAGATTATTTGTTGAGATCTTGAAATCTAATAAGAATTTCATTTCCTTTGGGAAGAACAGTCTTTTTACTGTTATTTCCTCTGAGAAATATGGAGAGTAAATTCATTAGTTTAATAATACTAGTGGTGTCTCAACATCTTCAATTATTACCTTAGTCTCCCTTAATGTTTATGCCCCCAAAGTACTCATTATCTCCTTTTTCCAATGCATATGCATTTTTCATCATTTAACAATTAAATACTCTGTTGTATGAATATGCCGATTTCATGATTCTCCACTCACTTCATAAACTTACTCAGCACACCCTTGTCCTTAGGTTCTGTAGATATATTCGAAGTGCTTTAACTTGCATAAAACATAAAGGCATTATGCATATAAAATTGAAAAGGTAACATTAATCTTCTGGTGAGTTCCTCAAGAAAGAGTCTTGTTGGTATATAATTACCACAAGGCATAAATTCTTTACTTCAGGTTTGTAGCAAATGATGTCTTAAAACAATTGAAATTTTGCATAATCCATTGTAGTTGCTTTCAGTTTTCTAATATTCTCCCCCCCCGTCAACTTGACACACAAACAATTGAATGTCTGAAATTTATCCATTCCATCCAAAATTTGGGCTCAGCTCTAAGGTTTGAACTGTAGGACATGAAAACGCAAAAACAAAGAAACCAGCTAATAAAGTAGAGAGAAAGAAGATGCTATGATTACTTATCAAGTAAAGTTTCATCCTTCTTTATGAAGATGATCAAGTAAAGTTTCATCCTTTTTTATGAGGATGGTCAAGTAAAGTATCATTGTAGCACATTGCAGCATTCTATCCCTAGAAGCACTTAGTTATATAAGACATTAATTCAGAAAACTAATGAGAGAAACAACAACAAATAAGAAAAAGAGAAAGAGAGAAAAAAAAAAACAGAGATGGCTGAAGCAGCAGTTTCCTATGTTGCAGAGAGACTTATTGATCTTTTACAGAGAAAAATTGTTTTCCTTAAAAACGTCCAACAAGGAGTTGAAGGAGTGCGAAATGAACTTGTCCGTATGAAGTGTTTCCTGAAAGATGCAGATATGAAGCAAGAGGAAGATGAGGCCACAACAATCCGCAATTGGGTATCTGAAATCAGAGCAGTTGCCTACCATGCTGAAGATGTGATTGAAATATTCATCCACCAAGTTGAGTCCCAAACACGACAGAGTTTCTTCATCAAGTGTGTCTTCTACCCTAAGAAACTATACTGTCTTTACAAAGTAGGGAAAGGGATTGAATCAATTCAGACCAGAATTCTTGAAATATCCAACAGTCTTGAAAGATATGGCATCAGGTATATTCAAGGTCTCGGAGATGGGGAAGGTTCAAGCACAACACGTGAGAAGATGCGTGAACTAAGGCGCTCCTCGCCCTTAGTTGCCAACAAGGATGCCGTTGGTCTAGAGAAGCATGTGACCTCTGTCGTGTCAATCCTTCTGAAGGAGGACAAACGGCTTCGTGTTGCTTCAATTGTGGGTATGGGGGGCGTTGGCAAGACGACTCTTGCCAAAGAAGTTTATAACCAAGCTCAAATCAGAGACAACTTTGACACTCAGGCATGGCTTTATGTATCCCAAGATTATAAGCCCATGAAGATCATCAAGGAACTCATTTTACAACTGGCAAATCCAGAAGAAGATAAAGTGAAGATAGTGGATACGATGGACAAATTGTCAGAGGCTGGTTTGGAGGAAATGCTCCAGAGGCGTTTGAAAGATACATGCTATCTCATTGTTCTTGATGACATCTGGACCACAGAAGCATGCGATCTCATTGTTAAGTCATTTCCTGACAACGATAAGTCAAGTAGATTGTTACTTACCAGCCGCCGAAAGGAGGTTGCTTTGCATGCAGATCCCCATAACACACCCTACAAACTTGAAGTATTGAGTGACGAGGAGAGCTGGGAACTCTTTCTCAAGAAAGTATTTGCTGAGGATAGAGAGTGTCCACAGGACTTGGTGGACGTGGGAAAAGAGATTCTGGAAAAATGTGACGGGTTGCCACTGGCAATCACTGTCATAGGAGGTCTCTTGGCTGGGAAGAAGAAGCAAAGAAGTGAGTGG
>JAGDQO010000475.1:0-55049 GCA_018342035.1 Solanum appendiculatum
TAGGGCTTAGGGTAGAAGACAAAATAACATAGTATTGGGTTAAAATAATTAGAAAAAAACCAAAAATCACCTTTTAAAAAAACTTTCGAGCCTCACCTACGGTTCAGACCTACAGACCGTCTTGGTCAACCGTAGGTAAGGTTCAGAAAATCTAACTTTTGGACCATCATTCAGTGGGACCCATGTAAGGTTGTTAGTTCTACTATGGACCCTACATGGCCACCGTAGGTCCTAACCTTTCTCCAAAAAATTTAACTTCATCTCCCCTCTCCCTACGGATGCCATTTACGGTCCTTAGTTGATTCTACCAACAATAGGTGGGAGCCGTAGGTCATGCCTATAACCTAAAACTGTATTTATTTTCCTTCTTTTCCAAGTCTAAGGTGTTACAATATCTACCCCTCGGGAATATTCATCCTCGAATGGGACTCTAGGAAACATAAGGAGGGTAGAAATAAGATCTAACAGCCCAACAAGAACACAACTTAATCAACAACACATAACCAAGTAGAAACATCACTACAACTTAAACATATTCAAAACATCATTTCATAAGGTATCCATACAAGTCATACTCGAATGCACATAATCATGAAGGAATCAATCATAGCTAAATCAAAATCTGAAAAGCAAGCTTTCATGAACATGCATGCATAAGGAAACATGAGAAAGATTAAGACATGAGGATGAACCATGAGCAACTAAATACCTCTAGCTAGAGTAGCATGGAGGGAAAGATATAGGGGTAAAGGGACATCATATCGGCCTCGGCTTCCCAAGTAGCACCATTAACTCTTTGATTCCTCTAGAAGACCTTTACGAATGCAAGTTTCTTATTCCTTAACTTCTTAACTTGCCTGTCCAAAATCTCAACCGAAATCTCTTCATAAGAAAGACTCTCTTTTATACCAAGACTCTCCAATGGTACAATAGATGTCAGATCATCAACATATTTCTTCAACAACGAGACACGGAAAACTGGATGTACCGATGACAAGTCATTAGGCAAATCAAGTTCATAAGCAACCTTACCAATTTACCTCAAAATCTTATATGGGCCCACATATCGGGGACTAAGCTTCCCTTTCTTTGAAACCTCATTACACCCTTTACGGGTGAAATCTTCAAGTAAATCTAATCATTAACATCAAATTCTAGATCTCTTCTTCTAACATCGGACTTTTGTCGACTTTGAGCCATTTTAAACCTTTCTCTAATAAGTTGAACTTTCTCCATAGCCTCATGTGCCAACTCAGAACCTATCAAAGTGATCTCACCAACTTCAAACCAACCTATAGGAGATCTACATCTCCTACCATAAAAGCCTCAAATTGAGGCATACCAATACTCAAATGGTAGCTATTGTTATATGCAAACTCAATCAAAGACAAATGATCATCCTAATTACCCTTGAAGTCAATCACAGAAGCTCTCAACATATCTTCCAAAGTTTTGAGAGAAATGAGATACGGGAGTATTCTTTGCACACTTGCCCAGTTTCGATGGGATGAACAGATCTGTATGGAGCGTGGATGACAATAGTAAATAACACGAAGAGCCCTTTTGCAATAGACTTCTAAAGGTACCTACATAGAAGATGAATTTGGAGTACCAATGATAGAGATAATGGATAGAGGCAACATGCATGCAACATACGACCATCCTCCCTTAAGAGTACAGATTAGCTCATAGTCCGATGTCTTCAGCGATGAATAAAGAACATATTATCACCTCGTGATGGAGCCTTACGGCCGATCCATGTCACAGAATCATTTGAATCCACATATAATCGCCACTTAATAAATCGCGATGCTCATTATTGCCCCCTCGGGTGCGCGGTACACGCACAAACAGAATAAAAGTCCATTTAGTTGTAAGCATCTATCTACACTTTCAAAGTATCTAAGTAGCGGCGAAATGATCTCAGATGTCTTGGGAACAAACCTACGCAGGCTTCATTGGATTCTGCTCAACTTTCAACTTTGTGGACAATTCGGACACTTAGCACAATTCTGCTATTCCTTTTTCATCCCATTCCACCAATATACCTCCCGCAAGTCACGGTACATCTTGGTGGCTCCCGGGTGAATGGAATATCGAGAACTATGGGCTTCCATAAAACCTTCTCCCTCAAATCATCAACATTGGGAACACACAAACGACTTTGATATCAAAGCACACCATCTCCCTCTTGGGAGAAAGCCTCAATAGACTTTTTAAGCACTACTTCCTTCAATTTAACTAGAATCAGATCAAGACCTTGCTTAGCCTTCACATCCGACACAAAGGATGATTTGAACCATTATGAACAATAACACCACCTTTATTAGAATCAACTAACCGAACACCCAATAACACCATACAAACTTAACTTTCTTTTGGATTAATGCCATCAATGGAGAGGCAATCGAAGAAAGCCCTTCCATAAACCTTCTATAATAACCATCCAAACCCAAGAAACTTCGAATATCCTAAGGGGATAGAGGTCTAGGCCAACTCTTAACCACATCCGTCTTCTTGGGGTCTACCTCAATACCCTTACCGGAAACAATGTGACCAAGAAAAGCCATGGATCTCAACCAAAACTTACATTTACTAAACTTTCAAAAGAGTTGTTGATCCTCGAGGACTTGCAACACAATCCTCAAATGATTGGTGTGCTCATCCTCACTACTTGAGTAAATCAAAATATCATCCATGAACATAATCACAAACATGATCTAGGTAATTCTAAAATCCTATCCAAATCCAGAATGCCTGGAGGCAAAATAGTCAAGCCAAATGAACCATTACCAAAGAACTCATAGTTGACCAACGATGTTCGAATAAGCATCTTCGGAGTGTCATCGTTCCTGTTCACCTCATTTGATAATCCATACACGAAGTTAATCTAATAGGTAACATCGCTCCTTGGAGTGATCAAATAATCATCTATCCTCTGAAGAGGGTTAGGTTTTCTATTGTTAACCTGGTTCAAATGCCCCAATAGTCAACACACATACGAAGTGAACAGCTTCTCTTTCGAACAAAACAAAACTGAGCACTCCCATGGAAGATACTCGATCGAGAAACCTTATTCCAACAATCTTTCAATTAGTCCTTCAATTCCTTAATTTATACCGGAGCCATTTGGTAAGAAAAAATAGAGATAAGTTGCATATCTGGGAGAAGGTCAATGTCGAAGTCTATTTCTCTTTCGGGAGGAACATCGGGTAAATCTTCGAGAAATACTTCGAGAAATCATCTCTCTAGTTTTAAGACAAGAAACAAATTGACCCTTAGGTATAGAATTTTCCCCTTTCCACTCTAGGACGGGCTCATTAGGAAATTGAAACTTGACCACTCGGGACAAGGTAGCACCGGGATCAAGAAAAGCATAAACATCAAGATGAAAAACTTTCAACATACCAATAACAACATCAGGAAAACCCTCTTGATCATGTCGAGTTTGAAGTGCATAGAACCGGTTTTTCTTAGGAGCACTTGAACCCAAAGCACTAGGTGGAGCTTGCCTACCATCTTTTTCCTTGTCAAGTCTAAGTGGACAACCCCTCAAGCAGTGACTACTTTTGCCACAACAAAGCAATTATCCGTACCCATCAAGCATTTTCCCGGATGACTCTTGCCACAACTTTGGCATGTTAGAACCGAAGATCCATTTCCACCACCATTTCCTTCTTGAGGATTGGGATTAGACACCTTTCCCTTTTTGAACTTAGGAATCGGAGCATTGGAGGAACCTTGATCGGAAAACCTTTATCAAAACTTAGAACGACAATGTCTATCAGACCTTGAGTGTGAAAAGTCACCATCACCGGTCTTCGCCCTCATTGTCTCCCTAGCCCTTCAATTAAGATTTTCCTCCTTAGTTTGTTGAGCATAAATTATTAAACGAGAAATATCCATCTCCTTAATGAGCATGGCGGTATGACATTCCTTGACCACCATTTCGGACACACCCGAAACAAACTTGCTCATCCTTACCCTAGGATTGGCAACCATAGTAGGAGCATATCTAGAAAATTGTGTGAATTTCAAAGCATACTCCTTCACACTCATATTTACTTGATGAAGGTTAATGAATTCAAGTACCTTTGCTTCCCTCATCTCAAGGGGAAAGAACCTATCAAGAAAAGCAACCTTAAACTTTTCCCAATCAAGAGGACCCGCATCGACCGCCCTCTCTTCCTTCCATTGGTTTAACCAAATGTGAGCAACACCCATAAGTTGATAAGCGGCCAATTCTGCCTTTTCCACCGGTGTGGCACCCATGATCATCAATACCTTGTATACCTCATCAATGAACTTTTGAGGATCTTTCTCAATATTGGAACCATGAAACTCTGGAGGATTCATTCTTGTGAAGTCCCTCACTCTAGTTTTCAATGTACCCATATTTGGGTTCACGGGGACTACAACCTTCCTATTGGCTTGAGCCATCATGGCATGGGAAACCACTTGAAAAGCAGCCCTAAACTCCGCATTAGTCACTTGCTCGGCCAAAGGGTCGGTCGAAACTAGGGGAGCTTCTTGAGGAGCTTTCCGTTCCACATTCTCACCCGCATTCCTCCTGACGTATGCTCTTCAAGGGGCCACATCCTGAAAAGAATCAGATAAGGATTAGGGGAGAGACATATAGACTTACACTCTATCACACGACTTTAGAATGATGAAAGAAGTGGAATTTCCTAAACGTCTTATAGCCTCTCATCCATAAGTGTGGCGCACTTCACACTTATGAATAAGACTCTACACGACGTGGCTTATGAGACATCCTAGGACCTTTCTAAACCCTGTGCTCTGAATACCAAATTTGTCACACCCTAAAGTATACCCTAGGTGTAACATGGCGTATAGGACCCCGAGAGGCTCCACACGAGCCACTTAGCATACATCATACAAGATAATAGAATTTAAAGAGTTCAAAGAAAGCATTTCATACAAAGAGTTTGACAAGAAGCGTAAGTCTAACATAATAAGTCTAAAAGCCATCTAATAAATCATAAGGAAAGTGATTGGGACGTAACCCATACATCACATACAAAGCCTGAAATGAAAAGACATAAAACTATAAAGTCTCTCGGTCCTCGGAACATGAGGACTCACCATTCAATTGAAGCACAACAATAGATGTCTAGCCACGAGTGTACAAGGTAGGAATGTCGGATCCTACATTAATTTGATAAAGTAGGAACAAGTATGCATTAGTACATAAGTATTAGGTAATATGCATAGACATGAACATGATAATAAAAATGACTTAAATCGAATCGGCATGATCATAATGAAACATTTAAAAGCTTTATAGAGAAGAATTGACTTGAAATTCATAAGACATAGTCAAATACATTAATATAAAGGACATAAGAAAATCTTTGAAGAAAGCATAATCATTTTGTGGGATATTTGCTTTAATCGACAATAAGACCATAAGAGCTATATCATGGAATCCGATATATCCCTCATATCGAAAAAAAGGAGATTTTACTTGCCAAGGTAGAGTCCGTACATATCATCATTTGCTAAAGTGGATCCACTAGATAGGTCATTCAAGACAATCCTATGGGGGCACGTAGTTTGGGACTAGAGATTACAACTAGAGACTACCCTATTTGTGCCTCCACCTCAAATCCCTCTTGGTGCTAAGTCTGAATCCCAACGGAATAGAAAAAAGTCAATTATAAATTTAACATAGGGAACGACAATGATTAATACCAATCCACACTTTTGAAATCAAAACATAGAATAGTTCCTTAAACATCATTCAACATAGATAAGAAAATCTTTCACCACTGGGAATTTATTGTGAGAAATACCTTTCACAATCATGATCATCATAGCAAGTGAAAAATCCTTTCATCGTAGCATCAATAATTTCCTTTATTTTTTGGTAAATAAAGAGATTTTATTTCCAAATGTGAATATTTATAGGACTAGACTCTTGCTGACCAAATGTCTATATAGAAACATGAAAACTTTCTAGAGTAGGACTCACTTCTAACCAGCCTAAGGAGTCACTTCTCATTAACTTGGATTAAAATGATACAAAACCAAAAAACCAGTAGGTACCAGCTAAATATATAAAGCTACATTAATTGTCTTCATGGCATTGGAACTAGTTTCTGAAGCTATAAACACTAGTTCTTCTAATTCCTGCCCTTAATGTGAATGTGTACAGCTATTTCCTTACACACTCTGTCAACTTGGTATTTACACTTTTGAAAATTGATCATATTTCTTTCTGTCCATATGACATTAATCACCATGGCAAACGCACAACATATGATAGCACCTTGTCTTGCTCTTTTTGTTGCCCAACTGATGATCCATTTGATCTCCTGTTGCCAGGTCCCTATGCTTCTCGAAAATTCCATCCATGTCAGTATCCTGCATGGCAAGATCCTTGTAATAGGGCAATCAAAGAATAGATGATCTTGTGTTTCCATAGCAGTTTTGCAGTACACACATGATGAGTCAACCTGTACCCCACACTTTGCAAGTCTATCAATAGTAGATAATCTCTTCAACAAAGCCATCCACAAGATGAACTTATGTCTAGGATGAATGGTTGTTTGCAGCGTAATGCACTTCCATGGTACTTTTGGGAGCTGTGGCAGTTTAGCAATATACATTTTTTTTGATGGAAAACATTGCCCCTGTTGTCAGCATTTCAAGTCTTGTATTAAGGTCGCCCTAAAGTCCTGGTGCCTGCATAATAATTCTCCTAGAGTCAATTATTTTTCTTGATCACCCATTTAGCATTCTTGGGGATGTTACATGTTTACGGGGTTTCCCTTTTTCATATAGTATATGTTAACCCACTTTATCCATAGGCTGTCTGCTTTTGATGCTATGGTCCATAATTGTTTTGCTACTAAAGCCTTATTCTAATTGTATAGGTTCAGAACATTTTGGCCTCCTACAACTCTAGGCATACATACTTTCTCCCATGACACCAATGCTCTCTTTGAAGGGCATATAGAGCAAGTCCATAGGAATATCCTGCAGTGGCTATTAATCAGCTCCATGATTCTTTTAGGGAGGATGAATATTTGGGCCCAGTATGTTTGAATGCCAAACACTATATCTTTAATCAGTTGAAGCCTACCAGCATAATCTAGTAACTTTGCTGACCAACATCTCATCCCATCAAGAATTTTATCAACCAGGGGTAAAAATTGGTCTACTGTTAGTTTCTTGGAAGACAGAGGCACTCCAAGATATTTGAAAGGCAAGGTTCCTTCACCGTAGCGAAGTTGCTGTGATAATTGATTCTTTGCTGATCCTTTACCCAGATATAAAGATGGAACTTTTGTCTATATTTTCTTGTAGACCTGAAGTTGCAGAGAACTTGTGAAAGGCTTCTTGGATCAATTCAACGGATATGCTATCAGCTTTACAGAACATCAATAAGTCATCAACAAAGCAGATATGAATGGTACCAAGTTTCTTACATCTGGGATGAAACTGGAAAAGTCGGTTCACTGTCAGCATGTGTAGTTCCCTGTGTAGGTATTCCATTGCAATTACAAATAAGTAAGGTGACATGGGGTCACTTTGTCTTATTCCTCTCTTCCCCTGGAAAGGTTTGGTTAATCCTCCATTGATTACCAATGAATAAGACACAATAGTGACACACTCCATTATCCAGTTATTAAATTTCTGAGGGATGCCCAATTCAACTAGCACATTCTTTAGAAAGCACCATTCAATAGACTCATAAGCTTTCCTCAAGGTAGCTTTCAGAACACATCAAGGTGAGAGACCTTTCCTAGAGACCTTTCCTAGAGTACCACTTTAACAATTCATGTCTGAACAAAATGTTTGCAATAATAGATCTACCTTCAATAAAAACTAATTGGGAGGGGTTGATGATAGTGTTCATTACTCCTTTCACCCTATTTGTCAAGACCTTTGTAATAATCTTATAGACAGTGTTACAACATGCAATGGGTCTATAATCTTTGACGTCAGTAGGGTTAGGCACCTTTGGGATCAGAGTTACTACAGTACAACTAAAAGACTTCAGGTGTTTGCCTATGTGAAAGAATTCTTTAACCGCCAAAATCACATCTACTTTAACAGTCTTCCATTGGCTAGTGTAGAATTCAATAGGGAAGCCATCCACTCCTGGTGCTTTATCAATAGGCATGTCCTTGATCGCAACTATAATCTCCTCTTCTGTGATCTCCTAGATCATGGCAATTTTTTGTTGAGTGGATAGGCACTGACCTTTCTTGATCACCACTGAGTTTTTGCATGGAAATCCATCTGGGGTAGCAGTGCCCAACAAATTGGAAAATATCACGACCAAAGGTACCTCCTAGACCAAAGGTACCTCCTGAAAGGCCTCATACAAGCCGCTTAGCATACATACATACAAGATTATAGAGATTTGAGAGTTCAAAGGCAATATCACATCAAAGCTTTTAACAGAATAGCGAAAGTCTACATCTCATGTCTCAAAGCCAATCTAACATAATGAAGAAAAATAAAGTTTGGGACGTAACCCAATACAATGCCAAAATGAATGAACATAAAAGAAATAACAACTAGGCTATGTCCATGAGGACTCACCAAGTCTTCAACAATCCTTCTACTAAGCTCTAGCCACGAATAGATGGAGAATCACCGGGCCCTACATTAACATGTCAATGTAGGTAAGAGTATGCGTTAGTACAATCCAGTACCAAGTATAATAGCAATGAACAAAATCATTTCAAACATGCTAAAACGCGACATTTTCATGATATGCAATGACCAAGTTAAAACATGATAAAGGTTAGAAAACATAAACATAAACCATGGTCAAAGAAAGCTAAACATCTTTACTTTACTTGAGGAACATCATATAAATACTTTAGTTCATTGTTGTGGGAAGTTAGCCTTAACCGACATTTAAGACCATGTGAGCTATCAACATGAAATCCGACATACTTCCTACATCGGAAGGGCCATCCTACTTGCCAAGGTAGGACCCATAACATCTAGCTTACGTGGATCCACTAGCTAATATAAGGTCTATTTAAGACATCCTATGGGGGCACATAGGTATGGGACATGGGAGATTTCCACTTGTCCACTCGGTGCTAAGCTTAAATCCCACGGAATAGTCTTTGATCATATTATTAATCCATGGAAAGGTACATCAAGGAACACCAATCAAAGCTAAATCATGTGTATAGACGTTTCATATTCCATGGACATTGTCATAGCTTACGCCATTAGAATAGCTCCTTAAACCTTTGATTCAACTTTAGTTGAGAAAACCTTTCAACAAGTTATGAATCCTTTACATGTGAGAAAACCTTTCACAATTCAACAACATCTTCAATTAATCTTCAATCTTAAAGTAATTCATAAATCATCATAGTTTCCATAATTGAACATGCATACTTCATAAAACCCATTTTTGATCATTCATCAATTTCATCATGAATCATAGCTTTTGAAATCATAAAACATACATGAGTTCACATAAACTTCAAAAATTCTATCTTCTTCATAATTCAACCCATCATCAATGCATAAATATCAAAATAAGGGGAATTCATGTGGGTTCATGGGGATTCATCTTAAAAAATGTAATTCAACTCAATTCATACTTAGAAAACCATAATTGAAAATAATTTGATCATAATTGAAG
Source organism: Solanum appendiculatum (assembly GCA_018342035.1). NCBI lineage: Eukaryota > Viridiplantae > Streptophyta > Magnoliopsida > Solanales > Solanaceae > Solanum > Solanum appendiculatum. The sequence continues at coordinate 9,647 of JAGDQO010000475.1, forward strand.
GAACCCACATCATAGAAGAAAACCCTTAAATCAAATTGGGGATTTGATACTTTGAAAATTGGAGATTTTAGGGATTCCATGGAGGAAAGGGCCCCATGGATGAACACTATCATACCTTGAAGTTCAAAGCTCTTAAGCAGTTGGTGAATTAGAGATTTGATCTTGAAACCCTAACTTGACTCCTTCTTCTTCTTGCTTAGAAAGAGAAATATTTGGGGAGGATGAACTTGGTCAATCTTTTGGAATTTGAGAGAATGAATTGAATTGGGTGATTTTGGGGGTAAAAATCCTTATATAGGGCTTTGGGTAGAAGGCAAAATGACGTAGTATAGAATTGAAACAATTGGGAAAAGACCCGATAGCCCCTGACTTAAAAACTGCTGAAATGACTTCAAGGAGACCCAAACGGCTCGTCAAAGCCATCACTGCCCATCAAGCAAGTCGTGAAGATTTAACAGCCTGACAGTGTTCCACTAAAACGGGCATAACTTTTTACTCCAAACTTCAAATGGAGTAAATTCGGTGGCCTTGGAAAAAGGACTCAATGATCTTTAATTTGATATGTCATATGCTACCTAATTCATTTTTAGCTAAAAGATATGATGGTTTGAAGCTGACCCTAAACATTAAGTTTGACAAACCCCCTTCACGGACGACTTCACGGACGGTGTGGGGCTTCACGGGCCGTTTAGACATCCATGAACCTTGACCAGTGACTATGGGAGACCCTTCCCAACTAGTAGCCTAACCGTCAAGTCTCCACAGCCTGTATGGGTCACCATCAAGTGACCCCGGCCTAAAGCAGCTTTTGGAAACTCTTCACGACTGCACAAACAGACCGTGGTCCCCATCATGGGCCGTCTAGGACTCCGTGGAGGGTTCCAAGGTCCATTTGAGTACTAGACATGCCCGCCTAGGCTTTTCCCTAATTTGAGGTATTACAGTATCTCCCCCTTGGGAACATTGGTCCTCGAATGGAAATCAAGACATCATAAGGAGAGTATGAACAAGATCTAACAGCCTATCCTGAATGCAATCACATAAATGCACATATCCAAGTAGGAAACATCAACTCCAAGCTAAAGCATATTCAAAACATCATTTCATAAAGGCTTAATGCTTTTTACACTCAAATGCACATAATCATAGAGAAATCAATCAAGCTGGCTCATTTTCTCAAAATTTAGACTCTTCATGAACATGCATAATCAAGGAATCATGGAAATAACTATGACAGATGAAACCAAAGAATGAACCATGAGGAACTAGATACCTCAAGCTAGAGTAGGATCAGAGGAAAAGAGATGAGGATATCGGGACATCATATCGTCCTAGGCCTCCCAAGTAGCACCCTCAACTTATTGATTCCTCCAAAGAAACTTCACGGAAGCAATCTCTTTATTCCTTAACTTTCGGACATACCGGTCTAAAATCTCATCTGGAACTTCTTCATAGGAAAGACTATCCTTTAAGCCAAGGTTCTCTAATGGCACTATAGATGCCGGATCACCAACACATTTCTTCTACAATGAGACATAGAAAACCGGATGTACCGATGCCAAATCAAGTTCATACGCAACCTTACCAACACGTCTCAAAATTTGATACGGGCCCACATAACGGGGACTAAGCTTCCCTTTCTTTCCAAACCTCATTGCACTCTTTGTGGGTGAAATTTTCAAGTAAACCCAATCATCAACATCAAATTCTAAATCTCTCCTTCTAACATCGGCATAGGACTTTTGTCGACATTGAGCTATTTTCAACCTTTCTCTAAATAGCAAAACTTTCTCCATAGCCTCATGTACCAACTCAGGACCTATCAAAGGAACTTCACCAACTTCAAACCAACCTATAGGAGATCTACACCTCCTATCATAAAGAGCCTCAAACGAAGCCATACCAATACTAGAATGGTAGCTATTATTATAAGCAGATTCAATCAAAGGAAAATTATCATTCAAATTACCCTTGAAATCAATTACACAAGCCCTCAACATATCTTCCAAAGTTTGGATAGTACGCTCCGCTTGCCCATCGGTTTGAAGATGAAAGGTCGTACTAAGCTAAACACGAGTACCAAGACCCTTTTGAAAAAACTTTCAAAATTGAGAAGTAAATTGTGTACCACGATTAGAGATAATGGATAAAGGCACTCCATGCAATCTAACCATTTCCTTCAAGTACAACTTAGCATAATCCTCCGCTGAATAAGAAATCTTGACGAGAATGAAATGGGCTGACTTCGTCATATGATCCACAATAACCCAAATCGAATCATATTGTTGTCGGGTACGTGGTAAACCAACAATAAAGTCCATATTCAAATATTCCCACTTCTAAGTCGGAATACTAATATATTGGGACAAACCTCCCGGCTTTTGATGCTCAACCTTCACTTGTTGACAATTAGGACACTTAGCAACAAATTCCGCAATATCCTTCTTCATTTCATTCCACCAATAGATCTCCCGAAAATCACGGTACATCGTGGTAGCTCCCGGGTGAATGGAATATCAAGAACTATGGGCTTCTGATAAAAATTTTCCTCTTAAGTCATCTAAATTGGGAACGCACAACCGACCATGATATCGAAGTACACCATCTCCCCCTTGGGAGAAAGCCTCAACGGACTTTTTGAACACCGCTTCCTTCAACTCAACCAAATTAGGATCAAGATCTTGTTTAGCCTTCACATCATGCACAAAAGACGATTCAGAACCATTGTGAACCATAACACTACCTTTAGTGGAATCATCCAACCGAATACCAAACCGGGCCAATCTATGAATATCACGAACCAACTCTTTCTTACCATCCTCAACATGAGCAACACAACCCTTAGATAACCGACTAAGATCATCTGCCACCACATTAGCCTTGCCGGGGTGATAGAGGACATTCATGTCATAATCCTTTAACAACTGAAGCCACCTCCTTTGGGGAAGATTTAGATCTTTTTGTTTGAACACATATTGCAAACTCTTATGGTCCGTGAAGATGTCAACATGCACACCATACAAATAATGCCTCCAAAATTTTAAAGCAAACACCACCGTCGCTAATTCTAAGTCATGAGTAGGATAGTTCTTTTCATGAAACTTGAGTTGCCTTGAAGCATAGGCAATAACTTTCCCATTTTGCATAAGAACACATCCTAGCCCAATTCTTGAGACATCACAATAAACCACAAAACCATCGGACCCTTCCGGCAAAGTCAATATTGGAGCCGAGGTAAGTCTATCTTTCAACTCTTGAAAACTCTTCTCACACGCTTTGGACCAAGTGAACATAACTTTATTTTGAGTCAAAGCCATCAATGGGGAAGCAATCGAAGAAAACCCCTCAACAAACCTCCTATAATAACCGGCCAAACCCAAGAAACTATGAATATCCGAAGGTGATAGAGGTCTAGGCCAATTCTTAACTGCATCAGTCTTCTTAGGATTTACCTCAATACCTTTACCAGAGACAATGTGACAAAGAAAAGCCACTAACCTTAGCCGAAACTCACATTTACTAAACTTCACAAAGAGTTGATGGTCCTTGAGAACTTGCAATACAATCCTCAAATGATCGGCATGCTCACCATCACTCCTTGAGTAAATCAAAATATCATCTATAAACACAATCACAAACATGTCAAGGTATTGTCTGAACACCCTATTCATTAAATCCATAAACATCGCCGGAGCATTTGTTAATCCAAACGACATCACTAGGAATTCATAATGGCCATATCTAGTCTGGAAAGCCATTTTTGGAATATCATCTTCTTTCACCCTCAATTGGTGATAACCTAAACGAAGGTCAATTTTGAAAAGTAACCAGCCCCTTGAAGTTAATCAAACAAGTCATATATTCTTTGAAGAGGATACTTATTCTTAATGGTAACCTTGTTCAATTGGCGTTAGTCAATGCACATACGAAGTGAACCATCCTTCTACCTCACAAACAATACCAGAGAACCCCATGGAGAAATACTTGGTCGAATGAATTCCTTATCCAACAATCCTTATCAAATTGGGGAGAATTTACTTGGGATCATGGGGGTTCATGCAATAATTACAATTAGACATGTAATTCAAACTATATCGTGCACTAAATTACTTTACCCACGCTAGATCGTACACTACAAAACATTAAATCAATAATTGAACTCATACTTGAAGAACCCATAACAATTGATCAAACCCTAGCTTACTTGAAGTGAATTGAACCTTCAAATTCATGAAGAAAAGGGAGGGCCCAATGGAGGATACAACTCCATTGGTCAATGCCATCACACCTTAGCAAAGCCCACTAGAAATTGGAGGGAATTGGATGATCTTCAATGGAGGACTTAGCTTCTTCTTCTTCCTTGAGCTAGAGAGGATTTCTTTTAGAGAGAGAAATATATGAGAAGTGAATTTAGGGAATGAGTTAGAATGAAGTGATTTCGGTATGGAAAACTATATATAGGACCTTCATTAAGGGTAAAAACGACTTAGTTAATTAGGGAATTAACCAGGGAAAAGGTCAAAAAGCCCTCAATTAAAACTGTCAAGGCCCATCTATGATCTGTACATCCATTGACGGGCTGTCATGTTGAACCGTCAAAAGACTCAGAGATTGGTATCTGGGGACCCCGCAACGACGGCTTCAATCTACGGTTGGTAGGTTCATCTACAGACCCTACACCTCAACCCTAGATCATAGCCTGACGTTCAAGAATTTAACCAAGTTTGGGGAACATCTACGGTTACTTCCTATGGCGTTTCAACTGACTCACGATCTGTTCTGCTACTCCGTAGATCACACTTCAGAGACTGAGAATTACTGAAGTTGAAAGAGCCATTGACGGCTCCTCACCTACGGCCCGTTAACCTGACTAAGGCCCGTAAGTTGCCTCCGTAGGTGTGGCCTACTAAAATCTGCATTTTTCATTCCTTGGAAAATTGGGGTATTACAATATCTCCCCTTGGGGACATTCGTCCTCGAATGAGAACATGTACATCATGAGAAGGGTGATAGACTCAGACTTTCTACCCAACCTAACATGCAAGCATATAATGCACATATCCGAGGAGGAAACATCAACTCCAAGCTAAAGCATGCTCAACACTAAATTCATGAAGACTTTATGCAACTCATACTCAATGCACATATACCATAATAGACTCTTCATGAACATGCATAAAATCAAGGAATCATGGAAATCAACTATGACGCATAAGACCAAAAGAATGAACCATAAGTAACTAGGTACCTCAAGCTAGAGGAGGATCGGAAGGAAAGAGATGAGGATAGCGGGATATCATATCGGCCTCGCCTCCTAAGTAGAACCCTCAATTAATTGATTCCTCCATAGAACTTTTAAGGAAGCAACTTCTTTATTTCTCAACTTCCGAACTTGTCGGTCTAAGATCTCAACCGAAACCTTTTCATAGGAAAGACTATCCTTTATGAAAAGAGTCTCTATAGGCACTATAGAGGTCGGATCACCAACACACTTTTTCAACAACTAGACATGGAAAACCGGATGCACCGATGCCAACTCATTAGGCAATTCAAGCTCATAAGCAACCTTACCAACACGTCTCAAAATCTGATATGGGCCTACATAACGGGGAATGAGCTTCCCTTTCTTCCCAAATCTCATTACACCCTTCCTAGGTGAAATTTTCAAGTAAACCCAATCATCAACATCAAATTCTAATTCTCTTCTTCTAACATCGGCATAAGACTTTTGTCGACTTCGAGCTGTTTTCAGCCTTTCTCTAATAAGCTGAACTTTCTCCATAGCCTCATGTACTAACTCGGGGCCTATCAAAGCAACTTCCTCAATTTCAAACCAACCTATGGGAGATCTACACCTCCTACCATAAAGGGCCTCAAATGAAGCCATACCAATACTAGAATGGTAGTTATTATTATAAGCAAACTCGATCAAAGGTAAATGGTCATCCCAAGTACCCTTGAAATCAATCACAAATACTCTAAACATATCTTCTAAAGTCTGAATAGGACGCTCCGCTTGCCCATCGATTTGGGGATGAAAGGTCGTGCTAAGCTTAACACGAGTACCAAGACCTTTCTGGAATGACTTCAAAAATTGAGAAGTAAACTGGGCACCTCTATCGTAGATAATGGATAAAGGCACTCCATGCAGCCTAACCATCTCCCTCATGTACGATTTAGCATAATCCTCCGCTGAATAAGAAATTTTGACGGGAATGAAATGGGCTGACTTGGTCATTCTATCAACCAAGACCCAAATCGAATCATAGTCTCGCCTTGTGCGAGGCAAACCTACTACGAAATCCATATTTACATCTTCCCACTTCCAAGTAGGAATCTCTATGTCTTGGGTCAACCTCCCGGTCTCTGATGCTCAAACCTCACTCGTTGGCAATTAGGACACTTAGCCACAAATTTCGCAATGTCTTTCTTCATGCCATTCAACCAATAGATTTCCCGCGAATCACGGTACATCTTGGTAGCTCCCGAGTGGATAGAATATCTAGAACTATGAGCTTCCGACAAAATTAGCCTTCTCAAATCATCAACGTCGGGAACACATAAGCAACCTTGGTAACAAAGTACACAATCTCCCCCTGGGGAGAAAACCTCTATGGACTTCTTGAGAATCGCTTCTTTCAATTCCACCAAATTAGGATCAAGGTTTGCTTAGCTTTTACATCATGCACAAAAGAGGATTCGGAACCATTGTGAACGGTAACTCCACCCTTAGCGGAATCAATCAACCGAACACCCAATCGGGCTAAACAATAAACATCACGAACCAACTCTTTCTTGCCATCTTCAATATGCGCAACACTGCCCATAGAAATCTACTAAGAGCATCTGCCACCACATTAGCCTTGCCGGGGTGATAGAGAACACTTTTATCATAATCTTTTAGCAATTCAAGCCATCTTCTTTGGTGGAGATTCAAATATTTCTGCTTAAACACATACTGGAGACTCTTATGATTGGTGAAGACATCTACATGTACTCCATACAAGTAATGTCACCATATTATCAAAGCAAACACCACCGCTGCCAACTCTAAGTCATGAGTGGGATAGTTCTTCTCATGCACCTTTAGTTGTCTTGAAGCATAGGCAATCACTTTCCCATTTTACATTAGAACACACCCTTGCCCAATCCTTGAGGCATCACAATACACTAAAAAACCATCGATTCCTTCCGGTAGAGTCAATATCGGGGCTGAAGTAAGCCTGTCTTTCAATTCTTGAAAACTCCTTTCACAAGCCTCAAACCACATAAACTTAGCTTTCTTTTGAATCAAAACCATCAATGGAGGAGCAATTGAAGAAAACCCTTCAACAAACCTCCTATAATAATGGGCTAAACCCAAGAAACTACGAATGTCCGAAGGTGATAAAGGTCTAGGCAAGTTCTTGACCACTTCGGTCTTCTTAGGATCTACCTCAATACCCTCACTGGAAATAATGTGACCAAGAAAATCCACGAATCTCAACCAAAATTCACACTTGCTAAACTTTGCAAAGAGTTGTTGATCCTTGAGGACTTGCAACACAGCCATCAAATGACTAGCATGCTCATCCTCATTTCTTGAGTAGATCAAGATATCATCAATAAACACAATCACAAACATGTTGCTTAAACACCCTATTCATCAAGTCCATGAAGGTGGCCGGAGCATTTGTCAACCCAAACGACATAACCAAGAACTCATAGTGATCATACCTTGTCCGAAATGCCATTTTTGGAATATCATCTTCCTTCACCCTGAATTGGTGATAACCCGAACGAAGATCGATCTTAGAAAAGTAACTAGCCCCTTGAAGTTGGTCAAACAAATCATCTATCCTTGGCAAAGGATATTTAATCTTGATTGTAACCTTATTCAATTGGCGATAGTCGATGCACATTCGGAGTGAACCATCTTTCTTCTTTACAAACAATACCGAAGCACCCCACGGGGAAACACTTGGTCGGATGAAACCCTTATCCAACAACTCTTTTAGTTGCTCTTTCAACTCTTTAAGTTCTGTCGGAGCCATTTTATAAGGAGGAATAGAAATAGGTTGCGTATCTGGGAGAAGGTCAATACCGAAGTCTATTTCCCTTTCAGGAGGAATACCGGGCAAGTCATCAAGAAACACTTCCGAAAACTCACTAGCAACGGGGACCAACTCAAGAGTAGGGGTTTCGGAATCTACATCCCTCACCCTAACTAGATGATAAATGCAACCCTTAGAGATCATCTTTCTAGCATTTAGATAAGAAACAAATTGACCTCGAAACATAGAATTTCCCCCCTTCCACTCTAGGATAGGCTCATTAGGGAACTAAAACTTGACCACTTTGGTCCTACAATCAATAGAGGCATAACAAGCATGCAACCAATCCATCCCAAGAATGACATCGAAATCTAGCATATCTAGCTCTATGAGATCGACAAGAGTAACTTTATTGGATAAGGAAATGGAGCAACCTCTGTAAACCCTCTTAACTAAAATAGACTCTCCTATCGGAGTAAAAACAAGGATAGGATCTAGCAACATATCCGGTACAATATCAAACAGCATGGCCACATAGGGCGTCACAAAGGACAATGTAGCACCGGGATCTAACAAGGCATAGACATCAAAATGGAAAACTTTCAACGTACCGGTGACCACGTCGGGTGAGCTCTCTTGCTCATGACGAGCCTGAAGTGCATAAAATATGTTTTGCTTAGGAGCACCTGAACCCGAACTACTTGGGGTAGCTTGCTTACCCTCTCTTCCTTTAGCCAAGAGAGATGGGCATTCTCTCATCTTGTGACAAGCCTTACCACAAGTATAGCAACCATCTGAACCAGCTAGGCATTTCCTTTCATGCCTCCTCCCACATCTAGTAGTACTAGGCAAAGAAGACCCACCATTGTTCCCTCCTTGAGGCTTAGGGTTTGGCACCCTATCATTGTTGGATCTCAGAGGAGCCTTCGAAGAAGCTTGATTAGAGAACCTTTGGCGAAATCTTGAATGACCACGTCCATCGGATTTTGCATGAGAAAAGTTGCCATCTCCAGTTCTAGCCTGCTTAGTCTCTCTAGATCTCCCTTTAAGCTTTTCTTCTTCAATTTGTTCGGCATAAACCATGAGGCGAGAAATATCCATGTCATGCACAAGCATGGCAGTGCGGCACTCTTTCACCAACATATCGGACACTCCCGACACAAATTTGCTCATTCTTGCCCTTGGGTCGGCAACTATGGACGGAGCATATCTAGCCAATTGTGTGAACTTCAATGCATATTCTTTCACACTCATACTCCCTTGACAAAGATTAATAAACTAAAGAACCTTGACCTCTCTCTTCTCAAGAGGGAATAATCGATCAAGGAAAGCACTCTTAAACCTCTCCCATCCTATGGGACCTTCATCAATAGCCCTTTCACTCTTCCATTGATTGTACCAAGTTTGGGCAACACCTTTGAGTTGATAAGCGGCCAACTCCGCCTTCTCTTCTGGTGTCGCACCCATTATCATCAACACTTTATAAACTTCATCAGTAAACTCTTGAGGATCCTCTTCCACCTTAGAGCCATGAAATTCTGGAGGATTCATCCTTGTGAAGTTGCTCACCCTCTAAAAGTCATAATCAAGGCAATTTAGTCATACTTGAAGTAACACACATAAAAGAGGAAAAATCATACTTTTTACTTCAACATGCTAAATTCATGCACTTAACCCCAATTCATGCTCAATTTCATAGATGATCCCTCACTTTCATCAATTCATATCTCAACCCAACAATCATGGCATAGATTATCAAATTGGGGTGAATTTACTTGGGATAATGGGGGTTCATGCAATAATTACAATTCGACATGTATTTCACGCTAGATCGTGCACTAAATTACTTTACCCACTCTAGATCGTGCACTACAAAGCATTAAATCAATAATTGAACTCATACTTGAAGAACCCATAACAATTGATCAAACCCTAGCTTACTTGAAGGAAATTCAACCTTGAAATTCATGAAGAAAAGGGAGGGCCCAATGGAGGATGCAACTCCATTGGTCAATACCATCATACCTTAGCAAAGCCCACTAGAAATTGGAGGAAATTGGATGATCTTCAATGGAGGACTTAGCTTCTTCTTCTTCCTTGAGCTAGAGAGGATTTGTAACACCCCAAGCTTCCAAGGGATTTTAAAATGCAAAACTCACCTGAAGACAGTGACCTACGGAGGCCACCTATGGCCCGTAGATGGATTGACGGGCCGTAGGTGGGTCAATGGCAGTGTGAAATTTGAGTATTTCCAAGTTTCTGAACTTTGACCTACGGGTAGCAGGACGGTTCGTGAGTCGAACGACGGTCCGTAGAAAGTAACCGTAGATGACCCCATACTTAGCCAAACTCCTTAAAGTCAGGCAGTGATCTACGATTGTGGTGTACGGTCCGTAGATGGACCTACCAACCGTAAATCGAAACTGTCGTTGCAGGGTCCCAAGATACCAACTCTCTTAATCTTTTGACTGTTCAATAGGGCGGTCCGTCAATGGATGTACGGACCGTAGATCCTATCCATCGATTGGCTATCGTTGCAGGGTCCCAAGATACCAACTCTCTTAATTAAGGGCTTTTTGGTCTTTTACCTAATTGTTTACCTATTAAGCTAAGCCAGTTATACCCTTAATCTAAGACCTATAAATACGTTCTAAGCCTAATTTCTTTAATTCTAATTCATTCCAAAACTCTCCTCTCTCAAATATTTCTCTCTCTAAAAAGAAACTCTCTCAACTCTCAAGGAAGAAGAAGAAGCTTGAATCCTCCATTGAAGACTTCAATCTTCTCCAATTTCTTGTGGACTGCTTTGAGGTATGATAGTATTCACCATTTGGAGCCCTTTCCTCCAATGGGCCCTCCCTTTTCTTCATGAATTATGAATGAATTTAGCATGATCAAGTCAAAAGCATGATTTTCCTCTTTTATGTGGGTTCCTTCAAGTATGACTGAATTGCCTTGATAATGACATTCTAAGTGTTAGCTTGCATTGAATTGCATGGTTTGAGATAAAGTCTTATGAACCCATGATTTATGAATTATGAGCATTATGAACTAAGAAAAGATAAAGCTTATGAACTCATACATGTCTCTTATGAAGTTAATGATGCTTTAAAGGTGCTTTGAGATTGAAGCATTAAAGTTTTATGATATGTGGATATTGATGATGAATTATGAAAGGATTTTCTTAACTAAGGAGAATAGGGAGTAGATTCAATGAAAGGAACAAGAGGAGATCCCTCATGTTTTTCCCCCTCCCTATGATAGTCAAGAGGAGATCCCTCATGCCTATCCAAGACAATACAAGAGGAGATCCCTAATTCTTCTATGGAGCTATTCTAATGGAAAGGACAAGAGGAGATCCCTCATGTCTACTCATAGTAAGGTAGGGGAGATCCCCCATGCTTCCTAATGATATGATAAGATTATGACTATGATTAATCCGTGGGAACTATGCTTAGCACCGAGAGGACAAGAGGAGATCCCTCATGTCCCATACCTATGTGCCCCCATAGGATGTCTTGAATAGACCTTTGATTAGCTAGTGGATCCACATAAGCTAAGAAGTTCATGGTCCTACCTTGGCAAGTAGGACACCTCTTTTCGGTGTGGGGTAGACACCGGATTCCATGTTGATAGCTCACATGGTCTTACATGTCGGTTAAGGCTATTCCCCACAAGTTAATGAACAAGTGTTCTCATGATGAAGTAAAGAAAAGAAAGAAAGATGATTTAGCTTGCTTTGGCCTTGATATATGCTTTATGTTTCATGTTTCTCATGTTTATCATGTATTTTAGCTTGGCCATTGCATGTCATGATTATGTCTGTCTCTAGCATGACTTATTTGTTTATGTGCATTGCTATCATACTTAGTACTTAATTGTGCTAACGCATACTCTTACCTACATTAAATTCTTTGGTGTAGGACGTGGCGATTTACCTTCCACTAGTGGCTAGAGCATTGACTTAGAGTTGATAGAAGACTTGGTGAATCCTCATCCATCCGAGGACATAGCTTAGTTGTTCTTATTTTCATGTCTTTCCTTATGTTGGATATTGTATTGGGCTGCGTCCCTATCACTTTTATTCATATTCTATGATATTAGAAGGCTTTGAGACATGAGTTGTAGACATTCGCTATTTTGAGTAAAGCTTGGTATAAAATGCGCTTTTGAACTCTTATTTCTATATTATCTTGTATGTTATGTATGCTAAGGGCTTGTATGAGGTCTCTCGGGGTCTTATACGCCGTGTTACATCTAGGGGCTACCCTGGGTCGTGACAGGATTTCTTTTAGAGAGAGAAATATATGAGAGGTGAATTTAGGGAATGAGTTAGAATGAAATGATTTAGGTATGGAGAACTATATACACGACCTTCATTAAGGGTAAAACCAAGTTAGTTAATTAGGGAATTAACCAGGGAAAAGATAAAAAAGCCCTCAATTAAAACTGTCGGGGCCCATCTACAGTCAGATCCTACGGTCCGTACATCCATTCACGGATCGTCCTGTTGAACCGTCAAAAGATTCAGAGAGTTGGTATTTTTGGACCCGGCAACGACGGCTTCAATCTACGGTTGGTAGGTCCATCTACAGACTGTACACCTCAAACCATTGATCACAACCTGAGGTTAAAGAATGTAACCAAGTCTGGGGAACATCTACGGTTACTTCCTATGGACCGTCAACTGACTCACGATCCATCTTGGTACTCCGTAGATCACACTTCAGAGACTGAGAATTACTGAAATTGAAAGAGTCATTAACGGCTCCTCACCTACGGCCCGTGAACCTGACTACGGCCCGTAAGTGGCCTCCGTAGGTCACTACCTACTAAATTCTACATTTTTCATTCCTTGGAAAGCTGGGATATTACAGCAACGCCCTTAAGTTGATAAGCGGCTAACTCTGCCATTTCTTCTGACGTCACACCCATGATCATTAACACCTTGTACAATTCATCAATGAACTCTTGAGGATCTTTCTCCACCGTAGAACCATGAAATTCCGGAGGGTTCATTCTTGTGAAATCCCTCACCCTTGATGCCGCCGTTCCCAAATTTGGGTGCACGGGAGCCACAACCTCTCTATTGTCTTGAGCCGGCATGGCTTGAGCCAACACATGAAAAGCATCCCTAAACTCTGCATTGGACACTTGTTCGGCCAAAGGGTCGGCCGGAACTTGAGGAGGAGCTTGTTGTTCCATATTCTCTCCCGCATTTCTTCTAGAATGAGCTCTTCAGGTAGGCATATCCTGAAATGAATAGGATAGGGATTAGGAGAGAGACATGTAGAGTTAAACTCTATGGCAGAACTTAAGAGTAATGAAAGAAGTGAATTTCTTAAACATCTTATAGCCTCTCATTCATAAATATGGAGCGCTTCACACTCATGAACAAGACTCTACTCGACGTGGCTTATGAGACTTCCTAGGATCTTTTCTAAAACCTTTTGCTCTGAATACCAAGTTTTTCATGAACCAAGGTATTCCCTAGACGTGACATGGTGTACAAGACCTCGAAAGGCCTCATACAAGCCACTTAGCATACATACATACAAGATTATAGAGATTTGAGAGTTCAAATACAATATCACATCAAAGCTATTAAGAGAATAGCGGAAGTCTACATCTCATGTCTCAAAGCCAATCTAACATAAGGAAGAGAAATAAAGTTTGGGACGTAACCCAATAAATGCCAAAATGAAAAACCATAAAAGAAATAAGAACTAGGCTATGTCCTCGAATGGATGAGGACTCACCAAGTCTTAAACAATCCTTCTACTAAGCTCTAGCCACGAATAGATGGAGAATCGCCAAGCCCTACATTTATAAGTCAATGTAGGCAAGAGTATGCGTTAGTACAATCAAGTACCAAGTATGATTGGAATGCACAAAATCATTTAAAACATGCTAAAACAGCACATTTTCATGACATGCAATGACCATGTTAAAACATGATAAAGGTTAGAAAATATAAACATAAACCTTGATCAAAACAAGCTAAGCATCTTTACTTTACTTGAGGAACATCATATAAATACTTTAGTTCATTGTTGTGGGAAGTTAGCCTTAACCGACATTTAAGACCATGTGAGCTATCAACATGGAATCCGACATACTCCTTACATCGGAAGGGCCATCCTACTTGCCAAGGTAAGATCCATAACATCTAGCTTACGTGGATACACTAGCTAATATAAGGTCTATCTAAGACATCCTATGGGGGCACATAGGTATGGGACATAGGAGATTTCTTCTTGTCCACTCGGTGCTAAGCTTAAATCCCACAGAATAGTCCTTGATCATATTATTAATAAATGGAAAGGTACATTAAGGAACACCAATTCAAGCTAAATCATGTGTATAGACGTTTCATATTCCATGGACATTGTCATAGCTTACGCCATTAGAATAGCTCCTTAAACCTTTGATTCAACTTTAGTTGAGAAAACCTTTCAACAAGTTATGAATCCTTTACATGTGAGAAAACCTTTCACAATTCAACAACATCTTCAATTAATCTTCAATCTTAAAGTAATTCATAAATCATCATAGTTTCCATAATTGAACATGCATACTTCATAAAACCCATTTTTGATCATTCATCAATTTCATCATGAATCATAGCTTTTGAAATCATAAAACATACATGAGTTCACATAAACTTCAAAAATTCTATCTTCTTCATAATTCAACCCATCATCAATGCATAAATATCAAAATAAGGGGAATTCATGTGGGTTCATGGGGATTCATCTTAAAAAATGTAATTCAACTCAATTCATACTTAGAAAACCATAATTGAAAATAATTTGATCATAATTGAAGGAACCCACATCATAGAAGAAAACCCTTAAATCAAATTGGGGATTTGATACTTTGAAAATTGGAGATTTTAGGGATTCCATGGAGGAAAGGGCTTCATGGATGAACACTATCATACCTTGAGGTTTAAAGCCCTTAAGATATTGGTGAATTGCAGACATGATCTTGAAACCCTAACTTGACTCCTTTTTCTTCTTCCTTAGAGAGAGAAATATTTGGGGAGGATGAACTTGGTCAAACTTTTGGAATTTGAGAGAATGAATTGAATTGGGTAATTTTGGGGGTAAAAATCCTTATATAGGGCTTTGGATAGAAGGCAAAATGACGTAGTATTGAGTTAAAAAAATTGGGAAAAGACCTGATAGCCCTTGACTTAAAAACTACCGAAATGACTTCAAGGAGACCCAAACGGCTCATCAAAGAAATCACAGCTCGTCAATCAAGTCGTGAAGATTTAACAGCCTGACAGTGTTCCACTAAATCGGGTATAACATTTTACTCCAAACTTCAAAGGGAGAAAACTTTGTGGCGTTGGAAGGAGGATTCAAAGATCTTTAATTTTATAGATCATGGGCCACCTAATTCATTTTGAGCTAAAAGCTATGATCGTTTGAAGTTGACCCTAAACATTAAGTTTGACAAACCCCCTTCAAGGACAACTTCGCGGACCGTGTGGGGCTTCACGGGCAGTTTAGACGTCCGTGGACCTTGACCAGTGACTAGGGGAGACCCTTCCTAACTAGTAGCCTTTCACGACTCAATTGATGAACCGTCAAGTCTTCCATGGCACGTATGGGTCACCATCAAGTGACCCTGGCCTGAAGCATCTTTTGGAAACTCCGCACGACTGCCTAAATGGACCATGGTCCCCTTCACGGCCTATCTAGGGCTCCGTGGAGGGTTCCAGGGTCCATTTTGAGTACTAGACCTTCCCGCCTGGGCGTTTCCCTAATTCAAGGTGTTACAGAAAAGAACTTAACAAATTCCTTTTCAACTAGTCTTGGATCTGATAGTTTCAGTCCCTTGTGATCATAGACTATTGTGATTGAATTTCGACTAGCTCTAATTCTGCATTGGGCATGAAGTATTTTGAATTCGAATCTCCAAAAGCTATCCAAGTAGTGCTAGACTTTTGCCAGAATGCTTTCTCTTCAACCAAGCTCCACTTGTACATTTCATGAATGAGATTGTGTTCCTCATCTATCAATTCTTGGTTTATGGGGGAAGTAGACAGCATGTCCTGCATAATCTCAAGCTTTTGTCTGGTTTGTTGCAGGTTTCTAGTATAGGATGCTAGATGAATATTGACATCCTGCAGGTTGATCTTTAGTGTTTTGAGTTTGCAGTTCAGTTGATACATCCTTGTGCCATTATATCTTTGTGCCCATATATTAGTGACGATCTCAGCAAAATTAGGATTATCTAGGAAAGTTTTAAATAACTTGTATGGCTTTGGCCTAGAGGTCACAATGGTGTGCAGTGTAGTAGAACTGGTGAGTGATAAGACACACCTGGGCTAGATAGTCTGTTTGATCATTCCCATAGTCTTCAAGCCATTTATAATTTCCCAAAGTCCAATCAACTCTTGAGTACACCCTATGATCCAACTCCTGTTTATTACAAAAGGAATAGAAACAACCTTTTGACCTCAGTGGAGTAAGTTGCGGTGTGTCAAGACATTCTTTGAAGTCTTGGGTTGCAGTAGATGTCACAGGTGAGCCCAATCTATCAGCTGAACTTAGTACTGAATTGAAATCACCACTTAACACCCAAGGGTCTTTGATTGTAGCCCCTATTCTCACTAGAGCAGACCATAGTGGAGTTCATTCTGCAGCGGTATTCTTGGCATAAATAATAGTAACATAGGCTTTGAAAGATGAAGATTGGTTTAGCAATGTATAAATTGTTCATTTGTTTCCTGAATCTTCACCTGTGTAGTAGATCTCCAGAGCAGCCAAATTCGACCATTTACAGCTTCTAGGTAATTACACTTTAAGTTCCATCCATGTGCCACCTTATTTAAGATGGTTTGGGACTTAAATTGCTTGACTCTAGTTTCCAAACACCCTAACAAATCAATATTATACTTTTGGAGAAAACTTTATAGCCCTTCCTGCTTGAAGGGTTGATTCAGTCCCCTCACATTCTAGGTAGAAATAATCATACTAAGTTTGGAGCTTCACCAGGGTGCGGGTGCCCTGGTTTATCCCCCTCAGTTACCAAGCTCATCGGTGGTGTGAACTTGTTCCCACCCCTTGAAATACTAGGTTCACCTTGCATTGATCGTTCCACCATGTCTTGAATTCTGTATTCTAGAGCTGTGGTAGTTAATTGTTGCACGTCTTTCACGTCCCGAGTTTACACCCTAGACGTGGTCGACACTAGAGAACCAATGTTGGTCCCCAAGCGAACCTACTTAGCAGAAAACTGACTCAAATAGACATAGACTTTAAAATTGAAATAAATTAATAAGTCAAAGTACTCAATTAAATTGTCTGAAAATGATAAATGAAAGCAGTAGTAGTTTTAAGAAAACATCTGAATAGCAATACTGAAAGACTCTCAATACTATCTGTCTATGAAGCCTCTACTATTTTAAGATAGGTGTCGGGACAAGACTCACGACAACCTTAAACAACTACCATAAGTAAACTTAAGACTGGAGTCCTTCGAAAGCTAGGAGGCCTCACCAAAAGCTGACGAGTGACTAGGTGATCTTAACGAAACGCCTGTTGATGATCATAAATACCTGTATTTGCATCATAAAATGATGCAGGTCGAATGACATTAGTACATTGAATGTACGAGTATGTAATATGGCTAAGTGAAACAATAATTGAACTGAGAGGCTGAAATATAACTCAACTGAAGTAAAGCATAAACATGAGATAAAAGTATTTAAGCTTCACAAATTAAATGCAATAATAGCAAATACTGAACTAAACTGAAATGTATATATATAATTACTCTTTACTTTACTAGGGAGTTTTTCTAACCAACAACCATAACTCTGATCCTCGTGATGATACAACGTCTTACCCACGTTGCCAGAGCCGTCCTATACCTTGCCGGAGTATAGAGCGCAACTGAACTGATGGATCCATTAAGAAGGCCTTCTTGAAGGAATTAGGAGTCATCCAAATTTCGATACAATCCTATCCTACACTGGCTACGTAGTTTATGGGATTTGAGTTTTCTGAACTCTTATCCCATATCGGTGCTCAATACTACTACCAAGAATATACATATAACTGAAATGCTCATGTACAATATTCTCTAAGTTGAGATAATTTCTCAAAAACTTTTCTAAGAAGTGACTAAAGCTGTACTAAGTACTTCTAAATTACTCTGAAAATGCTTTATACTTTTCTGAAAATAGTGTTGTCTTTTCAAGGTAAAAATGACACTTTCGGAACCACTCAAATCCCCTTAAATTCTATTTGAAAATCATGCTCAAAATATTTCTCTTAAACTATCTTTAGTTTTCAAAATCACTGTATGGAACTTACTAATTCAAAGTGTTTTTAGCAAGATTCAATATATAGGATCCATGTGGAACGACAGGCATGAACAATAATTCAAGGAGTTCAATGCAAAAAGTATCAAAATCTCATAAAGTAGGAATTTCATAAAACTAAGGGTACAACTCTTGATTCAACTTACTAATAATTGAATTTAGATGTAGGGCATGAGGACGAACTAGTACTACACTATGAATAGCCATACATACCTAGGATGAATGAAGTTCTTGATAAAATCGGAAGAATGATTGAAAACCTAGCTTTCTCCTCTTGGATCCTTGCTCTAAGACTTGGAAGTGTTAATGAGAGTATTAGGGTGGATTTATACTGTTAAGGACCTTAATTAGATGTAAACATGTCGTGGCTTAAGCTTTGAAGGGGTGGGAAAAGACTGAACTACCCCTCTTTAAAAGTTGATAAAAACTGTCCACAGGACCATCTATGGTCGTGGTTTGATCTACGGACCGTGGATCCCATCGTGGAATTGATATTGTATTTTAAGGCTCAAAAGTCCACTTACGGGTCAAAATGACGGCCCGTCGGTTGGATCTGTAGGTTTGGGGTCCCAAAAGTTGACTCTCAGTACTTTACCAACGACTTGACAAAACACTTCATCATTCAACCGACGGACCGTAGGTTAGATCTGCCGTTCACAAACTCAGAAACTCTGATATGGGAGTCTTTAGTAAATTGGCCATACGTTTTTACTTCAAGCTCGAAAGAAGTAAACTTGGTGGCGTTAGAAAGAGAACTCAAAGACCTTCAATTTGATAGGTGTTGGGCCGCCTAATTCATTATGTACTGGGAGATATGATTGTTTGAAGTTGACCTAAGTAGAATCTTATATCAAAACATTATCGATAATAAAGGTTTCAACTCAACTTTGTGCTAGGGGGTTCTTGTGGCCTTAAGTCATATCCAAATCCATTTGAATACAAAAGAAATGACCTTTACCTATATGAGCAATTTAAAAATCACCGGATACAATTTTTAGCTGTAAATAAAGAATGGTTCGGGCCTTAGATTAGAAATTTCCAGGGTGGTACAATATCTCCCCCTTGAATCATTCGTTCTCGAATAATGGATGAACTGAGAATGAAGAGGGTATGGAAATGTTTAACATCCCAATTTAGTTTGAAATACACATAAAACTCATGAGCTAAAAATAGTGAAGGAGGGACTGAATTGAATGAGTACTTTAGGAAGAGTTAATACCTTGGACTGGAACTAAATCGGAGGTAAGGAGATGTCTATTGCCTCGGATTCAAAGGGTGGAAATTTTTTGACTTTTCTGGGTTCTGGTACAAGTGGTGGAGGCCACCTACGAACCGTAGATGGATTGACGGACCGTAGGTGGGAACCGTAGTTGGCCCACTGAAAATCTCTAAGATTTCATGTTTCAAAACTTTAACGACTGTCTGTCAAGATGGCCCGTCGATTGACCCACGAGCCGTACATTGGACCCGTCATTGCAGCGTCCAAATTGATAGTCTCTAAACCTACCTATAGAATGATAGGACGGGTCGTAGGTCTGACCTACGGACCATAGGTCCCACCGTAGGTAGGGACCCGACAGTTATTTTAAAGGGGTCTTTTAGTCTTTTCACCCAAATGACTTATTTACTAACTTAAGTCTGTTTCCCTCATTCCCTAACACTATATAAGTCTATTCAATCCTAAAATCTACCTTTTCCAACCGCTTTACAAAATTCCCCCAAATTCTTCTCTCTCAAATATTCTCTCTCTAGAAGATAGAAGAAGAAGAAGAAGAAGAGGGCAAGTTAAGGTTCAAGAAATCAAGGGTTTCTTCATTAATTGCTTAAGTAAATTGTGTACTAAGGTATGATAGTGTTAATACATGGAGCCCTTTCCTCAATGGAAATCCCTAAAATCTCAAATTTTCAAGTTAGAAGTTCTTAATTAAATTAGGGTTTCTTCCATGTCATGGGTTCCTTGCAATGATGATTGAATTGATTGAATTCTGAACTTTGGAGTATAAATTGAGTTGAGTTTCATGAATTCAGATGAATTCCCATGAACCCATGCTAATTCCCCAATTTTCAAAATTATGCTTTTGTTGGTGGGTTGAATTATAAAGTGATGAATGTTATGAAATCTCTATAAGTCCATGCATGAATTTTGATTTTTAAATTAAGGTTCTCATGATGAGATTATGAATGACCTAAGGATGGTTTTATGAAAGTAAGCATGTTCAACCAAAAACTATGATTTTCCTCTATTATGTGGGTTCCTTCAACTATAACTAAATTGCCTTATTTATGATTTTCTAACCATGAGTTTGCATTAAATTGCATGATTTAGGAGAATTCTCATGAATCTATGTGAACCCTATGATTTGTAAGTTATGAGCATGATGAATTATGTGAAGATGAAGTTTATGAAATCATGCATTTCTCTTATGAAGTTAATGATGAATTAAAGGTGCTTTGGGATTGAAGCATCAAAGTTTTTGATATGTTAATGATGTTGTTGAGTTGTGAAAGGAAATTCTCATTTATTACTAAACCCATGAATGCGAAAGGTTTTCTTACATGTAATGATTCATAACTCGTTGAAAGGTTTGCTCAACTAACTTTGAATTGATGATTAAGGAGCTATTCTAATGAAGGGACAAGAGGCGATCACCCATGTTCCCTTTTGCAGACAAGAGGCTACTACCCATGTCTACTTATGATAATTGAACTATGTCTAATCTGTGAGAATTATGCTTAGCACCCAGTGTTCAAGTGGCGATTACCTATGTCCCCTAAACTATGTGCCACCATAGGATGATGGTCTATGATAGACACTAGCTAGTGGATCCACATAAGCTATATGTTAAGTAAAGGGTCCTACCTTGGCAAGTAGGATGTCCTTATCGGTGTGGGGTTACACACCCGATTCCATGTTGATAGCTCACGTGGTCTTATATGTCGGTAAAAGATATTTCCCACAAACAATGAACTAAAAGTGTTGTTATAATGTTTCTCAAGTAAAGTAAAGATGCTTAGCTTGCTTTGACCTTGGTTTATGCTTTATGCTTCCTATACCTTATCATGTTTAGCTTGGTCATTGCACCACATGAAAATGTCCCGTTTTAGCATTATTTAAATATTTTGACTTGTTAATGTAGGGCTTGGAGATTCACCAACCACTCGTGGCTAGAGCTTAGTAGAAGAATTGTGAAGACTTGGTGAGTCCTCATCCATTTGAGGACATACCCTAGTTGTTTCTTACTTTCATGTTCTTTCATTTTTGCATTGTATTGGGTTACGTCCCAAACCTTATTTCCAATTCTTATGTTAGATTGGCTTTGAGACATGAGATGTAGACTTTAGCTATTTTCTTAAAAGCTTTGATATGACATTGTTCTTTGAACTCTTAATCTCTATGATCTTGTATGTATGTATGCTAAGTGGCTTGTATGAGGCCTTTCGAGGTCTTGTACGCCATGTCACGTCCATGGGGTACCTTGGTTGGTGACAAACTAAGTATTAGAGCCAGGTTTTAGAAAAGATCCTAGGATGTCTCATGAGCCGCGTCGAGTAGAGTCTTGTTCATGAGTGTGAACCACGCCACATTTATGAATGAGAGGCTATAAGACACTTATGAAACCTCACTTCTTTCATTACTCCTTAGTTGTGGAATAGAGTTTAACTCTATATCTCTCTCCTAATCCCTATCCTATGCATTTCAGGATATGGCGAGCTGAAGATCTTTTGCTAGAAGAAATACGGGAGAGAATGCGGATCAACAAGCTCCCCCTCAAGCTCCTCAAGTTTCGGCCGACCCTTTGGCAGAAAAGGTGACTAATGCGGAGTTTAGGGCTGATTTTTAAGCATTGGCTCAAGCCGTGATGGCTCAAGCCAATAGAGAGGTTGTGGCTTTAGTGAACCCAAATGTGGGTACGAAGGAATCAAGGGTGAAGGACTTCACTAGAATGAACCCTCTGGAATTTCATGGTTCTAAGGTTGAGGAAAATCCACAAGAGTTCATCGATGAGGTGTACAAGGTGCTAATGAACATGGGTGTGACGCCGGAGGAAAGGGCGGAGTTTGACGCTTACTAACTTAAGGGTGTTGCTCAAGTTTGGTTCAACCAATGGAAGAGTGAGAGGGTGGTTAGTGAGGGTCCTCTTGATTGGGAGAAATTCAAGGTTTCTTTTCTTAATAGGTTCTTTCCCCTTGAGTTGAGGGAGGCAAGGGTGCTTGAGTTTATCAACCTTCGTCAAGAAAACATGAGTGTGAAAGAGTATGCTTTTAGGTTCACACAATTGTCTCGATATGCTCCTTCTATGGTTGCCGATCCTAGGGCAAGATTGAGTAAGTTTGTTTCGGGAGTGTCTGAAATGGTGATCAAAGAGTGCCATACCGCCATGCTTGTCAATGACAATGATACTTCTCATCTCATGGTGTATGCTCAACAAATAGAGAGGACAAACTCAAGGAAAGGTCTAGAGAGGCAAAGAGGGCTAGGACTGGTGACGGTAATTTTTCACACTCAAGGTCCGATGGATAGGGTCGTTCTAGATTTCGACAAAATTTCTCCGGTCAAGGTTCCTCCAATGCTCCTCCTAAGTCCAACAAGGATAGGGTTCCCAACCCTAAGCCTCAAGGAGGTAATGGTGGTGATTTCTCATCGACTACTTGTGCTAAGTGTGGGAAAAAGTATGAGAGTAAATGTCTAGCCGGTTCAAATGCATGTTTTGGTTGTGGCAACATGGATCACAAGATAAGGGATTGTCCCATAGTGGCTAGGAATGAAGGTGACAACCGTCGACGCACTCAACCTCAACATCCATCGAGTTCTAGTGGAAATCAAAAGCAAAACCAATTCTATGCACTTCAAGCTCGTCATGAGCAAGAGAGCTCTCCAGATGTGGTTACCGGTATGTTAAAAGTTTTTCACTTTGATATTTATGCCTTACTTGATCCCGGTGCTACTTTGTATTTTGTGACGCCATATGTGGCTATGAGGTTTGATGTTATTCTGGATGTGTTATTAGACCCTTTTCATGTCTCAACTCCAATTGGTGAGTCTATTGTGGCTAAGAGAGTCTATAAAAATTGTCCCATCTCCTTATCCCATAGAGTCACTCATGTTGATCTTGTAGAGCTTGATATGTTAGATTTTGATGTTATTCTTGGAATGGATTGGTTGCACTCTTGTTATGCTTCTATGGATTGTAGGACCCTAATTGTCAAGTTCCAATTCCCGAATGAGCCTGTCCTAGAATGGAAGGGGGGAAATTCTATGTTTAGAGGTCAATTTGTTTCTTGTCTAAAAGCTAGAAAGATGATTTCTAAGGGATGCACATACCATCTTGTTAGGCTGAGGGATGTGGATTCCGAAATTCCTACTCTTGAGTCGGTCCCCATTGTTAATGAGTTTTCAGAAGTGTTTCTGATGATTTGCTCGTATTCCACCCGAAAGGGAAATAGACTTTGGAATTGACCTTATCCCAAATACGCAACCTATCTTTATTCCTCCTTATCGAATGGCTCCGGCAGAACTTAAGGAATTAAAGGGGTAATTGAAGGATTTGTTGGATAAGGATTTCATCCGACCAAGTGTTTCCCCATGGTGTCCTCCTGTCTTGTTTGTAAGGAAAAAAGATGGTTCACTCCGTATGTACATTGACTACCGTCAATTAAACAAGGTTACCGTTAAGAATAAGTATCCTCTTCCAAGAATAGATGACTTGTTTGATCAACTTCAAGGGGCTAGTTACTTCTCTAAGATCGACCTCCGTTCGGGTTATTACCAATTGAGGGTGAAAGAAGATGAGATTCTAAAATTGGCTTTTTGAACTAGATATGTCCTTTATGAATACCTAGTGATGTCGTTTGAATTAACAAATGCGCCGGCCATATTTATGGATTTGACGAATAGGGTGTTTAGACAATATCTTGATATGTTTGTAATTGTGTTCATAGATGATATTCTGATTTACTCAAGTAGTGAAAGTGAGCATGCCGATCATTTGAGGATTGTATTGCAAGTCCTAAGGGACCAACAACTTTTTGTGATGTTTAGTAAATGTGATTTTTGGCTAAGGTCCGTGGCTTTCCTTGGTCACATCGTTTTCGGTAAGGGTATTGAGGTAGATCCTAAGAAGACAGATGAGGTTAAGAATTGGCCAAGACCTCTATCACCTTCAGATATTCGTAGTTTCTTGGGTTTAGCCGGCTATTACAATAGGTTTGTTGAAGGGTTTTCTTTGATTGCTTCTCCATTGACGGCTTTGACTCAATAGAAGGTTAAGTTCACCTGGTCCGAAGCGTGTGAGACTGCTTTCCAAGAGTTAAAAGATAGACTTACTTTGGCTCCGGTGTTGACCTTACCAGAAGAGTCCGATGGGTTTGTGGTTTATTGTGATTCCTCAAGAATTGGCTAGGATGTGTTCATATGCAAAACGGAAAAGTTATTGCTTATGCTTCAAGGCAACTCAAGGTACATGAAAAGAACTATCCTACTCATGACTTAGAATTAGCGGCGGTTGTGTTTTCTTTAAAGATTTGGAGGTATTATTTGTATGGTGTGCATGTTGACATTTTCAATGACCACAAGAGTTTGCGATATGTGTTTAAACAAAAAGATTTGAATCTTCGCCAAAGGAGGTGGCTCGAGTTGTTAAAAGACTATGACATGAGTGTCCTCTATCACCCCGGCAGGGTTAATGTGGTGGCAGATGCTCTTAGTCGGTTGTCTATGGGTAGTGTTTCTCACGTTGAGGATGATAAATAGGAGTTGGTTCGCGATGTACATAGATTGACCTGATTGGGTATTAGGTTGATTGATTCCATTAAGGGTCGTGTTGTGGTTTATAATGGTTTCGAATCATCCTTTGTGCATGAATCAACGGCTAAGCAAGATTTTGATCCTAATTTTGTTGAGTTGAAGGAAGCGGTGCTCAAAAAGTCCGTTGAGGCTTTCTCCCAAGAGGGAGTTGGTGTACTTTGATATCAAGGGCGTTTGTGTGTTCCAGATGTAGATGACTTAAGAGGACAAATTTTATCGGAAGCCCATAGTTCACGATATTCCATTCACCTGGGAGCTACCAAGATGTACCGTTATTTGTGGGAGATATGTTGGTGGAATGGAATGAAGAAGGATATTGCGGAGTTTGTGGCTAAGTGCCCTAATTGTCAACAAGTGAAGGTTGAGCATCAAAAGCTAGGAGGTTTGTCCAAAGATATTAGTATTCCTACTTGGAAGTGGGAAGATTTGAATATGGACTTTATTGTTGATTTGCCACGTACCCGGCGACAATATGATTCGATTTGGGTTATTGTGGATCGTATGACAAAATCAGCCCATTTATTCTACTTGAATGAAATGGTTAGGTTGCATGGAGTTCCTTTATCCATTATCTCCGATCATGGTGCACAATTCACTTCTCAATTTTTGAAGTCCTTCCAAAAGGGTCTTGGTACTCATGTTAAGCTTAGTATGGCTTTTCATCCTCAAACCGATGGGCAAGCGGAGCATACTATCCAAACTTTGAAAGATATGCTGAGAGCTTGTGTAATTGATTTCAAGGGTAATTGGAATGATCATTTGCTTTTGATTGAATTTGCTTATAATAATAGCTACCATTCTAGTATTGGTATGGCTCCATTTGAGGCTCTTTATGGTAGAAGGTGTAGATCTCCTATAGGTTGGTTCGAAGTTGGTGAAGTTTCTTTGATAGGTGTCGAGTTGGTAGATGAGGCTATGGAGAAAGTTCGGCTTATTAGAGAAGGGTTGAAGATGGCTCAAAGTCGACAAAAGTCCTATGCCAATGTTAGGAGGAGAGATTTAGAATTTGATGTTGATGATTGGGTTTACTTGAAAATTTCACCCATAAAGGGTGTAATGAGATTCGGGAAGAAAGGGAAGCTTAGTCCGTGCTATGTAGGCCCATATCAAATTTTGAGACATGTTGGTAAGGTTGCTTATGAACTTGACTTACCTAATGATTTGGCATCGGTGCATCCGATTTTCCATGTCTCATTGTTGAAGAAATGTGTTGATGATCCAACCTCTATAGTGCCATTAGAGAATCTTTGCATAAAGAATAGTCTTTCCTATGAAGAAGTTCCGGTTGAGATTTTAGACTGGCAAGTTCAGAAGTTAAGAAATAAAGAAGTTGCTTCCGTGAAAGTTCATTGGAGGAATCAATTAGTTGAGGGTGCTACATGGAAGGCTGAGGCCGATATGATGTCCCGATATCCTCATCTCTTTTCTTCTGATCCTACTCTAGCTTGAGGTACCTAGTTCCTCATGGTTCATTCTTTTGGTTACATGCGTTTTAGTTATTTCCACGATTCCTTGATTATGCGTGTTCATGAAAAGTCTAATGTTGAGAAAATGAGCTAGCTTGATTGATTTATCTATGATTATGTGCATTGAGTATGATTTGCATAAGGTCTTCATGAAATGCTGTGTTGAACATGCTTTAGCTTGGAGTTGAGGTTTCCTCCTCTGATATGTGCATTTATGTGACTTCATTCTAGTTGGGTTGTTAGCTCTTCTTTCTTACCATCCTTATGATGTCTTGATTCTCATTCGAGGACGAATGTTTCCAAGGGGGAGATAATGTAATACCCCGGATTCAAAGGGTGGAAATTTTTTGACTTTTCTAGGTTTTGGTACCAGTGACAAAGGTAACCTATGAACCGTAGATGGACTGACGGACTGTAGGTGGGAACCATAGTTGGGCCATTGAAAATCTGTAAGATGTCAAGTTTCAGAACCTTAATGACGGTCTACTAAGACGTCTTGTTGATTGACCCACGAGCCGTACATTGGACCCGTTATTGCAGGGTCCAAATTGATAGTCTCTGAACCTACCTACGGAAAGACAGGATGGACCGTAGGTCTCACTGTAGGTAGGGGCCCGGTAGTTATTTTAAAGGGGTCTTTTGGTCTTTTCACCCAAATGACTTATTTACTTACTTATGTCGGTTTCCCTCATTCCCTAACACTATATAAGTCTATTCAATCCTAAAATTTACCTTTTCCAACCACTTTACAAAATTCCCCCAAATTCTTCTCTCTCAAATGTTCTCTCTCTAGAAGATAGAAGAAGAAGAAGAGGGCAAGGTAGGGTTCAAGAAATCAAGGGTTTCTTCATCAATTGCTTAAGGAAATTGTGTAGTAAGGTATGATAGTGTTCATCCATGGAGCCCTTTCCTCCATGGAAATCCCTAAAATCTCAAATTTGCAAGTTAGAAGTTCTTAATTGAATTAGGGTTTTCTTCCATGTCATGGGTTCCCTGCAATGATGATTGAATTGATTGAATTCTGAACTTTGGAATATAAATTGAGTTGAGTTTCATGAATTTAAATGAATCCCCATGAAACCATGCTAATTCCCCCAATATCGAAATTATGCTTTTGTTGGTGGGTTGAATTATGAAGTGATGAATGTTATGAAATCTCTATGAATCCATGTATGAATTATGATTTCTAAATTAAGGTTCCCATGATGAGATTATGAATAATCTAAGGATGGTTTTTTGAAAGTAAGCATGTTCAATCAAAAACTATGCTTTTTCTCTATTATGTGGGTTCCTTCAACTATGACTAAATTGCCTTATTTATGGTTTTCTAAGCATGAGTTTACATTGAATTGCATGATTTAAGAGGAATTCTCATGAATCTATGTGAACCCTATGATTTGCAAGTTATGAGCATGATGAACTATGTGAAGATGAAGTTTATGAAATCATGCATGTCTCTTCTGAAGTTAATGATGAATTAAAGGTGCTTTGGGATTGAAGCATCAAAGTTTATAATATGTTAATGATGTTGTTGAGTTGTGAAAGGAAATTCTCATATATTACTCAACCCATGAATGTGAAAGGCTTTCTCACATGTAATGATTGATAACTCGTTGAAAGGTTTGCTCAACTAACTTTGAATTGATGATTAAGGAGCTATTCTAATGAAGGGATGAGAGGCGATCACTCATAATCCCTATTTTAGACAAGAGGCGACTACCCATGTCTACTTATGATAATTGAACTATATCTAATCCGTCGGAATTACACTTTGCACCGAGTGGACAAGTGGCGATTACCCATGTCCCCTAAACTATGTGTCACCATAGGATGATGGTCTATGATAGACACTAGCTAGTGGACCCATGTAAGCTATATGTTAAGTAAAGGGTCCTACCTTGGCAAGTAGGATGGCCCTATCGGTGTGGGGTTAGAGTCCGGATTCCATGTTGATAGCTCACATGGTCTTATATGTCGGTTAAAGCTATTTCCCACAAACAACGAACAAAAAGTGTTGCTATAATGTTTCTCAAGTAAAGTAAAGATGCTTAGCTTGCTTTGACCTTGGTTTATGCTTTATGCTTCCTATACCTTATCATGTTTAGCTTGGTCATCGCATCTCATGAAAATGTCCCATTTTAGCATATTTTAAATGTTTTGTGCATTTCTATCATACTTGGTACTAGAATGTACTAACGCATGCTCTTGCCTACATTGACTTGTTAATGTAGGGCTTGGTGATTCACCATCCACTCGAGGCTAGAGCTTAGTAGAAGAATTGTGAAGACTTGGTGAGTCCTCATCCATTTGAGGACATAGCCTAGTTGTTTCATACTTTCATGTTCTTTCATTTTTGCATTATATTGGGTTACTTCCCAAACCTTATTTCCCATTCTTATGTTAGATTGGCTTTGAGACATGAGATGTATACTTCCGCTATTTTCTTAAAAGCTTTTATATGACATTGTCTTTTGAACTCTTAATCTCTATGATCTTGTATGTATGTATGCTAAGTGACTTGTATGGGGCCTTTCGGAATCTTGTACGCCATGTCACGTCTAGGGGTACCTTGGGTCATGCAAAGATGAGGGTATCTCTTCTTCATATCTTCCTCGGCCTCCCAATAAGCCTCCTCAACAAATTGATTGCTCCAGAAGACTTTGACTGATGCAACCTCTTTGGTTCTCAACATGCGAACTTGGTGATCAAGAATCTGAATGAGAATATTCTCATTAGATAGGCTATCCTTGGTACAAATATCCTCGATAGGCACAAAAAGTGAAGCATCGCCCAAACACTACTTTAGCATAGAGATGTGAAATACCAGATGGACTGCTTCTATCTCTGACGGTAGCTCCAACTCATAAGCTACATTGCCAACTCTCTTGAATATCCTGTAAGGACCAATGTATCGAAGACTGAGCTTTCCCTTCTTACCAAATCTCATCACACCCTTTATAGGTGAAACCTTCAAATAGACCCAATCATTAACCTCAAACTCCAAGTCTCTCCTTCTCAAATTTGTATAAGATTTCTAACGACTTTGCGCCGTTTTCAACCTTTCCTGAATAGTCTTCTCCTTCTGCATGGCTTGATGAACCAAATCTGGTCCTATCAACTCAGCATCACCAACCTCAAACCAGCCAATGGGAGATCTACACCTTCGCCCATACAGAGACTCATACGGAGCCATCTAAATGCTGGAATGATAACTATTATTGAATGTGAACTCGATAAGAGGCAATTGATCATCCCAATTACCTTTGAAATCCATAGTACGAGCTTTCAACATGTCCTCTAAGGTTTGAATTGTGCGCTCTACTTGACCATCGGTATAAGGATGAAAAGCAGTACTAAAGTTCACCTTCGAACCCAAACCTTTTTTAAATGACTTCCAAAACTATGCGGTAAACTGAGGACCCCTATCTGAGATGATGGACAAGGGGACTCCATGCAGTCGAACTATCTCACGAATGTACAGGTTTGCATACTCTTCTGCTGTATTGGTAGTCTTTACTGGTAAGAAGTGGACTGATTTGGTAATCTGATCCACAATCACCCAAATGGAATCATTCTACTTGTGAGATCGCGGTAAACCTGTAATGAAGTCCATATTAATCATCTCCCACTTCCATTCAAAAAGGGGTATATTTTGACCCACACCACATGGCCTTTGATGCTCAGCTTTGACTTGCTGGCAATTTGGGCACTTCACAACAAACTCTACAATACACCTCTTCATACTACTCCACCAATAGACTTCTCTCAAGTCATGGTACATTTTTGTGGAACCCCGGATGAATTAAATATCTTGAACTGTGATCTTCTTCCATAATCTTCTCTTGGAGATCATCCACCTCTTGAACACATAACCTTCCTTGATATCTCAACACACCATCTCCCCCTTGTGCAAAAGTCATCTCTTTCTACTTATGCACATTTGCCTTCAACTCAAGAAAAATGGGGTCTTTGTCTTGCTTCTCCTTTTCCTCTGCCACTAATGAAGACTCGGCTCCATTCATCACAACAACTCCACCTTTGCTGGAATCCAACAATCTAACACCAAATTGTGCAAGTCTATGCACTTCCTTAGCTAACTCTTTCTTTCCTTCCTCGACATGAGCAATGCTCCCCATGGACAACCTGCTCAAAGCATCAGCAACAACATTAGCCTTACCTGGGTGATAGAGGACACTCATGTCGTACAAATAAGATAGTGTTCTTGTGAATTGATGTAAAAATAAGAGGGGATGTTCCTAAAAGTGTTATGTTTGCTACAAAGTGGCAAAAGATAAAGTGAGAAGTTGAAAATTGTGAAAGAAAGGGAAGGAGAAGTGAATTGGGAACCACTTCACTAAGGTAGAGCATGTATCCCAAAAATTGATCATACCTTAAACCCCAGCCCATTACAAGCCACTAAAGTTCTTTTTGGTCTTACATGAACCTTGTGATGGTTAGATGGAAAACTCGGGCAAGCCTATGGACAAAGTTATGCATACTATTTCTCTTTTGAGAGTGTGAGTGTTGTGTTGATTCTGAAATACTAATCTACAATTGAATTTGGGCAACAGAGTGGAAACCTTTTTGGTGTAAGGGCATTCAAATGTCTTTGTGGGCATAATTTTCCGTTTTTATGTAAGCACTTGTGAGCATAGACTTTAAATGATGATGGCTAGTCATAATTTGATGCTTTTGGTGTACATTTGATCCTTCAATCTTAGATTAATCCTTGTGTGCACTTTCATGTGAGTTCTTAAGTAGCACTGCTTGTAGACATCTCTATTGAGTTCATTGATCTCCTGTTTTACTTCTGGACAAGCAAAAGTTTAAGTTGGGGTTGTTGATGAGTTGGTAGTTCTGACTCATTTATATCTTTGTTTGTGCCAAATTAGTGTCCTTAATACCTATTTTTCACCTATAACTAATATTAAATCATTTGCGTGCAGCGTGAAGGACTTGGAATGAGGAAAGGACAAGATAATGCAAAGTGAAACTGTAAAGTTACAAAATGGAAGGAAAAAGGAAGCTAGAACTCGCAAAAAGGAACTCGGCGACACGCCGAGTGGACATTCTCATCGCCTAAAGTTTCAGCAGTCAAGGAGAGGATTAAAGGAAAAATGACGAGCTAAAGAACCGATCGGCGCATCGCCGAGTTGACAAGGCGAGCCCGATGGACTCTGCCTTAAGTTCCAGGAGCAAAACTGTACAAAAGCCAATAGTCAAAAGGCAAGATTAAGCAACTTGACGCATCACCGAGTTGGAAGGCGAGGCCGACTTACGTCGCCGAATGGTCCTAAAATTCAAAATTGTGGGAAATTTTGTGAAGTATAAATAGAAATTTTTAAATGAGAGAAAGGAGAGTTGGATAGCATTGTATTGAGAGAACAAAGTACATTGCATTTTTTGAATACTTAGAGTTAATTGGGTGAATTATTCTTGAGACTTTTTGGGAATTAAACATTGGGTGTAATTTTAGTTGATTGTATCTGCTATTTGAAGACTTGAGAAATCAATGGCTAATGTTTTTGGTACCTATATTTTTCATTCTCTCTATGATTAGCTCAAACACCAACGCCTTAGGGGTGTTATTATGTGTTCAAATGCCTAATTAACGTATGGGTCATATGGATTGCTGAATTAAATATTGAATTAGAATGGGTTCAGTTGTTAATTCATGTTTTTATCTTATGAATTGAAGTTGCAAATTCAATTCTTTTTTATATCTCTTTGTACACTTGTCAAAGATGCATTTGAGTGGAATTTGCAATTGATAATTATACGAGTTTTTACTTTTAATACCCAGCTTGTTAAAGTGGGTTGAATTAAGGTGGAAGATTGTGTTCTTATTGTATAGCCTATTGGGATTTGATAAAACCCAATTGAAAGCATGGTAGTTGGTTGTAAAATAGCTATCATAGTCGTAATCTTACCTAACCATCATAATTCAGCATACTTAAGCAATTCGTAATGACCCATTTAGTGATACTGGTAGTTGAACACTCACACATCCCTAAGGTCCCATTTCTCATTAGTTTAATTCCTCTTTAATTCGTGTTTGTTGATTTTAATCATTAAAAACCCTTTTTATTTGACAATTGAAACTTAAAAGATTTACATTATGCATCGATTCACTTGTTTACATCTAGAAAAAGCTAGATCACTTTAATACTTCATATTTGAATTCTATACTTAGTTCCATTCCTCGTGGGATCGACCCCAACTCTTCGTTTGTTTAATATTGCTAGCGACCGCCTACATCTTGAATCTTTATAGGTGTAGTTGAGCGTTATCAGCGTCCGCTACCACATTCACCTTGCCCGGATGGTAGAGAATAGGGAGATGATAGTCTTTCAGGAGCTAAATCCAACGGCGCTACCTTGTATTAAGATCTCTCTGGATCATAATGTACTGAAGGCTCCTGTGATCTATGTAGATCTCATAATGAACTCTATATAGGTAATGCCTCAAGATCTTAAGCGCAAACACTATCACTGCCATCTCCAAATCATGAGTGGGGTAGTTACGCTCATGCAACTTAAGCTACCTCGATGCATAAGCGTTAACCAGGACTTGCTCCATCAAAACACAACCCAAACCAATGTCGAATGCGTCACAATAAACAATGAAGCCCTTGCCCTCAATTGGAAGAGTCAATATAGGAGCAGTGGTAAGCATCTCCTTAAGCCTTAGAAAGCTCCTCTCACACTCCTCCGACCACACAAAGGGAACATCCTAGCAAGTCAACTGAGTCAAAGACGTAGCGATAGAAGAGAAACCCTTAACAAAACGCCTGTAGTACCCTGCCAATTCGACAAAGCTACGAATCTCAATCACATAGGTGGGCCTAGCCCAATCACGGATAACCTCAATATTCACCTGATCCACCATAATGCCATCCTTGGACACCTCGTGCCCCAAGAATGCTATGGACTCAAGCCAGAATTCGCACTTTGAGAACTTGTCATAAAGCCGATGATCTCTTATAGTCTAGAGAACTATCCTCAAATGATGCTCATGCTCGCTATGGCTCCGCGAGTAAACAAAGATATCATGAATGAAGACTATGAGAAAGCAGTCCAGATACGGCGTGAATACATGAGTCATCAAGTCCATGTAAGCAGCATGGGAATTAGTCAACCCAAAAGACATCACCAGGAACTCATAATGGCCGTAGCGAGTCCTAAATGCAGTCTTAGGGATGTCTGCTACTCTAACCCTAAACTGGTGGTAGACGAATCTCAAGTCAATCTTAGAAAACACTGCGACACCCTGAAGCTGGTCGAACAGATCATCAATACGAGGCATTGGGTAACAGTTCCTCACCGTCACCTTATTCAACTTCTTGTAATCAATACACATTCGCATAGTACCATCCTTCTTCTTCAGGAACTGGATGGGAGGACCTCGAGGTGATACACCAGGCCAAATGAATCCCTTACCCTTGAGATCCTGAAGCTTAACACTGAGCTCCTTGAGTTCGGCGAGGGCCATACGGTATGGTGGGATTGGAATAGGATGAGTACCCAGCTCCAAATCAATGGCAAAATAGATATCTCGCTCTGGGGATAGGACAGAAAGGTCGGTAGGAGACACATCGGCATACTCTCGGACTATAGGCACAAAATCCACCACAGGGCCCTCCCTACTAACATCTCTAACATAAGCCAAATAAATCAAACATCCGCTATCCACTAGCCTCCGGGCCTGAATACAAGAAATCACCCCAACTAGTGTGCGATAACAAGAACCTTGCCACACCACCGACGGGATACCAGGCATAGCTAAAGTAACAGTCTTGGCATAGCAATCCAAGACCGCTCGGTGAGGGGCTAACCAGTCCATAACCAGAATCAAGTCAAAATCCAACATAATAAGCACAATAAGTTCAGCTCGAGTGTCCTTTCCCTGAATAGTCACCACACAGGATCTACAAACCCGATCCACTACTAAAAAATCACCCATAGGGGTCGAGACATGCAACGGTACCACTAAGGGCTCTGGACTCACCCCCAACCGGAGAGCACAATAAGCAGACACATACGAATAAGTAGAACTAGGATCAAATAAAGCTGAAATGAACTGATGACATAAGAGTATCGTACCTGTAATCACATCATCTGACACCTTGGCGTCTACTCTTTTTGGAGCTGCATAAAAGTTGCATTGGGTGCCTCTACCTCGTGCATCCATCCCGCTACCTGTCCTGCTTCTCCAGGGACCTCCCCGTGCACCCTGATACTGTCCTCCTCCCCTTGCTGAAGGTGCTGCTACTAATACCGGTCTCGCTGTTTGAGGAGCTGGTAAGGCTGGTCTTGAGATAGGGAACCTGGACCAATGATCAAGCCCCCCACAAGTAAAGCAACCCTAAAATGATGGTGCTGGTCACCCTCCGTAATCTACAACAATGCTTGAATCGGGCGGCTAGGCTGACCTGACTAGAACCTCTACTGGACTCGATCCTAAGTAACTCTAGGCCTAGGACAAGGGCCACTGAAATGATCATCCTTCCTGACCCTCTTGCCTCTACCCTCTTGGGCCTCGTGATGGAGCTGCGCGAGTGTACGGGCATGGTCCACTACATCAAGAAAAGAGCGGCCAGCTGATACCATACACTGTGAGTCAATACGTAGCTGAAATCTCAAACCTCTAACGAAGCACCTGACTCTCTTCTTCTCTGTGGGCAAGATCATTGTGGCATGATGGGATAACTCATGAAATCAGGCCTTGTAATCAGATACCATCATAGATCCTTTCTCCAACCTCGATGACTCATCACAAAGACGATCTCCAACGCTCTACGGGATAAATCGAGCCAGGAAAGCTTTTGAAAACTCTATCCATGTCACTGGTGGGGACTAGCTGGCCTGGTCTCCATAAACGAGTGCCACCACTGTCTGGCTGGCCCATCTAACTGATAGGCAGTGAAGTCAGCTCATCTCAACTCCACTAATCGCAGAGCCTGCAATCTCTCCCGGCAGGATGTAATGAACTCATGGGTGTCCTCTCCAACCACCCTAGAAAACCTCGGTGGTGACAATAAAAAAAATACCCCAAGCATCTTCTGCTCCCCCAATGGCATGACCCAATCTAAGGCATCCGGCTGAACGTCAGCCGGTGCTGGTGGCTGCTGAACCTCTGGGGCCGCTACTACCGGCTGACCCTGCTGCTAGATCTTTAGTGTCGCTGGGATAGGCTGACCTTACGATGCTGAAGCTGGATCTGGAACTGATATTGGGGCCTGTTGTTGCATACACCCTATCGCTGCCAAAATCTACGCAAGCATAGCTAGAAGGTTAGGGGCAACAACTGGTGCGGGTGGTGGCTAGGCTGGTCCCAGCACCACCGGCTGAGGAGGAATCTAATCTAACTGAGGCTGCGCCTCCGGTTGGAGTCCTAACTCTATCTCAGGCTAGTGCTGCAGCCCTATCCCGACCTCGGGGTCGGCCTCTACCCCTAGCTGGGGCTCTAGCTGCAGGACTAAGTGCATCACTCCCGGCAGGAAACAAGTAAGATTTTATGAAACCAATCGAACTGCAACGCACGAAAGTGATACAAAACAGGAAAACCCCCCTAAGGACATCCTATAGCCTCCTAAAGATATGTCACGGACGTCCGTGACATATCCTTAGTACAAAGGACGCAGGTAATCTCAGGATGCCATGTGCTCACCCTCGCCTCCGGAACAGACTGCAGCAGGCTCGAACTCAACGCTGATAATTGGTGCTCAGACCTCCATCACGAAAATAGTTGCAAACTATAGTATGAGCACCAATACAACAGGTACCCAGTAAGCATCATAGGCCGACTGAGAAAGAAAGGTAAAAAAAGACTGAAAGGATAGAATCTACAATCAAAGACGTCAAAGAAATAAGCACAACTAACCGACAACAAATCTAAGAATACCTAACTAAACCTAATAGGGCCTCCAATAAGAACCAGAAGGTACACTCAATCATAGACAAACAAAACCCGAACCGACCCCCACAAGCCTGACAGATACACGTTAAAGCTAAATATACAAGACCGAAGGAAAAACCCACTGCGAGTTGAAACTACCAACCAACTCAACCGAAGCAATCAGCCAACTCCAACCCAGTTAAAATTCTGACATCCAAATAGGACCACCCATCCTGATGGAAACTCCCGGGGGCCCTACCCTAGCCAACATAGTGACAAGGGATATAACGACTCCCCCAAAGGCCCTAATATCCAATCGCCCAATCAGCTGACATTCCGGGGGCCCTGTCCCAGCCAGACGAGTGCGCTAGTAGTGTCAACTCCAAAGAAGAACTCAATAACTTATATCCAATTGTCCGGTCGGCTAACACTCTGGGGCCCTGTCCCAGCAAGACAAATGAGCTAGCTAACACTCCGGGGGCCCTGTTCTAGCCAGACGAGGCTCGTGTGGGGCATATGAACACTGTAGAGGATCTTGAATACGAAACCTCTATGG
This sequence comes from Solanum appendiculatum, assembly GCA_018342035.1. Taxonomy (NCBI): domain Eukaryota; kingdom Viridiplantae; phylum Streptophyta; class Magnoliopsida; order Solanales; family Solanaceae; genus Solanum; species Solanum appendiculatum. Next base: position 46,746 of record JAGDQO010000475.1, read on the forward strand.
ATCGCTGTCCACTACCAATCGATCTCAGGAATCGATCTCGATTCGCCTGAAATCTCAGGAAAACACCGCACCTCCGACAGCACGTCGGTACCACATAAATGGGAAGAGAAGTCGGAAGATAATAACAATACAAAGCCAAAGCTAGGCTCATACTATCTGACTCAAGTTTGTTATTCCGGTCTACAAGAACCTGGTCCATCCGAATCGCGTCGGATACATAACAAAGTAAAACAGGTGCATGGGTCTAAGGCAATATTAGTCTATCCTAGAATAAGGCCACAACATACTCCAACGCAAATAAACAATGAAGAATTTAAGCCAAATGCATCAACACATAACAAATTTCCCTGATAACATGATACAGCCCCCAAAACAGCCCGAAAAACAAGTCTAAAACATGATTTTTGAGAAGAAGGGAAGAACCACTAGAACCCCACCCCTGATTCACACAAGTCAACATGCATTCACACAATCCAGCTCAATCTATTAAGAAGGAAAGTCGTAACCTACCAAAATGCCGACCGCGCATGCTCCATATCACCCCACCGGAGCTTTTTCCTGTCGAACAGCCTTAGGCTGCTGCCACGCTATCAAAAATAGAATTATAGCACCAGTACGGTCGTTTAGACACTAAACTCATAAAAATTAGAGACGGACCAATTTAGGAGTCAAAATCGAAAAAATGTGAGACCCTCTCCGGAAATCCCAAAATTGATTCAGTGAAAAGGTCCTAAATCCTCCCCCGAACTTATGTTCGAAAACAGAACAAAACCGACAATAAAAGAAAACAAAACATGCAAAACTTTACAAAATTAGCTTAAGGCAGCCACTTACGCCTCAAATTCACGAGAATTAGAGGTCACCCAATGCTAACCAAACCAACACCCATATAGCCTACGCAATTCCGAACACATGGGACTTCGAATCACCGAAAACTGACTTAAAATGAAGAAGATATCAATTTTTAAATCTTTGAAAAGAAATGAACCCGACCTACCCCTTTTAAACTAATTGCCAGACATGTTGACCTCCGCGAACGCGGAGGGAGAGAACACAAGCCTCCGCGAATGCGGATAGGGGCCCGCAAACGTGGAGGGAAAGAATCAATAGCTTCTCGAACGTGGAGGCCTATCCGCAAATGCGGAGAGAAAGATTCCCCATACCTCCATGAATGCGGAGCCAGGACTGCGAACGCAGAGAAGAAATGGGTTTGCAAAATCAGCTGCTGCACCAGCAGAACTTTGCCTTCCCAAAAACTCCAATGGGGTGCTCGAAATTCGTTCAGAACCCCGTGCACACAAACGAGATATGCTACCCCATCAAATTTGACATTTCAAACTCAATGGCGCAGTCAAAATTTCCATACGAGGTCATTTCGATAAAAAGTGGGTCCCACACCCAAAGCTTCATTTTAGCCAAATTCCACTGAGGGCCTCGAAATTATATCGAAAGCCCCGGGAAGCACACGAAGGGTCATTCTAGACCAAAATCAACATTTCAAAACTAACCGCGCTGACAGAATTCTCATCCGAGCATGTTTTCCAAAAATGTTGACCAAAGTCATCCTTGAGCCAAATTTTAAAGGCTAAAGCGCCAATGGCCCTAAAGTCACACTGAAATTCTCAAGACTCATGCCAACCATGTTTCTAGCATAATTTGGCTACTCCGTAGCTGATGTAACCGTCATAATCCTTTTTTGAGATCGTTTACCTGAGTTTATGACCGAAATCAACTTTTCAAATTTCAAAAGCTCCAAAACAGGAAAACGGGCATAAAACCCAAACGAACGACCAGGCGATCGAACAGTCAATGCCAGCGAGTCATAAATGACTTAGGTCGCTAGAGGAACACTCTAAATGACGGAAAGAAGGCATTAACAAAAAAATGACCTGGAGGGTCATTACAGAAGGTAAATTTAATTACTTCAAATAATGCTACTCCTGACTCTTAGTAAAACCTATATGAAGTGTAAGAAGAAAACATTCAATAAAAACAATGGTTGACCTCCTAATAAAAATAATGGTTAAAATAACCAAACACAAAATCAATATATTCAAGATAAGGGACCATGATATGTCGTTGGCAAGAGTGGGCATATTGAGCAATTTTGCAAAGTTCAAAAACGTGGTCCTACACCTCAGACAAACATTACTGAAGAGACTTTTGTGTGGGGTATTACATACATAAACATGGATGAGAATGTTGACAGATTGTGGGCTAGCTATGGTGCAAACCCGTTGAAATATATATTATTAACCATGAGATTTTTATTATTAATTATGTGTTTCGATATAATATTTATTATAGAATAATTATTTATTCAGTTTTAATAAAAAAATTAATAGATCAAATTTTATTACTTTTCAAAACATGGTTAAGTTTAGCTACCTCTTCTTTCTAAATTTCCATTAATCAATTCTCTACACTTCTACATAAAATTTCTACTAAGAGATTAACACACGGAGGATTAGGATGGAGGGTCATATATGCTAATCAAAGAAAATGAATTATTATAAGGCTCAAAGTGGTTGACTAGATATACTTATAATGAATGGTTTGTGAATTTAGGCTTCAAATGGGTAATCAAACAAATCCTATAGTCATTTCCTTCCTCAAGAAGTCCTAGAATTTCATGAGTACATATCAAGATATTCTCACCACACAATGTTCAATGGTTGATAATGCCTTAACTTCAAATGCCAATAAGCATGCAAATTTCAAACAAGAGAGCAACACAACCTCTATTTAGGAATAAATCAATTTCCACCTCTAGCACTTATTCAATAATTATGCTATGAATCTTATCCTAGATAAAATGTCTGATAAAAAAATAAACTATGATATAAGAATCCGACAAGAAACTCATAGAAGTACAATAAAGAGTATTTTATTTATTTATATATTATTTACATCTCCTTCACTCCACCCTTAAGCTATGACATATCCCCATGACATAAAGAAAATTCAAGAGTAAAAGAAACTTCCCTGACTCTCCTTAATCAGTATCGAAAACAATGCCTAGGTCCATTATGAGGGCTTGGCCAAGCACACAAAACCATGTCATGTTCTTTCTATCCGACTTGGTTGTCTTAACAATTAGCTCATTCATCTTTTTCATATTGAATACTACCTCTTTCTCTCCAACTCTAAGCATCAATTTCCTTTCATACACATAAACTATTGCTCTGTCAGTAGCTAGCAGTGGTCTCCCAAGAATGAATGGAACCTCCTTGTTTTCTTCGTCCACCACGATGAAATCTACTAGAAACACAAACTTATCCACCCTGAATAGAACTTTTTAAACGATTCCTTCAGGAATAATGGTGGGTTTGTCTAGCAAATGTAAGGACATTAGGATGGACTTAAAGATTCCAAGTTCTCGTTACAACTTTTTGAAAATAGACAAAGGCAAGAGTTTTATAGAAGCACCTGAGTCACTCAAGGATTTCTCAAATCTAACAGTCCCTATCATACATGAAATAGTGAAACGACCTGGATCACCACAATTTTAGGTAGTTTATTTTGAAGGATGGCACTGCAATGAGAATTTAGCTTGACTACTGATGTTTCCTCTAATTTTCTCTTGCACGATAAAATTTCCTTGAGAAACTTTGTATATGAAGGAATTTGTGTGACTACCTCTATAAATGAAATATTCACGTGTAGCTTTTTTAGCATCTCAAGGAACTTTCAAAAAACATTTATCAAGCTTCTCTTGTTTCATGTTTTATAGAAAAGGTAGTGCAGACATGCTTTATATTCCCTCAGCCTCTAACCTGTCCTTACCTTTCTTGATTTAACAAGACTCATCTTCTGCTTGCTGGGTTCCTTATGTCTCCTCCTATATTCTTGCTATTGATTAACATTTTTTACTTTAACATTTATCATTCAACATCTTTCCACTATGCAAATTTATAACCTTCAATTCTTTTGGATTCCTCACCATGTCACTTGGTAGAATTCCAAAAGCTCTTTCAGAAATCTGATCTGCAATCTGACCCACATGCTTCTCTAAATTGCAAATAAAAGTACTGTGATTTTTAAATTTCTCATCTACCTTAATGATGAAACGTTTCACCATCTCTTCCAAACTTGATTGGTTATCTTGTTGTATATGTTGAGGTATTTGAGGTAGATATTGTTGTTGCTAGTGATTCGAGTACCCCTTGAGATGGTTGTCCTTGTACTCTCACATTATTCTGTTGCCACACATTCAAACTACCATCTGGTGAACTCTTGTGAATCCATGATTCCTTTTCCCCACTACATTGAAGTTGTTTCCTTTTTAATAATTGCCTCTATTAAAATTTCCAACAACATTAATCTCTTCTTTTGCAAGTGGCCTTTGTTGAAATTCATGAGTAAGATATCCCCCCGCACAAAAATCACACGATATTGATTGTATCATTTGACCCTGGGTTGTAGTCAATTGTTTCACATCTTTCGTAATTGATGCGATCTACACCTGCAAGGTAGTGTAAGGCTCAACTTGATGCACCCCTACAGTCATTTTCCTTTTAGGATTCTCTACAGCCCACTAATTAGCACACTCTTCAAGTTCATTCAGGATTTTAATTGCTTCTTCGATTGTCTTTCCATGATCGATCCTCTCACTGCATTAGTTAATATTCTCCATGAAGCAGGTGACAACCCTTTTCAAAAACTTCTCAACAGCAACCATGGCTCTATTCTATTATGGGGACACTTACTTAACAATTCCTTGAACCTTTCCCATGCTTTAATGGCATGACCCAAAGTACACCCTAGATGTGACATGGTAAATAGAACCCCGAGATGTCCTAAATAAGCCACTTGAAATAAGCATGACATAATGAATATATACAATTTAAGAGATATAACAATATAAGTCTGAAATCATAAGATGACATAAATAATATCAATAGAGTACATAAGTAATAAGCAAAATACTACTAATTATGACACAAGTCTTTCTATTATTATAAGAGTGGTTGGGACGTTGTCCATATACCACATACAAGTCTGAAACAAAGGAAGTCAAAAGCAATAAAAGAACATCAATGGCCATGTCCTTGGAGCATGAGAACTTACCAGTCAAAGTAGTCAAGCTGAGCAATCTTGATCTTACCACGAGTGCGAGGAGAAATGTCAGACAATAATATAGGCACAAGTGTGCATTAGTACATGTAATGTACTATGTATGGGGAAATACATGAAAACATATACATGATAATTTGGGGACTTTAAACATGATATGCATGACAAAGCAAGATCATACTAAAAGCCTTTTATTGAAATAATAAATCATGAACAAGGTCAATACAAACTTAAGACATAATGAAAGCTTTCATAAAACCTTTAAAGACAACATAATTTATTTTTTGGGATATTTACCATTAACCGACATAGACCATGCGAGCTATACCATGGAATTCAGTGTCTTACTCCCACGCCAAAAAGAGATGTCCTACGTGCCAAGGTAAGGGCCATAAAATTCCAACTGAGATGGATCCACTAGCAATGGCTTTCTAAGATAAATCACACAGGGGCACATAGTTAGGGACAAGGAGATTGCTTCTAGAGACCCAACCTCTACTAACGACAGAGCCTCCATCTCAATGTCCTCTTGGTGCTAAGTAAAATTCCAATGGAATAGTCATAATCATATTCATATCATGATACTTCGAAAGGGACAATTAAACTACCAATCCAATCAAAAGTCATGATAGAGTAGCTCTTTTAAATTATGATTCATACATATGTGAGAAAACCTTTCACAATCATGATTTTATAATAGGGAAAAGGGTCAAAAATACCCCTCAAACCTTTCAGAACCATGATTTTATAATATGTGAGAACACCTTTCACAATTCATTGATACTTGTCTTAAAAGCATCCTTAGTTCATAAAACATCATTTTCATAAGAGATGCATAACTTTCATAAATCGTAATTTATGAGTCGGTTTCTTTATAAATTCATAATCAGTGAAGTAAAAAGTATGGGTTCATATAAAATCAATTGAAAACCATGTAATTGAATCAAATAATGCACAGTATAATTGAAATCAAACAATTGAATCATGATAAATTGGACCCATGGAATTTGCATGAAACCCTAATCAAATAGAGTAAAATTGAATTAAGAGATTGGGATTCTTTTGGGACCCAATGGATGAAAGGAATCTATTGGTGAATTTCCACATACTTTGATATCAAAGCCTTTGCAAAGCAAGAGAAAGATAAGACCTTGAAGCCTGAAACCCTAGATTTTCTTCCTTGAACTTGAGAGAGAATTGGAGAGGATGTACTTGGATGGGAATGGGGAAGTTGAGAGAATGAGATTGTTTTGGTAGTTTTAGGAATTGAAAGGAAGTTAAAGGACTTAGAAATATGGTCAAAAAAATATAACATAGGCATTAATTGCATATGAAAAGACCCAAATACCCTTAAGAAAGAACTGCCATACAGGACTGTCACGACCCAGGGTAGCCCCTAGATATTACACGGCGTACAAGACCCCGAGAGTCCTCACACAAGCCCTTAGAATACATAACATACAAGATAATAGAGAAAAGAATTAAAAAGAGCATTATATAACAAAACAGCGGAAGTCTACAACTTATGTCTCAAGTCATCTAACCATAACAGAATAGAAATGAAGGTTTGGGATGCAACCCAATACAATACCCAAAAGCATGAAAATGTAACAAGGTGAGGTCCTCGGACATAGGAGGCCTCACCAAGTCTTCGCTATCACTTGAACTGACTAGCCACGAGTGGAATGAGAAGAACCGCCAAGTCCTACATCAATAGAATCAATGTAGGCAAAAGTATGCGTTAGTACAATCAAGTACCAAGTATGATAGAAATGCATAAAAGGGCATATAAACCATGCTAGAATGACATATAATCAAGACATGTAATGCCCAAGCTAAAAAATGATAGAACATAAGAAACATGAAGCATAAAACATGGCCAAGACAAGCTATTCAACTTTACTTTACTTTACTTTAAACCATCATCATGAGAACACTTGTTCATTAACTTGTGGGGAAATAGCCTTAACCGACATATAAAGCCATGTGAGCTATCAACATGGAATCCGGTGTCTGCCCCACACCGAAAAGGGGTGTCCTACTTGCCAAGGTAAGACCATGAACTGCTTAGATTGTGTCTATCATAGACTATCACCCTATGGTGGCACATAGGCTATGGGACATGGGTAATCGCCACTTGTCCACTCGGTACTAAGAATATTTCCCACGGAATTATCATAGTTCATTTTATCTTAGGTAGACATGGGTAATCTCCTCTTGTCTACATTAGGGAACATGGGTAATCACCTCTTGTCCCTTCATAGAATAGCTCCTTAGGAACATGGGTAATAGCCACTTGTTCTTCTATTAGTCATGATTTCATTATTAGTAGACATGGGTAATCGCCTCTTGTCTACATTAGGGAACATGGGTAATCACCTTTTGTCCCTTCATAGAATAGTTCATTAATCATGGATTCAAGCTTAGTTGAGCAAACCTTTCAACAAGTTATGAATCATTACGTGTGAGAAAACCTTTCACACTCATAGGTTGAGCATTACATGAGAAACCCTTTCACAACTCAACAAAATGCACTAACATATCATAAACTTCATTAAACATGCATGAGTTCACAAACTTCATATTTACATAGCTCATCATGCTCTTAACTCATAAATCATAGGTTCATAAGGTTCTCCTCAAACAGGCAATTCAATGCAAGGAAATACTTAGAAAGCCATAAATCAAGGCAATTTTAGTCATAATTGAGGGAACCCACATAATAGAGGAAAATCATAGATTTTGATTCAACATGCATCTTTTCATAAAATATCCTCTTTTCATCATTCATAGGCTTACATGGGATTCATAGCTTGATAATCATAATCCTTAACTCACTTCACAAAGAGTTCATGCAATTCATCTTTTCTCAATCAACCCTCAATCATAAGCAAAATCATAAATTGGGGATACTTAGCATAAGCTCATGGGATTCATCAAGTTGCATGTAAACCACGCTAAACCATGCACTAGCTCACTTTACCATGCTCGATCGTGCACTATCAACCATAACATCAACAATGGAAAGCATAATGAAGAACCCATAAGAATTTGTCAAACCCTAACTCTCTTGGGCAAGACGATACCTTGAAAACCTTAAGGAAAAGAGGACCCATTGGAGGAAAGACTCCAAATGGTAAATAATATCATACCTCAATGCCAATGCCTTGAAATAAAATGGGATTGATGACCTTGATGAGAACCCTAGCTCTCTTATTCTCCTTCTTG